>JASMMZ010000008.1:2766648-2865580 GCA_038502455.1 Anisogramma anomala | reverse complement strand
TATTAACATTACACTACGTGACGCGACGAACTTTTATAACCTTTTTAGCGGAGATTACCTAAGTTTATACGTTTTTTAGCCGCTCGTTAGCACCTAGGGAACGGCTTATGGTACGTAAACTTATTTTGGTCTTAAGCGTCGAACGTCAGATACGCCTCCGACAACTCCTCGACAATTTTATTTATACCTGGGTTTAAATAGAACGGCGTACACGTATAACCAGAACTGCGACCCGTGGCTTCAACGAAACAAAGGCGGTATCGAGCCCTAATATTTACCTAATCGTTAGCAGCTTCCTTGTAAGTATTAAAACTATTTACCCTTAGTTTTTTGGAAGAACTTCCTAAAATTATACGTTATTATATAATAATATTCGAAATGTATTTGTTGTTGGGTTTTATCAAGATATATATCGATAGACTTTAAGGAAGTGAACTTTATATTCGTTAACAAGGACTAAACAACTTTAAAATTTGTAACCCACATCTTTAATAGCTTTATATACTTCGGTGGCAAGCTAAAGATTTATCGTAACTTTAATAAGTAAAGAGAGTACTAAGATTACTAAAGAAATAAATGTTATATTAGTGGTTGTAAATATTGACGCCATACGTAAAAGGTTAAAGGTTAAGGGAAGAAAGAAGTGTAAGTTTTGTAATTAGGATTTTATGGATTATTTATAGGGGAGGAGAAGGTACTAAAGCCCTCTTTACGTAACTTTGGCTTGATAACTTTTACATGGAACCGTGTTGTTTTAGAAGACGCGCGTACCTTCCTTATATTTACAGCGCCTTATACCACAACATTAAAAAAAAATGGAAAGTAACAATAAGGGTATTTTTAGGGGTAATATTATAGACTAGTCTTCAACTAGTATTTACCAGGGATCCAACCATGGTAGTTTTACTCGCTCCTGCAATACTCTAAAGCAGGGAGAGAGCTGCTTGAAGACGTCACATGACTGGAGAAAGGGTTGTACCATCTTAGCTCCATAACCGCTCCCTAGCAGAGACTTCTCCTTCTTCTTCTTCATCGAGGTTTATAGACAGAATCCGACCACCTTAAGTGATAGTTCCGGCCTCAGTCTCTTTACATAAGCTTCATATTCACCCGCGTTATATTTATTAACCTGAATTTAAAACAAGTTAATCAGGTTAATTACGAACGAGCGAAGGATTATATTTGGTCTGACCGCGTTGCCCGGACTTCAACTAATGTTTTGTAACCCTTAATAACCTGTATAAAGGGTCGCTTTTCTCGTCCCGCCCTTTACCTTAACCCTCGCTAACCGTTATCGTCGGCTTCCCTTAACGCTCGTCCCTTTTAACGTTATTCGTTATACTTAGTATCGCCTTACACCCGTCTCGCCTTTTACCAACCCCCTTCATTAACGTCTACTAACGTCCGTTACGCCCTTTATCGTTTTCCCTTACTGACGTCTTTTAGTATCCGAAGTTAGTTATAATAATGTTTTTAACATTAATAATATTTCTACTCGTTAAACTTTAATAAAGATGATAATAATAAATAGGTGAATTTTTAATAAATTGTAATAGAAACCGCTTCGTAATCGAATATTTATACGAATGAACCGGGTAATATATATATGGCCTTACTTATTATGTCGTAATATGATTAATAATGAACTTTTCTTTTTGTTACGAATATTATATTATCTTGGAGATATAGGTGGTTCGTATCACGTGAGTTATTTAACGTATACTCGATGTTGATGTCGAAATACCGGGTTATTATAAACACGATTATCCCCTCATTTTACCTTCAATTTATCTAAGGTTATGATATATAAGTTTTTTTTAAAATAATTTTTACTTCGAGTTATTATAACCTTTTCATTCAACTAATATAAAAAGAATCTTACCTTACCCCATTTTTTCCGCGAAATGAATATTAAATTAGTTTCGAGCGAACATCGAATAAAATTTATAAGGGAAAAATGTTTTTAATCGCCCATTTAACAAAATTTACGTAAAATATAGGATATTTGTTGAAAATATTTCAAACGATATTAAACGAATTAAAAACGTCGATAACCCAGTATTAATTATAAAGTTATATAAACTTTTTATTTAAGCGGTTAGTTTTAATATTACATAAACTTAAATATATTTAATTTCTTAGCTTATATTGCATAACTAAATGTTACTAACAGTTTATCTTCGTTTTCATTTATTATTAAATATATATTATCCTCACGTAGATTAGCTTGATGCCTTTGCGTAAATGTACCAAAAACGTAGCGACTTGTTTCACCGAATTAATTAACGATTTCGTATTACCATTTACCTTCGGACTAGGTAATATTTCGTACCTATTTATCAAATAGTTTACGTTAAACCAGATAATCGTCGACTTCTAGTTATTTAATATGAATTGATAAATAGGTAAATATAAAGCTTAATTATATTACAAAAAGGAGACGACGATATATAAATACTTTTTAAAAAATTGGTTTATACGTTTGATTTCGTTATTTAGTAATGGATAGTACGTTACCAATCAAAGTTATTCGACTTTTATTAAAAAAAAAATAAGGTCGTTTAAAATATGTCTACCTAATTCGAATTAGGATTAGTATTTATAAAATCCAGACATCTACATAATTTCCATTATATATCCAGAAAACGCTCCGTACACATATCGGTAGTTATAAACCGTATAACCTCAAATTGAATAAATTTAAAAAGGAGGTTTGTAATTACTAATAAATATCGAAGTCCGCTTTTAATAGCTACTGACTCAATTATAAAGTTGACAGAAATATATACGTAATATCAATTTGGAATGTGGATGTGTTAAAAAAGGCTTTATGGTAAAGTACGGCGAGGTTTCGTTATATTATATTACGTATATATTCGATATAAGCGTCGAATATTTACGGTTATACCTTTTTAATAGTAATTCCGTTAAAAGATTCGAAATAAGATATTTTTACCCAGATAACCTATAATAAACAAATCATGGGTTTACTATAAGATTTTCATCGTTCAAGGTTTTTAACTTAATAATTATAAACGGTTACTGTAGATGTTACTACATACCCTCATAGATAGTATACATAGGTCAAGTAGCAGTGCACTGTATTGCAGGGTGCACTCCTGCAGAGTGCACGATAACGTGTCACACTACAGGCTACACTCTTGCAAGACGCAAAGTGCTCCATGCATGGATCGGTCTGGAATGACCATACCAGACCGAACGGCAATACGTGGAGCGGTTTAGAGTAGTACGCTCTGAGTAAGGACTTATAAACCCTCATCTATGGCGTACACCTTTAGATGCTCCTTCGTATTATCATCTTATATACTACAATGCTAATTATTCTGATTACTATTTAAAGACCTTAATTTATGTGAATACCAAGGTTTGAAACCTTACCAACACTAATGAGTAACCGACTAGGTAGACTTCAAACAGCTAAGGAAAAAAAAAATAAACGGATATAAGTTAAATACTTATAACTGGATGCTATAGCGGTTTTAACTATCTGTGTTTTAATACTAAGAATTATAAAAACCATACGGGAGTGTGAAATTACGCGGGAGCGCCGAGAAACCCGAAACCTTACAAGACTATAAGATCCGGAGTAACTTTGAGAAAAACAGCCTCGTTTCGTTAATCGCCAATTTGTATTGATGCTTTAAACGTACACAGCCCCTTTTTAAAGATCTTCCTATCACGCATCAGACTAAGAAAGTCAAAAACCACCAAGTTTTGGAACCTTTTACTAAAACCCATCCTATTTTCGACAAATTACATCGATCGCCTTACCAAGATCGGTTATATACAAATAACCAAACCGACCGCCTAAGTAATATTGGTTACATATCAAGCAACTAACCGATCCCTTTACCAATTTCTGCTATGGCACGCCAATACAGACTGACTACCAAATATCGGATCACAGAATTACATTCCCTTTGCCCCATTTATTTTCCCACATTCGCTCTATATATTTCAAGTTTAATAACTGTAACGTTTTCAATTTTTCTAGCCGCTTAGCTAGTATAACGTTATCAACGCTAACAAAACTAAGTTAAGGCGTTTAATTGATTTGTGATTACGCCTTATTTATGTATCGTTTAAAATTCATTTATATTAGTAAGCGTTAGTAAGCTTTATTCCGACTGCTTTAATTACCTTATTTACTTTGCATTTACCAAACTTCCCTAAACTTTCAACTACTCTGAATTACATACAAACTACCTTTTATGAATATATATTAGCTTCACCAGTAACATACCTAGTAGAGGCTAACGAATATATGAAGTACCTCTTTACATATATGTCGTTTCGTAGTAGTATATTAAAGCATTTGGACTTTAACCCCTAGGATAACAAAATCGAGGCATCAGTGAAGGATTTGTACAATTATCCGGCAAACACTTATGTTACGAACATGATTTTCAACTACTGCAGTAACGAAATTGAAGGACGCGACTTGTTCGAATATTTTAGGGAAGACTTCGCAGACTGGATCACACACGATGCTGGCACGGCCTTCGACTCTACCGAGTGGCGTACTAAGGCTCGGATAGCCGGTAGCAAATGCAAACAGATCTCAGTGGAAGCCCCATGGGGTATTGGAAAGTGTGAACGATACTACGGACCGTTTAAAAGAGTGTATATAGTGTTGTTAAAGGAACTGAAGGGTATTGATCCTAAGTAATCTACCCTTTAGATGGCGGTTAGCGTCGTTAACAACACTTTTAGTCCAAGTGGGCTTATCCCCACGCTCCTCGTTTTTGGTACCTACCTGAGGATCTACACAGACTTTACCTCATTACCTTTTACAATGCAGAGAGCCAATGTTATGGCGAAGGCTATAGCGACACTATGATCCTTACGGGAAAAGGATTATGTGTCCAAAGCGTTGGCCACAAGGAATGTCCTACGTAAAACTGGTATTTTGGATCTACCATTACAATCTAAAGTTTTAGTTTAGAAAACAAAGAATGAATGAATTAGCCTTTAAAAAATTAACGGATTTGAAGTTTATAATGTATTTGTCAACTTACTAAATGGGACGAGTTCGTTTCGCTACACAATGGTACGCAAATATAATAAAGAGGTGGAAAGTAACAGCCTAGAACCGTAGGATTAGCAGAACCGCCTATAAGAGATTACCCAAAACAGCGAATTTAAACCGAACCTAACTTTAGCCTTACCCCTAAAACGCAAATCCAAACCGACTACGTTATATAAGAGCGGCCTATCTGTATTAACTCCGTTGAAACCTCGCCGCCGAAGGCTTTTCTTCAGCTTGGAAACTAAAAAATACCATAGAAACTTTGCTACAGATACCTTTATTACGTAAAAGGAAATGTCAAACCGCGTACTTAACTTAAAGCTTCGCCGCTAAGGCATTATTATTACCTCAAGTGCCTTATTCGTACAATTTACCTAAATGGAAATCTTAGCTTTAATAGATTAGAGCGTATTTTGTTTTAAACGTTTTAATCCAGTCATTTACAACATCCATAGGATTTTTGCAACCCGTTTTATCTACGAGGTTGAAGATAAAACCGGGAAACTTTACGAAAAAAAAACCTTTTAATTGTAAAAGAATATAACGATGAAGGAAAAAAAGATATTATAACCTAATTACTTACGGTATAACGGGCTAGCTATAGCCTAATTTTTGCGTTCGCTGCCTCCCTTAGCGATTTATATAAACTATATATCGAATTTCGAGATATAATGTAAGCTTACACCCAATTTGAGAAACGGATTAAACGAAGGATTTACGCTGACATACCTAAAAACCTTAAGTAATACTACCCACTTAATACGATTTTATATATTATAAAACCACTTTACGACTTAACTGAAGCCTGTATTTACTAATATAACATTTATTAGAAATATGATAAGGAACGACTCGGAATAACTAGCTTTACTTTTAACCCTTACTTATTAATATTAACGGTCTGTTTGAAGAGTTTTACACTAACGGGTATGTCGACAGACGACACCTTAAAGTTATGTAACTTTTTGTTTTCCGTTTTTTTTTTTAAAAAAACCTTTTAAAGCCGTCTTAAAAAAAACCTAAGACTTACCTGATGGAAAACCACGTAATCTATTTTAATAACGCTATTATTACCCTTCGGAAAGGCATTTCAAACCTTAAGTAAAAGGAGTAATTAGATAAAGTTGTCCTTTTTTTTTTAATAGTGCGAGACGGGCCGACGAATACAGATATTAACATATACATAGCGTTTAGGTTATTTTTATAGTACAACCAAAGGCGGTATTTAACCTTTTAGTCGCCGCGTAATGCCAAACCAACCCGATAGATATTACGTGTAAAGCGCTTAATAAACGCCTTTTGTAGAAAATGTATAATTTAAAACGCGGTTTGTAATTCGTGTCGCTAGATATAGATATTGTAAAGCTATTTGTTTTTACTAACAGCTCCTTTGCTAATAATAATAATTATAGTTTACAAATTGGCTTTATTTTAATCTTAGGTAATAAAATATCGGACCGAAACAGTTTTATATATAAAAGAAATATTATTTATTAAGGTTTTACAAATATAAAAGAATTACGAGAAGCATTTTAGCTTTCTAAATTTATAGTATAGTTAAAAAAATCGATTT
Organism: Anisogramma anomala; assembly: GCA_038502455.1. NCBI lineage: Eukaryota > Fungi > Ascomycota > Sordariomycetes > Diaporthales > Gnomoniaceae > Anisogramma > Anisogramma anomala. Next base: position 2,858,957 of record JASMMZ010000008.1, on the reverse strand, counting down.
AGGTATTACTATAGCAATAATTGTCTGAATAATTATCTTAACCTTAATTTACGCCTTATTCCTCTTATTGTTTGTATCAACTTTTCTTCCGCTTTATAAGTGCCTGGTTAAGTTATGTATCATAAATTAAAAGCGGTTTATAATCGATATTATAATATTACGCGAATTATACGAACTACGGGAAATCGAAAGGACCAAATGATTTAATAATAAGTGAAACCCCGTAAATATAATAATAAAGGCTATACTGAACGGCGTACTAAAAACTTTTATATTTATAAATACATTATTTACTAGGGTTGTTCAAAACGTTTTACAACCTTAATAGATTGTTACTTCATATTAATTTTGTTGATATGGATCGATTTATCGATACCTTTTGCGCAGATTCATGTTTTGCCTTTGTTGAAACGAATTATTCGCGCCGATCGCCGATTTTGCCTTTATAAGATACGACTATTCGCATCGATTCCCGATTTTTATTTTTTTACTTTTGATTTCATTTTACGACATCATACTATTTTTAACATATTACTTTTTTATTTTTTATTTCAAGTTACGTTTATTATTTCAAATAATGGTTTTATAATAAGTTATAAAATTATTATATAATATATTATATTATAGCCGAGCTCGTCGGCTCGGCCCGGGGGCATTTGTTTATTATTGGAGGGATAGGGCGACATTGTCGCGTCCCTACCATCCTCCCCATTGTTTTCCCCTTTTATATTAGCGTTACCATCATTACCGCCAACGATATTATTAGAGTTAAAGAGGATGTAATCCTGTACCTTGTTAGTTATGCCTTTAGATAAAAGTGTAAAGGAGAGATTGCCCTTTTCGCAGCGATGTACGATAGTGTCATCGAACACGCCTACGTAATATATATGTAAGCCCTGTTTTCAGGCGGCGACGGCAGTTACTATTTACTTGGTTCGTCGATTAACGCCGATTACTAATTAGTATCGGCTTGTTTTAGTTGGTTGCGACGATTCGTTTCTCGGATTGCCCCGAACAGTATATTGTTGCTAAAGGAAATTTTCAAGATTTGGTTAAAATTTATCAAAAAGCCGGTGGGCGTGTAATACGGCCTCGGTTTACGGCCTTATGACTATTGGAACGGAGGCGTACGAGTTGCCAATCCGCTCGTAGCGGTGGTAGCGAACCGAACGGCCCCTAATTTCGTAGCAATTGTTAACAAACTTACTTGCGGTTACGGACATAATATACGATACGTAAAAAGTATTTATTAACGGCTTAAGATTACAGACCCGAGTATACCTTTTTACTATTTAACGTATTAAAAAGGCTTTACATCGTATTTTAACGATACGAAGTTCGAGGTAGCGAATGAGATCCACCTCATGCTCCTTATTTATAGGGCAAGGTTAAAGGTTTATACACGAATAAAGTTGAAATATATATACCTTAACGTAACTATATTATGCTACGTTTATAGCATAAAGGGGTCTTTACGGGTAATGGGGTTTTAATCTATAGGTAAAGGGTAAGGTTTATAACCTTAAAGGCCCTTTACTCCTCCCTTTAAAAGCTAGGGAAGGAGGAGGGAAAAGGGGGGGAATGGGGTGTGGTGGCGGCGGAAAAGGGGGTAGCGGCGGTGGAAAAGGGGGTGACGGTGGCGGTAAAGGAAGTTAAGGCCGATAAAAAGGAGGAGGCAGCGGCGGCGGGTAGCGGTGTAACAGCAGGCGGCGGGGTGACGGCGATAGAGGATATCGTGCCAGAAGATGGTGGGTTGGTAGTGGGGGCGGCGTCGGCTACGGCGGCGGCAGCGCGCTAACGTTTTCGCGTCAAACAACGACTTGTAGTCCTGTTTTTCCGCGGTATCTTTTTAAGGGATAGGTTAGCATATGGGTATTAGCCAAAAACCTACCTATTAAAACGGTTTGTTTTATTATGGGAAACAGAGGTTAAATTAGAACGGGAAATTGTATCGGCTTAAACCGTACGCCTTTAAAAGAAAAAAGATATAAATTTCACCTAAATCGATAGCAATATATATTTTTATATTAACTTAATACTTAATTACGCAATCCCACTCATGCAATGAATCTTAAGCAATTAACCCCTACATGACCTGCGCAGTTACCCCTATCAATTATAAAAAACGCTATTACTAACTATATCACCCCAATTCAATCATAATAACCAGGCCCGAACTACAAATACCACCTCGGTTAAACTTTACTAATCCTAGCCGAACTTAAAACATCACCTCGACCAGACTTTGCTAATCCCAGCCGAACTTATTAATTTGGACCTTTTGTAATTAATACGGCAATAACACTATCACCACGAAAACTTACTGATTTAAACCTATTTAAAATTGATACGGCAATGACACTGTCATTACAAAACCTATTAATTTAAACCTTCTTAACTACAACCATACTATTATTACTAGGTTATAGGTATGGAGTATATAAGGAGAAAAGAAAAGATTACCTATGTAGATATTACTATATACCCTTATAAATAATATGCATAAGGTAAGTAGCAATTCACTGTATTATAAGGTATACTTTTGCAAAGTATACGATAACATGTCACACTACAGGCTACATGTAATGATCACACTAAATACCCGTAAGTAAATAGAATGTGTTAGGGGGTTTATTTTAGTAGTAAGGTAGTAAGGGTAACAAAGGTGCAATATCAAGATGTTTGTTCGTGCTATAGAATGATCACTAGCTGTTAGGCTATTCAGGTGTGTAGACTGAATGCTTAGATTGACAACTGAAGAGCTATGAAAGAAATACTATATATGTGGTGATGATCGTGTCCTTATATATCCGTGCCTTCATACCATCTTCAGTACTGGACCGCTGAAGTCGATGTCATTTCCTTCGGTCCCAATGTTGTCGACTAGACCGCGAGCGGTCCTGTCGGTCCAAACCCTAACCCTGAGTGCTTACATAAGAGAGATCCCTGGCTTGATATGTTGGACATCAGGTTTCTGATAGCGCAGCGGACCGCTGGCTTATTCCATGACCTGCAGTTGGTCTTTGGGTTATAACACTATACTCTTGCAAGACGCAAAGTGCTCCATGCATAGATCGGTCTGAAATAGCTATTACAAACCGAACGACAATGTATAGATCGGTCTGGAATAACTATACCAAACCAAACAGCAATGTGTGGAGTTGTCTAGAGTAGTACGCTCTGAGTAAGGACTTATAAACCCTCACCTATAGTGTGCATCTCTAGATGTTCCTTCGTATTATAATCTTATATACTACAATACCAATCATTCTGATTAATCTTTAAATACCTTAATTCACGTAAATACCGAGGCTTGAGACCTTACAGAAAGTTACAGTAACGTAACGTATCCTGCGAATTAATTTTGTAATTCGCAATTTACATCGATTATCTTATTTTAATCAAAAAGAGTTTAACGCTTTCGGAAACCACTAATATGCGAACCTTATATAACGGATTGTTCGGTATTTTTTAATTTTAGAACTTTATTAAGGTATCGAAGCTAAAAATAAGACGATTATTCGGTGTTAACGAAGTTAACGGGTTTGACGCAGGCGGAGTCCGCGATGGTGTTACTGGATTCGGCGTATTAAAATCCCCCGGCATTATTTTAGATAACGACCCGAACGCGGGCCGGGTTCGGGGCGATCCCGATTTCGTCGACTTTTCGAAAACCTTCGACCCTCCCTTAGAGTGTATATCATTACAATTTAGTAACTAAACCTTTATTATAACAAATTTATCCGTATGACCCGTTGTAATATACATTCCCTTAATATATAAGTTTACTATTACTACGTTAAATATAATAATAAAAAAGGGTTGAAAAACTTGCATACGACGTTTCTTAATTTCGAGTTTATTTAATAATCTACAGGTTAATGCATTCGGATGGACGCCTTAAGTTGCAGACTTATACCATAAGTGTTATTAAAAAGCGAAGAGATTTCGGCTTATTTAATCTAACTTTCCGAAATCAAACGTGGTGAAGAAAAATATTTCAATCCCTTATAATTAGTTGAAATTGTAAATAAATTACGGACGTTACATAATTTTCAAAACTACGTTTTTAAATAGGATACTTTCATAAAAAGCTCTTTTTCGTAAATAATGTAATTACGTTTCGTATTTATCAATCGTATAAAATGGTAAACCATTAACTTTAGAATACTATCTTTATCCCATTATAACAAGGTCCCTTTTGACGTCGTTCCCGAATAATAGGTTTTTATTAATTTTAGCCGATTTAGTTCCTATTATGCCAAAATCGAGGCCGTAATAAAGGCATCCCTCAAAGTTGAAAATAACTATTCCTCCCGCTTTATCTGAGCCTACCGATTTTTTCACTTCGTTCATCAAATAAAATAATCAACTAATTAAAAAGAATTTCCTAATAAAATTAAGATAAAAGTTAACAAAAACTAAAAAAATCGAATTTTACGAATAATACGTAATAAATTTTATTCGCATATTATCCGAACTTTTTCGGGGTCAACCCAAATACCTACCATAACCATTACAATTAAATCCGGGTATTTTACTTTTTTAACTACGAAGTTATATTTTTCTAAATACAGATTAAACCCCATATTACTAAGGCGGTTTAAAACCACGCGAAATTTCGCTATATAATCCTATTTCGTATCTGAAAAAAGACTAGGAAGTCGTCTAAGTATGTAATAATTAAATCGCCCAAAATATCCGCTATTACATAATTAATATATCGCTAAAACGTCGTCGGCGCTTCCGCCAGTCCAAAAGGGGTAATCAGCCACTTAAACAACCCAAACCGTATACGAAACGCCGTTAATTTCTTTTACCCGGGTACTATTCGAATACGGTGAAATACCATTCGAATATCCAACTTCTTAAGTTATATCGACTTTAATAACATACGTAAGGTCTCATCAATCAAAGGCAAATGAAAACGGTTTTATTTAGTAATTTTATTTAACGTTTAATAATCGATATAAAACCGTTATCCCCCCCTCGGTTTTTAAATTAACAATACCAACGTCGCCGTCGATGAAAAACTCGTCTGAACCTAACCCTTATTTACCAGTTTTGTAACCTATCATCGAATCTTAAAAGGTTGATTTCGTAGTATCGAGTACAACGGCTCCTAAGATCGTTTTGGTAAGGATTTATCCTCGTTTAATTTAATATAAATGTAGTAATCGAGTTTCAATTTATATGAAGATAAAGTCATAACCTTATCCTTATCAAATAGGTCGCGAAATGCCGTTAGTTTCGGTGGAAAACACGATTAATACTCTTCCTTTTTAACCGTAGTCGTCGCCGTTATTTACAAAATCCGCGTTATCTCGCTAAGGCTTATAGTAAAAGCCATCCATAACAGGTCTTCCATACGTTATACCTTTCGGTACGAATTTTACGCCAACCCGAGAAAAACCGAACCTACCACGACCTATATATCTCCTATCCTAAAGCATATCTATATTACGTCGACAACTAAACTTCCCTAATCTTAAATTACCAAAAGGCTCCTACCTGCGTTTAAGGTCACCTGTTAATATTATATCTAAGGCATTCCAAAAATTATATCCCGTGTTATTCCGGGAATGATATATACTAATATCGGGTTCGATCATTTATCAATATTTATACGAAACTTGGTTATTTGGGTAATACGCTTATTTTACTGTAATCCTAATATCGTCCTAATATTTCGCGAATATAATAACCGACTTTTCTTTAACCTTAACCGTTATGTCAAAACCTTATTTATAATATAATAATAATTACAACTAAAATCGATTTAAATATCCAAAAAGTAAGTATTATTAAAAATTATAAGTATAAGGAATAATTCCTCGTCTATACGTATTTTAATTAACTTAAACTCCTCTTTATTTGATTTTATAATTACGCTGTTAAGGTTATATAATTCCTTAACGAAACTGTATTTAAAAGTTAGGTTTCTCCCGTCGCCGTTAATAGGGAACCTTTCTTTACCTTTTCAACTTAAGTTGTATATACTTACGTAAAAGGTAATACCGGACGAAGGTCGTAATTATGTTCAAAATGGTTTAGTAAACCATAATGTATGTAATGCTCCAAAGTAAACCTAACTTAACGTTTCTTTATTATTATCCACATCGCCCTACGTCCTTGGTTTTAAGTACGTATCGAACGGGTTTATTAAGATAACTAGCCGCGATATCGAAAGGATTGGCCGCGATTACCATGGCCCCTTAACGAAGGCGTTTAAAAAGCGTAAACTCCCGTTATAACTGTATCACTATCCGGCTGTTAACCTTAAACGAGTTCCGCTAACTAACGACCAAAATGTCGCTTTAAGTTTAAGGATTTCAATTCGTCGGCGAGTTCGCGGTACTTTTTTAAGGCTACGATATAGTCTACCCGGCTAACACTTATCGTAATAGACTTGTCGCGGATACGTGACGATACGCGAAAGCGTAAGTAATTATATTTTACGGCCGAAGGCCAATCCAAACTATCTGTTTAAATCAAAAGTGTTTCGAACCTAATAGTAAATAGTATTTACAATTCCTTATCATTTATAATTAAGCCCTCGAATTCGACCAATGTTTTTTCTACGCGATAAGGGTCGCCGAAAGCCCCCTCGATATAATCGAGAAATTTCCCTGTATTATACCTGCCTTTATGTCTTCTGACTTCGTAATGAGCCGTAACCGCTTACTTTACCGCCGTCGTATAATATTCCTATACGTAGAGGAATGTGTATCAACCTTTTTCAATTTACATTTTATTCGCTTTCAGTATAAATTCGATCGTTTGACGCGTCGTCGTCCACGTAAAAGCAAGTCCGTCAAATTGCGGTTGGTTATATCGTTTTCGTCCGCCCTAAACCCGTGAAAACCTAGCGCGAGTCGCGACCAATTCGTTTTCGAGTTGTTAAATCTTCGCGATGACCTAAGCGAAGTTGAATGTAAGGTCGATAGTTAAAAACGATTAACCCGATTATTATAACTATTTAATAGCAGATTTAATATAGCTTACGGTATTTTATAAACGAAAGATGTCGGCTTAAGTTGGTCTCAAAGGGGCCGAAGTTATATTTATAAAGGTGGAGGACTTGGTATTCGCTGACGGCCTATCCTCCCCAATAAAGCTGAAGTATAACGCCGAATTATTAACATCTGTTATCTATTCCTTTATTATAAGTAATATTTTTTCGGAAAAATAAAAGAAGACTCTAATAATATATTATAATCCGACCCACGATAGTAAGCTAAATAGGTACCAAATAGGATTTACTATTAAGGTGCGAAGAAAGGCTAAAAGAAGTCATTACGTGTACAGTTACGTAACTTAGGGGCTTAATAGCCAATGGCCTGAGTCTATGAAAAATGAAACTTCCTTAATTAGAAATTATTAAACGACTACCATTAACATCAAAAGTTACTTATTAATATCGTATCTAAAATACTCCAAAACTTATATCCCTCGTTATTTCGTAAATAATATATACTAATATTGAGTTCGAATACTTATTAATATTTATGTTAAATTTATATATTTAGGTAATACACGTAGTTTATCACAACCCTAATATCATATCAAACCTTCAAAAATATAATAACCGAATTTACTTTATCTTTAACTATTATATTAAAGCTTCGTTTATAACATAATAATGATTACAATTAAAATTAACTTAAATATTTAAAAAGTGGGTATTATGAAAAGGTATAGAGATAAGGAATATGTTTTCGTTTATACGTATTTGAATTAAACTAAATTCATTTTTATTCGATTTTTTAACTACATCATTACGGTTATATAACCCTTAAACGAAACTATATTTAAAAATTAGGCTTTTCCCGTCGCTGTTAATAAGAAACCTTTATTTATCTTTTCTATTTAAACCGTATATACCTACGTCAAAGGTAATGTTATGCGGGGTTTGTAATTATGTTAATGATAATTCGTCGAACTACAACGTACGTAACGCCCCGTAACGAGCCTAACTTAACTTTTTTTATCGTTACTTATATCGCCTAATGTTTTTAATCCTAAACGCGTATCGAATATGTTTATTAAAATAATTAACCACGATATCGAAATAACTAACTGCGATTATTACAACCTCATAACGAAGATATTTAAAAGGTATAAACCCCTATTATAACTATATTTTTATCTGGTAGTTAAATTCGTATAAGTCCTACTAATTAATAACAAAACTTAGTTTTAAATTTGAAAACTTTAATTCATCGGCGAATTCGCGGTATCTTTTTAAAGTAACGATATAATTTACCCAGCTAATGCCTATCGTAATGGATTTATCGCGATTATGTAACGATGCACAAAAACGTAAGTAATCATAATTTGCGGCCGAAAGAAAATATAATCCGCCCACTTAAGTTAGTAGTGTTTTAAACTTAATAAATAATACTTATAAGTCCTTATCACTTATAACGAATCCTTTCAATTCTACTAAAGCTTTATCCGCATATTAAGGGTCGTTAAAATAGCATTAATATAATCGAAAAACATATATATATTGTATATGCCTTTATATACGCTGGCTTTGTAACACGTTATAATATCCTACTTTACCACCGCTGTATAATAATCATATAAGTAAAAAAACGTATACCGACCTTTTCCAATTTATATCTTATTCGTTTTCAATATAAATTTAATCGTTCAATGCGTTACAGCCTACGTCAAAGTAAATTCGTCGAATAGTAGTTGGTTATATTGTCTTCGCGTACCCTAAACCAGTAAAAAGTTAACGCGAGTTGCCGTTAATTCGGTTTCAAATTATTAAATTTCAATTACAACCCAAACGAAATTTAACATAAAATCGATAATTAAAGTCAATTAACTAGGTTATTATAATTACTTGATAATAAAAGCGATATAATCAATGGTATTTTTTAAAAGTGAAATATCGGTTAAAATAAACCTTAAAGAGGTAAAATGTAAATTTATAAAGGTGGAGGACTATGTATTTGACGTTGGGCTATTCTTCCTGGTAACTTTAAAATATAACGTAAAATTTTTCATATTTATCATCGATTCGTTTATTATGGGTAATACCTCTTGAAAAATTGAAAAAAAAAAAACTTAATAATATGTTATTATTCGACCTACGATGGTAAATTAAATAAATATCAAATGGAGTTTACTACTAAGGTATAACTAGAAATTACAAAGGGCTACCGTAACCTATCGTATAAGACGTAAGGTCCTGGCTAGTACCCAGCCCATTACGTGCCCTTACACGTGCCGTGCACGAACCATGCTCGGTCCGCACCTGGACCGGGCGCGGACCGAGTACTGTATATTCCGTTACGTGTACAGTTACGTAGCCTATAGACTCAATGGCCAACGGCCTGAGTCTATAACAGTACTGGCCATACCCATAGGTCCTTTACGAAGGGCCATAGTAACCTCTTTTAGTCTTCCGCTATACCTCAATAGTAAACACCATTTGGCACCTACTTGATATACCATCGTAGGTCGGACCATTACAATTTGTTTAGTTAGGGACGCTTTTAATGGTTTATTTAACGGGTTGAACGGTATAATTTGGAAGTAACAGGAATTTTCGAATAGGGTGGTTGTTGTGGGTAGAGATACTTGGGTTGCGAGCCTTCCTACCGGTATATGTATGTATTTCATATTAGTGAGGGTTACACTATATTAGCTATAAAGTGGGCACTAGCCGGCGATAGTAAATTGAAAGAAAAATTACATTCTACATCCTAAAATCTTTTACCCTATTATTCATTATTTAAAATATATGAAGATTTTTGGCATTAACGTTGACGTCAACTCTGACGAGCTGGTTAAAAACGGCTAAGGGTTCCTTTTCGCCTCTTAATAGAAACATTTGTAGTTTTACTCTCAAGGCCTAAAAGCAACGGTATTAAAACAGACGAAGTCATAAATACGTCAACTACACCAGCGTTTCAATTACCCTATTATCGATAAGTTATACAAAGTCCTTAAATCTATACAAGATGAAAATATGAAATACTTTACTCTTAAGTTTATTGAAAAAATCTTCTATTACTCTGAAAAATATAGCTAAACCCCTCAAAAATTCCAATTTACACTAGAAGTAACAAAAATATAACTATATAATTGTCGTTAATATATCATATTTAAGTAACAAGTTTATCCTTCACGTTTTTAACCCCATAACCTTTGTTTACGATACTTAAATTCATGTTGGCATGAAATACGTGGTAAACATTAAGAATACGATAAATCAACACGTTTTTGGGTTCACTCAATATCGTTGTCTACGATACTGGTACCAATTTTACGATGATATAGTTTTAAATGAACGTTAAAATAATAGGAATCTAATATAAACAGGTGCCCATTAAGTCCTATTGGAGTATTAGAAAGGTCGAAAAGGCACACGTATTACTTCATAAAATGTATAATATCCTTACGTTAGAAGTTGAAGGTTTTGCGAACTAGAAGGCACGTTTTCAGATAATGGTAAAAGGCCTTAATAATAATATTGTCGGTAAGGTATCAAGCCTATAAGTTTCACGTGAACTAAGGTCTTTGAAGAGTGATCAGAATGATTGGTATTTACGTAAATACGTATTAGGTTAATATAAAAAGATATATCGTTATCGGTTTAGGCAAAACTACTTTCCTTCTTTTTAAAGGCGCGTAATTTAAGCTGATGCAAACCCCTACCCCAATTTAACCTCTATTCTCTATCATTAAACAAACCGCTCTAATGGATAGGTTTTTATCCAACACCTATATACTAACCTATTACTTAAATAAACGCCATGCAAAAATAGGACGGTAAAACGCCATTTAATACGAAAGCATCGGCGCGTCGCCGCCACCGCAACCGCTGCAACCGCCGCCCCCAACACCACCACCACTAATAGCAATAGCCCGCCCTTATCGGGTATAATCTTATCTATTACCGCCACGCGGCCCGCTCCCACCACCTCGCTCTCCGCTACGCCGCCAAGTCCCACCACCGTTACACCGCCTAGCCCCGCCACCGCCTCCACCCCCTTTCCCGCCGCCGCCACACCTCCTTCCCCCCCTTTTCTCTCCCCCTTCCCCAGCTTCTAAGGGGAGGAGTAAAGGGCCCCTAAGGTTATAAACCTTACCCTCTCCCTATGGGTAAAAATCCCATTACCCGTAAAAGCTTTTTCACGCCATAAACGTAACTTAATGTAATTATATCAAGGTAAGTATATCCTAATCCTTTCGTTTATAAGTTTTTAACCGCTCTTTTTTATAAATAAAAAATACGAAGCGGATCTCTTTCGTTTTTTTGAATTCCGTATTGTTAGGGTACGACGTAAAGCCTTTTTAATGCGTTAAACGTTAAAACGACGTACTCAGGTCCGTAACTTTAGGCCGTTAATAGATAAATTTTAAGTATCATATATCGCGTTCGTGACTCGAGTAGATTTATTAATAATTATTACGAAAACGGGGGCCGTTCGTCTCGTTACAAACGGACTAGCAACTCGTAAGCCCCCATTCCGGTAATCCTAAAGTTATAAACCGAAGTCGTATTACGCGTCCGCCGGCTTTTTAATAAGTTTTAACCGAATTTCAAAAACTTTCTTTATTAAAAATATACCGTTCAATGCGATTCAAAAAACAAATCATCGTAAACAATCAAAATAAACCAATGTTAATTAATAATAAGCGTTAACCGATGGACCAGGGAAACGGCAACCGTTATCGTCGCCTAAAAACGGAGCCTACGTATGTACTACGTAAACGAATTTGACGGCGTTATCGTACGTCGCTACGAAAAGAGTAATCCCTTTTTTATACCTTTACCTAAAGGCATAATCAATAAGTTATAGGGTTATATCCTCGTTAACGTTAATATAAATGGGGAAAGCGACGGGAAGGACGGTAAAGATGTGACGACGTCTCCCTTTCCCTTTGATAATGAATAAATAACCCTGGACCAGGCCGGTGTATCTGGATATAATATAGTATGTTATACAGTAATTTTATAACTTTTCACAAAATAATTGTTTAAAGTAATAAACGTGATTTGAAATGTAAAATGAAAAAGGTAATAATCCAAAATCGGTACGATATTATAAAATGAAAAAAGGGTAAGAAAAAAAAGGTAAATCGGTACGAATAGTCGTATTTGATAAAGGTAAAATCGGTAATCGGTGTAAATAGTCCGTTTAAATAAAGGAAAAATATGGATCGATGCGAAAAGTATTAATGGTCCGATTCGAGTTAACGAAAATAATTGTAAATTAATAACTTATTAAGGCTGTAAAACCTTTTTGATAACCTTAACAAATAACTTAATTATAAATAGAAGAGTTTTTAGTATATCGTTCGGTATAGACTTTGTCATTAAGTTTACCAAGTTTAATTTATTATTACTTTATTTTGTATTTTTGATTTCCTATCGTTCGTACGATTTTCGTAATGTTATAATATCGATTAATAATCGTTTTTTATTTGTAATACCTAACTTAACCAGGTATTTATAAAGCGAAAAGGAATCGGTATAAAAGATAAAATAAATAGAGCGTAAACTAAGGTTGGAAATAATTATCTAAACCATTATTATTATAATAATACTCGAATCGAAGCCTTTAACCATACTATAAATTTCGGAAGCCAAAACGCTCCGCATAGCCCTTTTACATTTTGTAAAACTTTAATGAATAATGTTTCCTCTAACCATAAAGCCGTTTCAGGCCGGTATTTCTTTATTTGAAACTAAAACGAAGCTGATTTGTAAATTGTAAACATTATTACTAACGAGAAAGCCGTTAGTAAAAATAAAGGGCTTTGTAATACCTATCTTTAGAGGTACGAATTATAAGCCGCGTTTCGGATTGTGTATTTGCTACGAAAGGCGTTTATTAAACGTTTTGTACTTATCGTCCGTCGGGTCGGTTTGGTATTACGCGACGACCGAAAGGTCAAATACCGTTTTTAGTTATACTATAAAAGTAACCTAAGCGCCGCGTACACGTTAATATCTATATTTGTCAGCCCGTTTTACGTTATTTAAACCGATAATGGTAACTTTATTTAGCTACCCCTTTTATGTAAGGCTTAAAGTGCCGTTCCGAAAAGTAATAGTAACGCTATTAAAATCGATTACATTGTCTTCCATTGGGTACGTCTTAGGTTTAACTTTTAATCCGGCTTTTAAAAGTTTCCTTTTTTTAAATACGGAAAACGAAAAGTTATATAGCGTTACAGTGTCGTTCGTCTATATATCCGTTAGTGTAAAGCCTTTCGAACGGGCCGTTAATACTAATAAGTACAGGTTAAAGGTAAAGCTAGTTATTTCGAATCGTTTTTCATAATGTTTTAATAGGTATTATACCAGTAAATACCGGCTTCAGCTTAGCCATGAAATAATTTTATAATACATAAAATCGTACTAGATAAGTAGTATTACCTAAAGTTTTTAGGTATAACGACGTAAATCCATCGCCTTGGCCATTTTTTAAATTAGGTATAAGCTTACGTTATATCTCAAAGTTCAATATATAGGTTATATAAATCGTTAAGGAAGGTAGCGAACGTAAAAATTAAGCGATAGCTAGCCCATTATGACGTAGGTAATTAGGTTATAATATCTTTTTTACCTTCGTCGTTATATTCTTTTACAATTAAGCGGGTCTTTTCGTAAGTTTTTCCGGGTTTATTTTTAATCTTGTAAACGAGTCAGGTTAGAAAAATCCTATAAGTACCCTAAATAGCTGTATTAAAACGTTTGAAATGAAATACGTTCTAGTCGATTAGGGCTGGGATTTCCGTTTAAGTAAATTATACGAATAAGGTACCTAAAGTGGTAATAATATCTTCGCGGTAAAGCTTTAGGCTAAGATCGCGGTTTGCCATTTCCTTGTACGTAATAAAAGAGTCCGTGGCAAAGTCCTTAAAACAGTTTTCAATTTTTAAACCGAGGGGGCGCCCTTAGTAGCGAGGTTTTGGCGGTATTAATATAAATATACCGCTTTTATATAACATAATCGGGTTGGATTCTCGTTTTAGAAATAAGGATGAAGTTGGGTTCGTTTTAAATTCTTAGTCTAAGTAATGTTTTATAGGCGGTTTTATTTGTCCTACGGTTTCAGGTCGTAATTTTCAACCTTTCTCTTATATTTACGTACTATTATTTAGCGAAATGTATTCATCCTTTTTAGTAAGTTAATAAATATATTGTATGTTTTAAACTCGTTAATGCTTTAAAGGCTAGTTTATATATTCTTCGTTTTCAAAACCAAAACTTTAGATTATAATAGTAAGTTCAAATTTTTTTGTTTTACGTGGGCTATTACTTATAGCTAACGCTTTAAACGCATCGTTCTTTACTCATAATAAATGTAATGCCGCTATAGCTTTAGCCATAGCATTGACTCTTTACATTATAAATAGTAATTAGGTAGAGTTTATGTAAATCCTCGGGTAGGTATTGAAAACAAGGAATGTAGGAATAAATCCACTTAGGCCAAAAGTATTGTTAACGGCGTTAACCGTTATTTAAAGGATAAAGTCCTTAACGATAATACCCTTTAATTATTTTAATAATACCGTATACGCTTTTTTCAATAGTCCATAGTATCATTTACACTTTCCAATACCTTATAGGGCTTTTATTAGGATTTGTTTATATTCGCTACCGGTTATGCGAACTTTCGTACGTTACTTGATGAAATTGGAAACCGTGCCGGCTTCGTACGTAATTTAATTTAAAGGCCCGAGGTAAAAGTTTAACTAGTAATTAACTAAAATATTCTAATAATTTAAAGTAAAAGCGTTTTATATAAATTTAGTGGTTTAAAATAATATTGCCGCATCGACAACGTAGAAAACCAGTTGGCTATCTAAATACATAATATCAATAATCACTTCGTAATTAAAAATCTATATCGTTTTAAAGGCGGAATTTAAACCGTCATAGAGCCTATAGGTAAAGCTAATACTTATAACAGAACTTTTTGATAACCTTAAGTGTATTTTTTCCTACATCTATATATCTTGCGGCGTAAAGCAAACGTAAAAGGCGTTTTGTAGTTAGGTATCCGAACCGTCGGTATTAATTTCGCAATTTTAGCTAAGTTAAGTAAATAGTTTTAATTATACGTGTTTCCGGAAAAAAACATAAATAACCGAATTTAAGTCGAAACAGTACGGATACGCTATTTAAGACGCGGATAAGTTGATTAGTTCTATTTCGAACCTTAATTTCAAGTTTATTTATATTAATTAATAAAAGTGAAAATCGTGTTTTTAAATGTATTACGTAAAACTCAATCGGTTCGAAACGTGTATTTATAACGACTGTTTCGAATAACATTGCTTTGCTTTTACTAAATAGTACCTTTCGGTATTCCCCTATTCGGTTTAGCTGAAACTTCGGAAATTTCGCCGCAAATATATCGAATTATTGTTTCCCAGCCGTCGAGATTTCGACTACGCTAATATTAGACATAATACCTTGGAACTTGGTTTCGCATTTCTCAAAAATTGTAAATTACGATGTTATATAGGCGTTAAACACTTCGTTTATATGATTTAAGCCTAAAATATACAAACATGAAACATTTTATAAGCCTG
Organism: Anisogramma anomala; assembly: GCA_038502455.1. Lineage (NCBI taxonomy): Eukaryota > Fungi > Ascomycota > Sordariomycetes > Diaporthales > Gnomoniaceae > Anisogramma > Anisogramma anomala. The sequence continues at coordinate 2,843,384 of JASMMZ010000008.1, read as the reverse complement.
TGGGAATACGTTAAGCGTTTTCATCGTCGTAGGCTGATAAATAGGTATTATTTTATTCAAACTCGTTTTTTTCGAATAAATCCTCGTAAAGGTATATATTAAGTTCGTTATTTGTACCTTTATATTTAGTTACGTATATTTTAAAGTTAGCTTTTATCCGATTTTTAAAATTATATTTGGTTTAAAATTATTGTTTAATTCGGATTCGCTCGTAAACAGGGTGATTTGTAAATTAACAGCCGATTCTTCCGTATACGATATACCGTTTCTACAAACCTATAAGATTTCGTACGTTTTTCCGCAAGTATTATTATAATTTCGGTATGTTCTTTTCATTTATAGACAATCTTCTCTGTTTTTCGTTGTTAGTGTTTCCTCCTTAATACCTGTACTTTAAGCGTTCGTTTTACCTTGGATAAACCTTAAATATCCGGTTTAAAATACAGTAAATTGTTTCGAAAATGTTCATTTTGGTAATTTGGGTTTTACCTTCAGTTAAATTGGTTTCAAATGCTATTCAGAAGCTTTTTTATCATCGTAGAAAGGTTTTGAACGATATTTTAAGGCTTATACAAAAGGTCTTTCAATCCTTTTGCGGTTTAAAAAGTATAAGGTCGAAATTAGAGTTTTTACGACAAGTTTTTAGTACTATTTAAATAAATATTTTATCGTCTTTATATTTCGGTCTAAGGGTTTCCTAACACTTTTGAAACTTTATCAATAAAGCTGCAAGGATTTTTTATAGGGTTTCATCGGCATTTTCCCATTGGTTTTTCATAGATTTCCACGTCGTATGAATCCAGTCCTTATCGTATTACTTGTGGTTAATTTTCGTATTAAAATGGGATTTAAAGAAATTATATTTTTACAAATACATATATCAATATAAAGTAATATATATACTACTTTTTAACTTATCAGGAGAATATATCCGGTAAAATAACGTGAAATTATAATAGTTCGATATTCAGGTTTTTATACGTATTAAGTATAATACGTATCTTATTATTAAGTATGTCGTACAGTTCGTAGTTATAGTTGTTATCCCTATTTTATAATTTGGTAAAGTTGGTTAACTTTGTAAGGTCGCTTTTATCCGTAGAAAAGCGATGTGGTTGGAGGTCGCGATAAGGGTCGTGGTTAAAGGGTATTAGTCTGTACGGTACGTATTAGCGTTTTACGCCGCTTATTATCTCCTGGATCGGGGTATTTTCCGTATTTCAACCGATTATTGTTTTCCGGTACGGGTTGTTTTTTACGTTTCAGCCGATCCTATTATAGCCGAGCGGGCTGTTTTTAACGTTAGAGGCATATTTTCATCTTTATATCGGTTCAAAGTTGCGTTTTAGGGAGGCTTCGTATTCGATTTTCGTTAAAATAATCGTTACGATGCCTCCTCCTCCTTTGTCGATTCCTTCAGTTTTATTTCCGTTTTCTTCCAAGCATTTAATCTTATTAAATATCGTATTTCAATTTATAATGGCTTTTTATAACCCCGGTCTACAACTTTAATTATGTACTCCTAACGTTTCTTTAAGTAACTTCCTTTTGTAAACTTTCCTTTGATTATTTTGTCATCCGTTTATTTTTGTATTTATATAAGTTAGGCTGTTATAAATAGGGCTTTTACGACACGGTTATTACTTTTACCGGGTATTTTAATATCTTTACTTCGTAATTGTTTTCGTACGATTCTTGTAATCATACTATTTATAATTCGCCATATATTTAACGTTTAATCCGCAATTTTTTTTAAAAAAAAATATTCGAATAAGTCGCGTCCTTTAATTTCGCCAATACAATAGTTAAAAATCATATCCTCAACATAAAWGTTTGCCGTATAATGGTCCAAATCTTTTACTAGTACCTCGTCTTTATTATCTTAAAGATTTAAGTCTAAATATTTAAAGATACTATTATGAAACGACGTGTATGTAAAAAGGTACTTTATATATTTGTTAGTTTTCACTAGATTCGTTATTGGTGGAGCTATTATACATTTGTAAAGGGTATCTTATATATTGTTTATGGTAATTTAAAGTTCGTGGTAATTTGGTAAATGTATAATAAATAAGGTAATTAAAGCGATTGGAATAAGGTTTACTAAAGTTTGTTAATATAAATAAATTTCAAACGATATAGTAATAAGACCTAATTATAAATTAATTAAATGTTTTCAATTGGTTTTGTCAACGTTAATAACGTTATATTAATTAAGTTATTCGTAAAAATCACAACGTTTTAAGTATTAAATTTGAAATATATAAGGCGAACGTGGAAAAATAGGTAGGGTAAAGGGAATGTAATTATATAATCCGGTATTTGGTGGTCGATTCGTATTAGCGTGCCGTAGCAAAACTTAGTAAAGGGATCGTTCGGTTACTTAGTATACAACTGATGTTGCTAAGGCGGTCGGTTTGGTTATTCGTGTATAACTGATTTTGGTAAAGTAATCGGTATATATTATCGAGAATCGGATAGGTTTTAGCGAAAGGTGTCGAAATCTCGTGGTTTTAGCTTAAATGGTCTGATACGTAATGGAACGCCCTTTGAAAAAGGCCTAAGTCTTTCGTTTAGAGCGCTAATGCAAGTTGGAGATTAATGGAACGGAGCTATTATTTTTAAAGTTACTCCAGATCTTATAGTCTTGTAACGTTTTGGGTTTTTCGACGTTCCCGCGTAATTCCACACTCCCGTATAATTCTTATAAGTCGTAGTATTAAAGTATAGGTAGTTGGGACCGCTATAGTATTCCGCTATAAGTATTTAACTTGTATTTATCTTTTTTTTCTTTAGTTATTTATAGTCGACCTAATCGGTTACTATTTAGTGTCGTTATGGTCTTAAGCCTATAAGGTTTACGTAAATTAAGATTTTTTAAAAGTAGTTAGAATAATTGGTATTATAATATAAAAGGTAGATAATTCAAGAAGAAGCATCTAAAGGTATACGCCATAGGCGAGAGCTTATAAGCCCTCTACCCAGAGTGTATCACTTTGGAATACTTCTTCTAGACCGATCCACGCATTGCCGTCGGTCTGGAATATCCATTACAAACCGATGCATGCATGATGCACTTTGCGTCTTGCAAGAGTGAAGCCTGCAGCGTGACACGTTACCGTGCACCCTGCAGGAATGCACCCTGAAATACAGTGCACTACTACTTGGCCTATGTATACTATCTATGAGAGTATATAGTAATATCCACAATTATTGATCCTCATGGTTTAAAAATAACATTATTAGTTTTTGAAGTATATACACATTTGACAAATGAATATCTACTATTAGTGAATATACATAAAAGAATTGTAGCGCATGATAAATATTTAAAGAAACTACAGAAGTAATCGGTACGGCGTTGAGTTAATAATACCTTTAACATCAAAATGACCCTACAACGATCTACGCGATTACTTTACCATTATAGAGTTAAATCCTCGTGTAGTAAAAACCAAGAAAATGGGATAGCCCATTGAAAATGTTAAGCATCGCTAATCTTAAAGTATTTGTTGAAACTATTACCGGTTTTACGATATTTCGTACAAAATAAGTTGAACCTTATGATATGGTGATTTACGATAACGATAAAAACACTTAAGTTAAAAGAATAAAAAAATACAACCCCTCTACTCCTGTAATCAATAAATTGATGAAATGATGCCGATACGGCTGACCACTTCAAAAGAGAAATGTTAAATACGGGGAATATATACCGGGTCGGATTTACAATATTACTTGGGTTGGTAAAAAAAAAAGAGTAAGTAAGATTTAACTATAAAACTCCGGGCATAAAACGTTATTAAAACCTCCGACAAACCTGTTGAAAAACGATAGGATCGATATTAATGGTGTCGTTAAAGTCTGTCTCTTATACGTTAACGTCAGAAAAAAATAGGAGATAACATAGTATTTATGATAGATAGTATTCATCAGAGGGAGAAGAGGCATACGGAGAGTGCACGCTTCAGGTGAGAGCTTATAAGCTTTTACTCGGAGTATAGCACTTTACTATGCTATCAACATCCTTCCTGGCGCGTGGCATGCTATCATATACTCTACAAGAGTGCATCTTACAATACGACACACTATCTTGTACTCTGAAAGAGTACAAATTATAACGTAATAATTTATCTTATACTTCGTAAAAGTGTATCTTGTAGTATAATTGTTTCTTACCTATAAAAACATATTATTATATGTATATACGTAATTTTTTTTGTACAATACGTTGCGGATGAACAATTGAATATTAAATATATCATTAATCCAATCCTTAACTTAATATCTGAATAATAATAATAGTAATTTTGTTAATAATAATATTATGAGCTTTAAAGAGTTGGTTGAAAAAAAGGTAAACCTTGTAAAGAAATAATTATAAAAGTGTAATTATCGATATTACGTATTTTGAAAGTCAATATTCAAAGATGTATAGTTATTGATCTAAGTAAAACTTTTTTCTTTTTCTTTTAAAAACGTAACTTTATCAATAAAATAAACCCTTAATTAAATATTCAGCGTTCGTACATCTAAATGACACATTTTTAAGTGGTTATCCAGACCTTTCGTATAAATTAAATACTTAACCAATGTTATTTCCTAACCGTTCTTCAAGTAGATACCACGTAAAAACAGGTTTAAAAAGCGCTGTTTGGTGCGACAACATTGTCGCGCCGAGGCTGTAGCTGCCATCACATGCCGCGCCACCCCTAACACTAGTACTAGCCCTAGTAATGGTAGCATTTAGTCGATCCTTACTGTTGGAATAGTACTAAATGCAGTGCATTAGGTCAACTTTACTTGCAGTAAAGTTGACTGAACTACAAGTTGAGTGTATTGTTTGTGTGGACTTACCGCATTGGGTGTAAGCTAAGTGCAGTATACCGCACTTCACCCTAGGGCACGAGCCAAGCAATTGAACATACAAATTATTGTGCAGACCAGCTAGCGGTTTGCTAAACCTAAAATAATACATACATCACTTGACTAATGCAATACTACTGTTACTTCAACCACGATTCGAATCGACAACGTTGCAACGATTTAAGGCCCTACCAATACTGACTAGTGCTTATTGAGTTGAGAATAGATTGGCTAAGTAAAAGAAAAGGCTACTTTCCGGTAACGCTTTACAGCTATAACGGCGATTAGAGTAAAGGAAAGATTTTTGCGCAAGGCTTTTATTAGTATTAGGTTAGTCTACAATGGTAGGAAAACAAAGAAGACTTTTAGGTTGTATTAGTCTCACAACGGCAATCTGGAAGTTAGAGACAGTATCACTATTAAAAACACAAAAAAAACTTGACCAGATCTTTTTCAAAGACGTTAAGATTAACTGTCAGAAGTCACAAAGTTCGGCAAGTTGGCAAACGGCTAAGTTAGTACTATTGCGGGTACTACTACTGCAAGAAAAACGATTAAGTTCCACGCTAAACAACTTATAACAATAAATAATCTTCATCCTTACCCTTTACACCAAACTTTTACTCTTACTTTAATCTTTTTACTTCACCTACGCCAGTTTAATCGCTAAGATCGCTGTCTTGAACGAAAACACCAAAAATCGCCAAGTCGCGTCGAAAAAGCCACGTCACGAAACTACACGCTAAATCGCTAAGTTCCCACGCGACTTTACGCCAAAACACCAAGTTCTCACACCCAAAAATAACCAAATCCCTCGCCTTACACGCCCACCAAATCCTAAACAAGCTAAAACCTTAAGATGTCTACCGCTAGCGTTCACTTTGAAGCTATTATCGACCCTGTCAGGAAAGAAGTAATTAAAACCCTCGAAACTGCCTTTACCAAATACTATAACGAACACCTTCTGGCGCTAAATGTCGATGAAAATTTAACATGAAAACACCTTACCAACTTTGTCAGCTACTATATTGTTAAGTATAATGATATTAATGGCCTGAATCATGCCTTTAGTAACTTACGTAACCTTTTTAGCAACGAGACTATTAATATGTGAATTTCAATACAAAAAGGTATCAAATTGAAAATTAAGGTAAAACTTAAACTATAAGGAGTTTATATTCGACTATAAGGTACTACAAAACTAGCAAAAAAGCTTTTCGACCTAGTCTAACTTTAGGCACTACCTTAAAATCCATACCCTAAAAAAGGATATTAGAAAAACTTACCACCCTTATATACGATTTAGGGGACCTCTCTTTTACCCTTAGATAAGTCAAACCTCTTTACGCGCGGGCTATAAAAAACCTATCAACTTGTTTGGTAGCCTAACGCCCTTACATAAAAACGCGGAATACGCCTTCAGCGAAGGCAAAATATGCTAAGCGGCAACTATTAATACGGCAAAAGGTATTGACGTTGGTGCTTTACAACAGGTAATTAAATAAAATCATCAAGTATTTTAAAGCCTTTAGGTTCCCCTTCCCCTCTAGCATTTTAATTAAAGTCGTCAAGCTCCTTAAAAACCTTTTTATAACAAGTTTATCTATATGCGAAGCTCATTATAGGTCTTACTGTAAGACTTTACCCCTTAGGCTAAACAACTAATAATTACCCTTAATACCGTGTTTCGAAGGATTAAAGGTTTAAATTGCCAATAAATACTAATTAAATCTGGGATAGTTATCGCGAATTTCTCTTGAAACTTATTAAAAAATTTAATATTAATTACAAACTCCTTACGGATTTCGCTAAGATCTAGAACGACGTAAAAAATTATAACTGGAAGCCTTATAACCTCGTCGACACCAAGATAATGACTTTCCTAAACATTTGTAAGTGGATAAAGGTTTCTTTATCTAGTTCTTATACATTATTTCCCGAAATTCTTATAAGATACGCCAAAAAACTATCACCTAACCTTTTTTATCCAAGCTACTACATTTTAAAGGTTTTATAACAGTATAAAGGGATACTTCGAATACGACGTCCACTTTACGTAATATTATATATATTATGCAATTACAAGGTGGGTAACTATAATAATTAAAAAGAAAAACTATGAAACGCCGATAAATATACTTAACCAGATAATTAATAAGTTGATATTATGCCAAAAATCAATAGAAAAATTGCACGCTAGTAAACCCACACTTCGTGAGCAGGTACAAATAGCAGTTATAGGCGTTAACGAGTTTAAATACGCTTTACAATGCCTAGATGTTATCTATAAGGGATTTTTGAACCAGTTATGTGCCTCGTTTGTTATTATGATAACGTGTATACCAAATTCGCTTAATATATACCCTTAAATTAACAACTTCCCTAATATGAATGAAAAAGACCTTATAGTTATTAATTACGTCGACCGTAAGTATGGTTACGAGCGCTTCTAACGTCTAAGGCTTGGCCTACTGACCACAGATTAGAGGCAGCAATTACGTTAACGCTAACAAGGTTAAGATTTAAGCGGACCTGTTAACCGTAAGAACTACTGTCGTAATAGTGGTAAGAGATATTAGATTTATGGTAAGTTTAGCTATTAGTTAACTTAATAACCCCCTATCGAACGAAATAGTAAAAAGGTAACATATTATATCCTGTACTATATTACTTTTGTACAGAATTACTTAAATTAAATCGTAGGCTTCGAGGGCGATAAGCTAATTAACGGCGATAATACCCCTAAATGAATTAATTTACACGAAGATAATGCCCTTAACGCGGCTTTATAATTAGCCGACTACGCCTTTCTATACCGTTTAGATAGTAAAAACCTTTATTTTTTCCCTAATAAAGCTACTAATCCTTTATATATCTTTTACCTTCGCGATAGTTATGCAGACCATACGTTTTAAAGTATCATGCCAGATATAAAAGCGATAAGGTATTTAATAAAAAGCTATTCGCAATACGTAGCATTGCGGAAAGGAAATAATATAGCTATTAAAATTAATCGTTACGATATTAGCAAGGCTAAAGTTGATTTTAAACTAGGTAATTAATTATCGTTATTAAGGATTACGGTAGTTTGAATTTTTATAGGAGTAATTACATTCCGCATTATTAAATCTTTTACTCCCCTTTTTCTTTGTTTAAATTATATAAAGACCCTTAGCATCAATATTGACGTTAATATAAAAAAACTAGTTTAAAATGGCCAGAGGTTTCCCTTTTCCTTTAAGTAAGGATACTTATAGTTTTATTTTTAAGGCCCGAAAGCAATGATATTGAACGTAACGGAGCCGGTGATACTTTAACTACACTAACACTTAAATTACCCAGCCGTTAATAGGCTATATAAAGCCCTAAAGTCCGTAAGGTATAAAGATATAAAATACTTTACCTTAAAAATTATTAGAAGAATTTATTACTACTATTACACGCATACCTAAACCTCCCCAAAATTTAAGTTTATATCAAAGAAGGATAGGTATTTTAAGTACAAGATCTTTGGTAATATATTTTACTTCAATAATAAACCTGTTTTTCACGTTATTACTTTTACAACCTCCTTTTTAGGCCTAAATTTCTAAAATCCATTTCGGTAAAGGATACGTAGTAAACGTTAAGGATATTGTGAATTGAAACGTAGTTGGGTTTACCTAAAGTTGTTGTTTATGATACTGGTATTAACTTTACAGTAGTAAAGTTTTAGAAAAATGCTGAAATAGTGGGTATTTGGTGTGAATAGGTACTTATACAAGCCTATTGGAATATTAGAAAGATTAAAATGGTATAAGTTTTACTTCGCTAAGCGTATAATATGCTTACGCCAGAAATTAGAAGCTTTAAGAATCCAGAGGTACGCTTACAGATGGCAGTGAAAGGCTTAAATAACATTATAGACCTTGACGGTCTAATTCCAACACTATTGGTTTTCGAAGCATACCTACGCCTGACGAGTAAATCTCCATTATCTACAAGTACTTAAAAACGTGCTACGGCCTATATCAAAGCTCTAAGGGAACTTCGAAAGGAATCGGAACGCCGCCAGGTTAATAATACCCTCAATATCAGGAACGGCTCCGTAACAATCGATGTACTTACTCTGCCGTTGCAAAATAAAATCCTCGTATAGCGGGAGTCGAGAAAATGGAAAGGCCTATACAGGATCTTAAGTATCGCGAACTCCGAAGTAATTATTAAAACTACTAACGGTTTTATATATTTCCGGATCACTTAGGTCAAGCCTTATGTTAAGACTATTAATGATAAATATTCTTAAGCTAAATTACCGACCTAATATAAACCTTTTCCACCCATTATCAATAAGCCGATGAAATTCCGCCGACGCGAACGACCCCTGAATAAAAAAACGTTAAAAAGGAGGAATATATACCGGGCTATATTTACAATACTGCTTAGGTAATTAGGAAATGGAAGGATAACAGAAACTTAGCATTAAAGCTTCAAGTACAAGGGATTATTAAAACCTTGAACAAATCTTTTGAAAGAAGTAATAAGGTTCAAATTAATAATTTACTAACTAGTAGGGTTACATAATTTATACTAAAAACCGATTTTAACTTTTAAAATTCAAACCTTACGATCTTTAAGTTGAGAATTATCCACGAGGTTAAAGATAAAACTACAGGGCGGCCATACGAAAAGTTACGCTTAATCGCTTAATTATACGATAATAAAGATAAAAACTGAATACTTGGGTAATTTCTAACAATTTGAAAAACTTATTAACGTTTAGTAGTTGTTTTAATAGTAAATTTACTAGTTGAAAATAAAGGAAAGTTTACGCTTAATAGCTGTAATATAACGTAAACTTACACGTAATTAACAACGGGCTTATAACGGATCGTATTACTAAAGCTGATATATGAATTACATACTATTTATCATTAGGGGACGGTAATATGATATGTTAAATCACTATATATATTAGCTGAAATAAGGGTTTACTGGTTCTTTACCTACTGGTCGTATTCCAAATTACGATTAACGATAAAGTTTTGAATATATGACTTATACTTACTAATAACGTAGGAAAAATACTTCAACGTAATAGGTATATAAACTAATGATACGATTTTTGTTAAAACGGCTAGCTTGAGAGCATCGGAATAATAAGCGATTAAAAACTTAAAGTTTTAAAATTACAAGCCGGTAACAACGCTAACGAAAAGCAATTAACTTAAATTTAATAAATATTCACTTCGTATATATAGTGTTAATACCGACCTTATCTTTCGCTAAAAGGGTTGGGGTACTGTTTTAGCTATAATTGACAAAACTGATATAACTAAAGCTTAACGGTATTTGGAATAGTATGCCCGTGGAAACTATATTGTTACCTTATATTAACTGAAAGCCTCCTACGATTACTTTATAGCAGTATAAAAATAAGATCCGGTAGATAAAAATTTTGACCGGTTAAATAAGAAGCTCGAGTGGAAAATGCAGAACCTAGACGGCAGAGTTAATATAATCCTAATCGACTTATAAAAAGTTAAGTTAATAATCATTACAAACCGGTCCTTTAAAAATAATACCAACTTATCTTTACAAATAGGTTTCCTAATGACCCTCGTTAGCAAAAATAGGCGGGAAAACCAAAATAATATTATCGGCAGTTTAATGTAATAAACCTCCATTGAGTATAAGAGAATTACACAAAACGTATTAACTTCGGAGTTTTACGGCATAATAACGGGTTTTGATGTAAGTATAACACTATAAGAAACCCTTAACCTTATTACTAGGCAGATAAAAAACCCTACTATCCCGATAATATTCTGTACCGATTTGAAAAGCCTATTCGAATGCCTTTCAAAGCTCGGAAATACGAGTGAAGAACGCTTAAAAATCGACGTAATAACACTCTGTGAAGCGTACGAAAGGAGGGAGATAAAGAAATTCTGATGGATCAATGTCAAAGATAATCCTGCTAATACTATGACGAAAGTAATGCTAAATAAGTCCCTAAAAGGGGTTATAGACAATAATGGAGCAATTGAGGTTAAATGAAGTCAATTTTAATGTAATTGGGTGTAATTAAGTATAAAAGTCAATTGAAATTGGTAGGGGGTTGATAAGTTAACAAGGTCACTATTTAACGTTAATCGGAAAATATTGGTCAACCACACTAGTGTACACGTACAAACTAAAAAGCCGCGTACAAACTAAAAAGCCGCCAGTGTTGAAATAGTACTACATACGGTGCAATAGGTCAACTTTACTTATAGTAAAGTTAACTGAACTGCAAGTTAAGTTTTTTTTTGTGTAGACTTACCGCATTAGGTGTAAGTCGAGTGCAGTATGCTGCACTTCACCCTAAGGTACGGTCCAAGCAATTAACTATACAAATTACTGTGTAGATCAGCTAGAGGTCTGCCAAACCTAGAAAAATACATACACCACTTGACCAATACAATACTAATGTTACTTCGACCACGATTTAAATTCATAACGTTGCAACGATCTAAGGCCCTACCAATACTTACCTTTATTTTTCATTCCCCCGCCGCTACCGATAAAGCCGTTATCCCCTTTCCTACTTTTATTTCGACCGCCGCCGCCGCTGTAGCTGTTATACTCCCTTTTCCTCATTATTCTTTCCCCTTACTTCCTCCCTTTACCCCTTGAAGGGAGGAACAAGGAGCTTTTAAAATTATAAACCTTAACCTTTTATCACAGGTAGAAACCCCATTACCTATAACAACTCTCCGTTACCGAAAGCTTAATATAGCCTATTTATAACGATATACTTAATAATTATCCCTTTAAATCGTATTATACTAATATTTATGTAAACGAGGAGAAAGCAGCGGAGCGGGCTTGCCGCTTCGAGATGCAGTTCGCAAGGGTACGCCGCGAAACCTTTTTAGCGTGTAAAGCGTTAAATTAGCATACCCGGGTTTGCGTCCCTGTGCCGCTAATAAATACACCTTACGTGCCGTACTTTACGTCTGCCGCCGCGGGCAAGTCTATTAGCGATTACCGCTAAAACTGGGATCGTTCGTTCCGTTACCACCGTTACGAACAGACTGGTAATAGGTACGCTTTCGTTTCAATGATCATAAGGCCGTAATCCAAGGCCCTATTACGCGCCCACCATTTCCATGGTAAATTACCTACTCTTTTGGAAGTCAACCCTAGGCTTGACCATTTATTATTTACGTTTCTAATGCCTGCTTTAAGTCTCCCCTAAAAACAACCACTTTTTTAAAACCTGAAACAAAACGAAACTAATACTTACCAGGCGTTAACCGAATCCTAAAAGAAACAGAAACCGCTATCACCGTTTGGAGGTCGGGCTTACGTATATATTACGTAGGCGAATTCGACGACGTTATCGCGCATCATTGTAAGGAGGGTGAACTTGCCCCACGCCCCCTACCCAAAGGTATATAACCTAAAGCGCGGGGCCCTCCTTCTAAAGGCGACGCCGATAACGATATCGACGGTAACGGTAACGATAATAGCGACGGCGACGATAATGGCGACGGCGACGGTGGAGAAGATGAGGACGAAAACGAAGATAACGTAGCACCCGCCTTCCACTTCCTATTCGGCAGTAATTAACTGATATCTTCTATATTTTTCGGTTTACCCGGTCCCAAGGTAAACAGCTACATGAAGAAAATTGTATTTATGAAAAATCGTAATGTAGGTAACAAATATTAAAGGTAAAACACAACAATGTACAAGTATAAGTACAAATAACAAAGGTATAGAGTAATAATAGATTGAAATAACGGTGAATAAAAAAATGTAAAAAGTATGAATTTATCAGACAAACAGTAAATGGTAAATATAGAAAGTGATAATATATTGGAAGACCGGTAAATATTAAATTAAAATGTAATAATAAATTAGAAACACGGTAAATGATCTATTTTAGGGGAAGTAATAAATGCGAAGGACGGAAAAAAAAAAAGTGGTTTATTTGGGGTTAAGTCGCAAAACATTTCTAACAACGCCAACCAAAAAAAGTGCTTGTAAACATAAACGATTTCAATTTCCTATTTAGGGCGCCCTTAGTTATCTTATCCGCCGGATCTAAGTTTTTATTAATTCATTTCATCTTTTCAATTTCGCGGTGTACTTACAACTCGCGTAAATCTATAATATCAATTATAAGGAATTTTTCGTTTGTAATATCGAACTAAACAAGGTATTAACGAAGAGAAAAGAACTAAGTATAAATTACCAAGGGAAGTGGTTTTGAATCACGGTTCGAAATAATTATATGAACCGTTATCGTCATAATAATACTAGAGTCGAATCCCCTCATTATATAATAAATTTCCAACTCCAAAACGATTCGATTAACCCTCTTATATTTCGTTATGCTTTGATAAATATCCGTTATGTGTATGTATTTCGTTAACAAAAATAAGTATAAATGTTGGTAAGGTTTTCTTATTCATGTGGACATAAAACAGTAGAAGAGTAATCGTAAAAATTGGTATTGTAGTAGTAAAGATGGATAAGTCAGGAAGAAGTATTCAGAGAGTGCACTCCATGGATGAGAGGTTATAAACCTCTTATCCGAGCAGTGGCACTGTTCCATACACTCTGAAACGCCCCTTTTAGACCGTTCCATACATGATGCACTCTGTAAAGGTGAAAGCTATAGCGTGACACGTTATCGTACACTTTACGGGAGTGCACCTTACAATTCAGTATACTATCACTTGACCTACTTGTACTAATTAAAAGGATATATAATAATAGTTACACATGCAATATTTTTCTCCATTTTTTATACGCTCTATATCCATAATCTAATAGTAATAGTATAATTATAATAATTATATATACGTAGTTTTATAGTTATAGTGTCATTATAATAAGTTCCTATCCATAATTTTGTAATAATAATGTAGTTACAGTGCAAATTGTAAAGGTTTAAATTAGTAATGTCTATGATAATAGTATTATTATTGTACCAATTGCAAAGGTTCGAATTAGTAGTCTTTGGCCGCGGTAGTGATTATAGAAATGGCTTGGTTAATGTAACTAATTGGTAGCGATATGATTGTTAATAACATCTTTTGTTATTTCTGACAGAGGTGTAATGGAGTAGATTTTATAGGGGTAATTACGTAAAGATAATTGTGTCGTCAAGTATTTTAACTTAATATAAAAAGATATATCGTTATTAGTCCAGGTAAAATCTCTTTTCCTCCCCCTTTTAAACGATGTGTTCCTAAAGCTAAGATAAGCCCCTTTTTGATTAAACTTAACCCATATTTTAATTAACTATTCCAAACCACTCCGATGGGTAGGTTACTAGACCAATACCTATATAATAACCTTGCTTTTAAATAAATGTCGCGTAAAAACAGGACTACTAAACGCCGTTTGGCGCGTAAGTACCGACACGCCGCTGTTGCCGCCACTACCAACGTCGCTACCGCTAACAACCCCCTCTCTTCGGGTACCATCTCTTCTATCGCCGCCTCGCCTCCGGCTTCGTTGCCCGCCGCCACTGCCGCCCACGCCTCTACCTCCTTTCCTCCCCCTTTTCCCTCCCCCTCTCCCCCTAACTCCTAAGAGGAAAAATATAGAGCTCTTAAGGTTATAAATCTTATCCTTTACCTGCGTGTAAAAACCTCCTTACCCGCGAGGATCCCCTTACACTATAAATGTAGCCTAAAAAATTTACGCCGAGATTTGTACTTATTAAATCCACCCGTTTATTTACCTTTAATGGTTTTTTAAATAAAGAGATCGAAACCAACCTCTTCCGCCGCCTCGAGTTATATATCGCTAAGGTACTTCGCGAGGCCTTTCTAATACATAAGTAGTAAAAACGACGTACCTGGGTTCATAGCCTTAAGCTGCTAATAGATACACCTTACGTGCCGTATATCGCGTTCGCGACCGCGGGCAAGTTTATTAGCGATTAATACGAAAGCGGGAGTTTTTTAACCCGTTATTACTGTTACAAGAAGAATGGTAACGAATACGCCCTCATTTCGTTAATCCTAAGGCTGTAAACCAAGATTGTATTGCGCGCCCACCTGTTTTATAATAAGTTTTAACCGTTACCTATTTTTTTTTCTAAATAAGTAATATTTAAAACGTTTTTATTAATAACTACATTCGCAAATAATTGAAATAATTTAATACTAATTAATAATAAGCGTTAACCGAGGGATTAAAAAGTTGATAACTGTTATTACCGTTCAAAAACGGGGCCTACGTATATATTACGTAGTCGAATTCGATGACGTTATCTCACGTTGCCGTAAAAATGGTAAAGCTACCCTGGCGCCTTTACCTAAAAGCATATAGCCCAAAGCGTGGGCCACCTCCTCGCTAGCGCCGATGGTGACTTCGATAGCAGTATTATCGGTAGCGTTAACACAAAGGGTGAGGGCGGTGGGGAGGATAGTGGGGATGCGACGGCGTCGCCATTTCCCTCTTTTTCTAATAATAAATGACTTCCCTTTTAGACGAGCCGGCGCGTTCGGTTATAGTACAATACGCTACATAGTAGTGTTATTACTGTTTGAAAAAAATTATAATAATAAGTAACAAATCTAAAAGGTAAAATAAGTTTAGGATATATAAAACTAAAAGTAACGATATATTGAAAGCGGTATAAAATCGTAAATTTATACAAAGCAGGGTAAGGAGAGAAAAAATTAATAGTGCTAAAGTGCATAAAATAAAAAGTGGCAGTATATTAGAAGCGGTACGAAATGATTGATCCAAGTAGGGGAAAATTCGTGAGAGCGGTGTAAATTGTAAGTTTCAGGCAGTTTTAAAATATCGATAACGGTATCATAACGTAAAACAACATGCAAGAAGTAAGGAATAGTACGTTTAACTTGTCGGGGTCGTAAAATACTTTTAAAAATATCAATAAATAGTATAGTTACCTATATAAACGTCGTTAATGCATCATTCGAGGTATTTTTTGTTATTACATCCGTTGAGTTCGATTTTTCATAGATTTACCCCGTTTCCTCAATTTCTCGGCGCTTATATAACTCGCGTAAGGCTATAATATTCATTACATATTTTTCGTTCGTAGTACCAAGCTTAACCAAATATTTGTAAAGCGAAAAAAAGCTAGTACACATAACGAAAGTGATAGGTTACAAATTGAGGTTATAAATAATTATCTGGACCGTTATTATTATAATGATTCCCAAATCGAAACCTTTAACTATACTATAAATTTCCGAAGCTAGGACGTTTCTTATAACATGCTTACACTTGGTCAAACTCTGATGGATAATGTTTCCACGAAACGTAAAGTCGTTCCGAACCGTTATTTCGTTACCAAGGATTAAAACGAAGCTTATTTACGGATTACAATCGTCGTTATTGGCGAAAGAGCCGTTAGTAAAAGAAAAGAGCTTTATAGTACGTATATTTAACGATACAAATTGTAAATATCGTTTTAATTTATGTATTTATTACGTAAAACGCTTATTAAACGCCTTACATATATCGTTCAACTGGGCGATTTGACATTACGCGACGACCGAAAAGTCAAATACCACCTCCAGTTATATTACTAAGGCAACCTAAACGCTACATACGCGTTAGTATTTTTGTTCGTCGGCCCTGTTTACGCTATCTAAATCCACAAAAGCAACTTGATCTAACTACCCTTTCTACGTAAGGCTCAAAACGCCGTTCCTGAAAGTAATGGTAACATTATTAATGTCTATTATATGGTTTTTCGTTAAGTAAGTTTTGGTTTTTTCCTTTAGGCCAGCCTCTAAAAGTTTCATCTTTTCAAATACGGAAAACAAAACGTTATATAACGTTAATATACCGTCTATTTATATACCTGTTAATACAAAGCCGTTAAAATGAGCTATTAAAATTAATAAACACAGGTCGAAGATAAAGTTAGTTATTTCGATATTCTCTTTATAATGCCTTTAATAGGTGTTATACTAATAAATAATAACTTTAGCCAGATTGTAAAACGGTTTTATAATACGTAAAATTGTTTAAGGTAAGTGGTGTTTTTCAAAATCCGTAGGCATATCAGCGTGAATACGTCGTCTAAACTTATTTTGAAATTATATATAAATCTTCGTAATATTACGAAGTTTAATACATAGATTATAAGAGATATTGAGTAATATTATAGACATAACAATTAAGAGATATCTAACCCATTATAAAGTAGGTGACTGGGTTATAATACACTTTTTGCCGTCGTAGTTATATCCTTTTATAATTAGGCAGATATTTTCGTATTATTTTCCGGTTTTGTCCTTAACTTCGTATACGAGGCGAATTGAAAAAAATTGTAGACGCCGTAAACCGTTAGGTCGAACCGTGGAAAGTGAAAAAAACTTTGGTTGATCAAGGTAAAGATTTCAGTTTAGGTAAATTATTCGAACGAGGCGCCTAAAACGGTAATAATACCCTCGCAGCGAAGATTTAAACTAAACTCGTGGTTTGCCATCTCTTTTTAAGTAATGAATGAGTTTGCAAAAAAGTTCCTAGGGCGTTTTTTGGTTTAAAAACCAAAAGGGCGGCTCTGGCAACGAGGTGCTAGTAATATTGATATAAACGGGTCGCTTTCGTGCAATAGTAACGGGTCGGAAGTACGATTCGAGGGTTATACTAAAATTAAGAGCGGTTTGGATTAGTTGTTTTAAAAGTAGCTTTGTCAGCGATTTTAATTAGACTATGGTGTGAAGCCGCTTTTTTCAACATTTTTTCTTTTATATGTCCGTATCATTATATAAAGAAACGAATTTATACCGTTTCATGAATTAACAAGTATTTTACGGCTTTTAAATCCGTTAATCTTTCAAAGACCAGTTTATCCGTCCTCAGTTTTCCAAACCAGAACCTTAAAATGTAATAGCAAGTCGAAAATACTTATTTTAAATAGGTCATTCTTTATGGCTAACGTTTTTAAAATGTCGTTTTTAGCCCGTAAGTAACGTAACGTTGCCATAGCTTTCGCTATAATATTCGCCTTTTATACCGTAGTTAGCGATGGTGTAAAGTTTGTATCAATCCCTAGGTAAGTATTAAAAATAAAAAGTGTAATGATTAGACCATTCGTATCAAAAATTTTATTAACGGCGTTAATCGTCATTTGTGATATAAATTCTTTAAAACCAATACCTTTTAACTTTTTAGATAATACTATATACATCCTTTTAAACAGTTTATAATACCGTTTATACTTACCAATACCTTATATTACGTTTACTAACATATAATTACATTTATTGACAGCGATCCTAACTTTAATAATCTATTTAGTAAAGTCGAAGGCCGTTTCGTCGTCGTAAATAATCCAGTCCGAAGGCCCTGAGTAAACGTTTGACCAACAGTTGACCAAAACTTCCGAGCAATTTATAAATAAAACGCTTCGTATAAATTTAACGGCTTGAAATAACAATGTCTCATCGATGGCATGTAGTACCGGTTGGTTATTTAGATATATAATATCGACAATTACCTCGTAGTTGAAGTTTACATCGGCATAAAGGCGAAAATTAAATTATTGTAAAGCATATAAGTATAACTTGTATTTATTACAAAACTTTTTAATAACTTTCAGTACGTCCTTTTCTATATTTGTATAACCCGTGGTATAATGTAGTAGTAAAGGGCATTTTACAATTAGGTATCTGAATTGGCGGTATAACATTCGCAATTCCAGCTACGTTGAATAAATAGCCTTAATTGTAAGTATTTTAGGGAAAACTATAAATAGCCGAATTTAAGTCGGAACGATATAAATACGTTATCCGAAACGCGAATAAGTTGGTTGATCGTATTCCGGACCTTAATTCCGAGCTTATTTGTATTATATAACGAAAAGAAGAATAACGGTTAAAAATCTATTACATAAAACTTAATCGGTCCGAATCGTATATTTATAACGACCGTTCTAAACGACAACTTTTTGCCTTTACCGAATAAAACCTTTCGGTATTCCCTTATTCGGTCGAGTTAAAACTTCGGGAATTTCGCTACGATCGCGTCGAATCGTCATTTTCCGATTATTAAGATTTCGGCTGCACTGATATTAGGCATAATACCCTAAAACTGGTTACTGTATCTATTTAAAAGCGTAAATTACGACGTTATATAGGCGTTTAACATTCCGTCTACGTGATTCAAGCCTATATTATACAAAAAGGAGGCGTCTTATAGGCCTGTAAAAATACGTTGGACGGTTTAGTCATCTTAAACTATCAGGTAAGTATTATCACTTTCAAAATCATTTTCTCTAGAGATATATTTGTAGGGGTAGGCGTTAAACTTATCCTTTACGCTTTAGTACTCGGCTACATATATTAAAAAAATTAGCTTCTATCTGGTCCTTAAATACGTAATCGGCCTAAAACTATTGTTTAATCCGAATTTACTTATGTATTAAGTGGTTAGAAATTTAACAGCCGATCTTACCGTATACAATATAACGCTTTTATAAACTCGTAAGGCTCCGTATACCTCTTCGTAAGTATTGTTGTAATCGAGGTACGTTTCGTCACTGGTTGTAAAATTATCCTCAATAATAGTTGCTTTTCCCTTTGTTTCCAAAGCTCCTTCCCTGATGCCTATTTTTCTGGTAACTATATTTCGCGTGTTTACTTTGCCTTAGATATATTTTAAACCTTTGATTTAAAACGTGGTAGATGGTTTTAGCGAGGTTTGCTTTAGTAATATGACCTTCGCTTTTAGTTTTACCGACTATAAATACTGTTTCGAGGCTCGTTTATCCGCGTATGAAAATCTTAAGCAATATTTTGAAAATTATAAAAAAGTCCTTTAACTTTCTTTCAGATTTAAATAATATAATTTCTAAATCTAAGTTTCCGCGATATAACTTTATCAATATTTATATAAATAATTTGTCACCCTCATATTACGGTTTAAAAGCCGCATAATAATTTCGAAATTTCATTAATAGGGCGGTAAATACAGTTTATAGGTTTTTATCAACGTTTTTATGTCAATTGTTTACAGATTTCCATCCTATATCAGTTTAGTCCCTATCATAAAGCTAGTAGTTAATTTTTATATCGAAGTATGATTTTAACCGGCTATAATACTCCGCAAATGTATCTACCTGCGTAAAGTGGTATACATACCACGCCTTAACCTACCCAAATAGTATACCGGGCAAAATAACGTAAAACTGAAATGGTTTGATATCTAGCTTTTTATACGTATTAAAAATTACACGTATTTTGTTATGGAGTATATCGTACGGTTTGCCGCTAAAATTCTCGTCTTTATTCTAAAGTTTAACGAAGTTGGTAAGATTTATAAAGTTGCTACTATTAATAGAAACACGGTACGGTAAAAGGTTACAGTAAAAGTCGTAGTTAGCGATTATTAGCCCGTAAGGTACGTATTAGCGTTTTATACCGTTTATCATTTTTTAAAGAGGAGAGTTTTCTTTATTTAAGCCGCTTTTATCTTGGCTAAACTGGTTGTTAACGGCATTCGGGGCGTGTACTTCTTGGCATTTATTTAAAATTGTGTTTTAGGAAGGGTTTATATTTAACTCATGTCGTAAATGATCTTTACGGTATTTTCTTTTCATTTATCGATTCTTCTAGATCCGTTTCCACTTCGTGGCGGATGTTCAGCCTTGTTAAACGCCTTTTTCTATTTATAAAGGCTTCTCTCATTTTCAATCTATAATTTTAAATAGGCGATCATAACGCTTTTTCAACCAGTATCCCTCTATAAACTTCACTTCCATCACTTTATCATCTATTTACTTCGGAATTTACGTAAACTAAGCCTTTGTTAACAAAGTCTTTACAATACGGCTATTATTTTTACCGGTCGTATTAATAAATTTACTCTGTAATTGTTTTCGTAATATTCTAAATATCGTACCATCGACTATACGCTATATATCCGACGTTCGTTTTGTAAAATATCTTTTAAAATCGTCGAATAAGTCGCTCCATTAGATTTCGCCGTTACAATAGTTAAAAATTATATTCATAACATACGTATTCGCTGTAAAAGGGTTCAAATCCTTAACTAGTACCTCGATTATATCATCACATAAGTTAAGGTCCAAATATTTTAAAATATTACTACGAAACGACGTATTTACCAAAAGGTACTCAATTGATTCGTTAAAATCTATTAAGTTCGTTACTAATAGGGCCATAATTATACTTAGGATTGGTGATCTCTACATATACCTGTAATGTTAAAGCGGTGAAAATTGTTGGTTTCACGTTGTAGTTGGGATCTTAGTGTGTTTGAGGTTCAAATAAAAAGCGTAAAAATGCGTAAATACGAATTAAATAAGGTATTTAAAGTTTAAAAGTACAAATATAATTTAAATAATATGTAAATGAAGCGTAACCATAGCCCAATCACGCGTCTCAAATTTTACAATTAACGCTTACTAACTCTATACCAGCCAAACGGCTAGGAAAAATTCAAACTTCGTAAATACTAAACTTAAAACAAGTGGTATAAGGTAAACGTGGGGAAACGTATAAGTCAAATGTAAAAAGGGAAAGGAAAATATTAATATAGGGAGGTATGTAGTGTAATCCGGTATGTAAGGCCTAGTTCGTGTTTGGTAAGCGGTTTGGATTATCGTATTATAACCGTTCTTGGTAGTTGCGAGCGGTTTGGGTGTTACGTTAGTAACCGCTTTTGGGTTTCGTAAGTGGTTTAGATATTATGTTTGTAACCGCTCTTTGGTTTGGTAAGCGGTTAGAATACTGTATTTAAACCGGTTAGATCTCAACAAAAAGGTCCGAAACTTAATGGTTTTAGCTTACGTCGCTAAATACGTAATGAGACGCTCTTTAAAAAGTAATCGGGTACGTTCAAAACGCTAAAACAAGTTAACGATTAACGTAATGGGGCTGTTAGTGAAAAAAAAAAACTAATTAATATTGTACTAAAGTAATACTTTTTAAAGTTACTCCGGATTTTATAGTCTTGCTACGCTCCGGGTTTCAAAGGCGCTGCCGCGTAATTCCAAACTCTCATATCGTTCTTATAAGGCGTAGTAGTAACGTACAAACAATTGGAACCGCTATAATATCCCGCTATATTTATTTAACTTCAGTTTGTCTTTTCTTTCCTTAACTGTTTGTAATCAACATAATCGGCTACTAATTAGTATCAGTAAGGTCTGTTTATTTAAGTGAACGTAAAAGAGTAAAGGATTAATCGTAAAAATTGATATTATAGTAGTAAAGATAAATAAGTCAGGAAGAAACATTCAGAGAGTGCACGCCATGAATGGGAGTTTATAAAACTTTCATCCGAGCAGTGGCACTTTGCCATACACTCTGGAACGCCCCTTCTAGACCGCGCCACGCATAATACACTCTGCAAGAGTGCAGCCTGCAGTATGAAACGTTATCGTGCACTCTTCAGGAGTGAAATTTGCAATGTAGTACACTACTACGTAACCTACGTGTACAAATTATAAGGATATATAATAATATCCACAATGAATTTTATTTACGAGTTAAAATTGGTATTGTTTAGGAGGAATTACTTCGTAAAAATAAAAAACTTTATTATACATGGATTAAGTGGTATAAAGCGGAGGACGTGTTTCGGATTACTGATTTACTATTCGAGGCGTTTGTTAGGTGTTTTGTATATATTATTCGAGGGTTTTGTTTGACATTACATAACTACAGATAGATTGAACGCCGCTTTTGATTAGACGACCTATATGAATTATGCTTTACGTATACGTTGATATCGGTATTAGTTGACTCGGTTTACGTTAGTAAGGCTAATAAAAATAATTTTATCTAATAGCCCTTATTGCATAAATTTTAAAATCACCTTTTGAAACATGATCATTATATAATTGAAGTCAATTATATAGTTTCCCGTCAGATAGTCCTTTAGTTTCGACTTTAAATTATTTATTAAAATTTCGTTTCCTTTATTACCCAAAGCGACTTATTATATAATATAAATATATCGTTGGTTTTCATTTCAATAAACGTAAAACCTGTTAAATATATTTTTAAAACCATTAGGAATAGATCGAAGGTTTAGTTGACAGTTCTGAGGCGTTTCTTATAGTACCTTTGGTAAGTATCAAACTAGTATATACCAGCTTTAAGGAGACCGCAAAGTGATTTTGAAATGCGTAAAACCGTTCCAAGTAAATGGTATTTTCGGAAATTTATAGGTATATAGGTATAAATACACCACCTAAGGTAGTTTTATAATTGCATATTAGTCAACGTAATATTCAGGAGCTTAAGATAAATTTGATGAGAAGTGTTTAAG
Organism: Anisogramma anomala; assembly: GCA_038502455.1. NCBI lineage: Eukaryota > Fungi > Ascomycota > Sordariomycetes > Diaporthales > Gnomoniaceae > Anisogramma > Anisogramma anomala. The sequence continues at coordinate 2,820,245 of JASMMZ010000008.1, read as the reverse complement.
AAGGTAGTAAACGCTAAAAGAAAATGGTGGCTTGCTCATTGTAAATTATACGATCGCGTTGTAATATTTTTTTAAAAATATTATCCAACCCTTTGATTACGAAACCGGTTTTTCCTAGGGTTTTCCGATTTTATTTTTTACCTTGTTAAATTATCCGGTAGAAAAGATTTTGTAATCGTCGGAAATTGCTAAATCAAACCTTCCAAAGCGAAAAATATTTTACTTGATTAATACAGAGATTTATTTATATGTCGACTCCCTGAAAAGGCCACCCAGGGCTGTAACAATGCCTTTAGAGTGTAGTCTAATACTTAATTTTACTATCCGCCGTCTCTTTTTAGGTAATAAATGAGTTTATTACAAAACATTTAAAGCGTTTTTTATTTTTCGAACTAAACGAATACCTTCGGCGACGTAGTACTGGTTTTTTTAATACGAGGTATTTGATTTAGTAAGGTAGCGAAGGTTACAAAGGGGAATCATAAGGGTACATAAATTTCGGGGGAGGGCCATATGGGTTATTATGAAAATGGCGTGGATAGTGCTACTCTTCGGATTTCGTTTTCGGGGCTTCATCATCTACCTTTTCCCTTTTATACTTACATACTATTATTCAACGAAATAAATTCGTACCACTAGGTAAGTTTGGAAGTATATCATGTCTTTGAATACCGTTAATCTTCCAAAGACTAATCCATTTCTCTTCGTTTTACAAATTAAGATTTCAAACTGTAATAATAAGTTTAAACCTCCCGTTTTTCGCGTGCCGTTTATTATTACGAATACTCTTATAATATCATTCCTACCCTATAATGGAAGTAAAACTGCCATAGCCTTCGCTATAACACTTCCTTTTTACACCGTCGTTGATAATTGTACGGAATTAGTATAAACCCTAACGTAAGCGCTAAAAACAAAAGGTATAAACATAAGGTCACAGGCCAAATATATTATACAAGGAGTTCACTACTATTGTGAAATCGACTCCTTTATATTAATGGCCTTTGATTCCTTGGATAAAACCGTATATATTCTATTAAACTATATGTAATATCGTTCGCACTTTCCGATACCCTAAAACGCCTCGACCGGTATTTGCCCATACTCGCTTCTGGTAATCTTAGCCTTATTTTGCAATTTATTAGAGTCTAAATCTGTGCTTACGTCGTAGGTAATCCAATTTGGAGGCCGAAAATAAACGTTCGTCCACCAGTCAACTAGGGTATCCCAGCAGTCTGTTATCAAAACGCTCTATATAAACTTTACGGTTTGGAATAATATTATTTTATCGATAGCGTAAAGAATAAGCTACCCGTTAAAATATATAATATTCATACTAAATTTGTAATTAAAGTCCACGTCGTTTAAAAAGCGGAATTTAAACCGCCTCAAAGCTTGTAAGTGTATTTAGCATTTGTGTCAGAACCTTTCTATAGATTTTAGTGATTTATTTTCTATATATGTATAGCCTGTTATTTAAAGCAGCCGTAAAAGGCGTTACACAACCGGGTATCCGAACCATCGGTATAGTATACGTAATTTTGGTTATATTAAGTAGGCGGTTTCGATTATACGTATTTCTGGGGTAAATTATAGGTATTCAAAATTTAGACGTAACAGTATGGATACTCTATTCGAAACGAAAATAATTAAATTAATAATATTCTTAACTTTAATTTCGAGTTTGTTTATATTAGCAAGTAAAAGCAGAAATAGTATTTTAACATCCATTATAAAAAAACTTTACTAGTTCAAATCGTATATTGACTATTATTATACGGAGTAAGAACGACTTACCTTTACTAAATAAAAATTTCCGGTGATTTCTCATTCGGTTCAATGGAAACTTACGAATTTTCGTCGCGAAAACGTCGAATTAACATTTTCCAGCCGTCGAGATTTCTATTTCACCGGTATTTAACATAATTCCTTAAAATCGGCTACTATGACTATCAAATAACGTAAATTGCGACGCTATATATACGTTTAGTACGCCTCGTTCGCCGTCCAAAATTTATTTATGTGAAAATGAGGTATTTTATAGATTTGTAGATACTCGCTAATTTGTATATTTATTTTAGATCGTTATACAAGTCCTATCTTCCTTCCAGCCGTCTTCCAAAAAGGTATATTTATACGAATAAACGTTGAAATTTTCCTTGGCGCTTTTGTAGTCGGTAATATACGTTACGAAATTACCTTCTGTCTGGTATTCGGGCGGGTCATCGGCCTAATATTATGATTTAACACAAATTTGCTCGTATACTAGATAGTTGGTAGGTTAATAGCTGACCCTATTACATAAAATACAAAGTTTTTAAAAATCTATAAAACTTTATATACTTTTTCGTAGGTATGATAGTATACGTAGTAAGATTCATCTTTAACTATAGGGGCACCTTTACTAATACCCGCCTTATTTTCTGTTTCCAGAGCTCTATATTTGGTATTCATCATATTTATAGTCATATTTGGGGCTTTAATAATCTCTATACATTGAATAAACTTTAAATCGTCGATCTTAAACGTAGTAAATCGTTTCGGCGAGGTTTGTTTTCGTAATTTACGGGACTTCGTCCTTAATCTTCCCAGTCATAAATATCAATCCGAGGTTCTCCTATTATCGCATCTAATTTTTAATTAATATTCTAAAGCTTATATAAAAATTCTCCAAATTATTCTCCGGTTTAAATAACGCAAGATTAAAAACCGGATTTTATGGCATACTTTTATAACTATTTCAATGATTATTTTATCGCCTTTATATGTTGGTTTAACGCCATATAGAACATTTTAAACTTCGCCAATAAGGTAATAGGTACATTTTATAACGTTGTATTAACATTTTCCATTGGTTTTTCATGGATTTATACATAATACCCGTCCAGTCAATATCTCGACCTACGTAGTTAATTTCCACATCAAAAAATATCTGTAAACGATTTTAATATCCCGCAAATATATCAACCTATTTTAAATGTTATGTTTATCACTTTTAAACTTTTGTAATTAGTATACACGGCAAAATTATATGGAATTAACAAAAGTTTATTGTCCAATCTTTTACATACATTTAACATTATACGGATTTCATTTTTAAGGATATTATGAAATTTGGTATTATAATTTTCAGTTTTATCCTATAATTTGGCAAAGTTCGTAGAATTTATAAGTTTTTTTTATATTAATAGAGCATCCTTGTAGTAAGAGATCGCGTTATAAGTCGTAATTTATAGATATCGGGCCGTGAAATTCGTATAGTCGTTTGTTACCACTTATATCTCCTCTGGAAATACCGTTTACCTTATTTATGACACCTTTATTAGAATTGTAAGGGGCGTCTAATACACTTAGAAAGTGGTTTAATCTACGTCTCTCTTCAAAAGTGCTCTTTAAAGAGGGTCTGTGCCTAACTCGAGTAACGAATAATCTTCGTGGTCCTTCTTCCACTTCTATCGATTCCTCAAGTTTTGTCTACCTCTCGCTGGGTACGATCAATCTTTCGAAACGTCTCAGGCTTTCCGTACGTGGAATATTTTAAAGTTTTTTCTGCATTTCTTCGATAATCTGTATTTTACGTTCTGCCAACCAGTATTCTTCTACAAAACCCACCTATAATACCTCCTCATTTTCCTAGTCTAGCATTTCGTTGAGTTAGATCATAGTAAATAGAGCTTCCATAATCCGTCCATTTGAACCACATAATTTATTAATCCCTCTGCTCCATAATTATACCCGTAATACTTTAGAAATGTAGTTATATACTGTATACTATATTTCTAACGTTTAATTGTATTTCTTTCTCAGGAATTCTCGATTATACCGAACCTTGGCGCCTTTTTTCCCTAATGACAAAAAATATTTATAATATAAATATTTACCATCTAAAGGTTTATTTTTTTTACCGGCGCTTCAATAACATTATTCAATATATTTTGATTAACAAGCTGTAAATGGGTTTTTCGAAGTGTTATATACTAGAACCAAAGGTCAATGAATTCATTAGCCTTAACCAAACTATTTATAGATTATGCCATAGTAGCAAAATTGTTATATATAAGAGGTTGGTACAAAAACATGGTGATGGAGTGTTTTATACGCTCTGTAGAGTTTATTTGAAGGGGTCATGATATGAAAATATAAATAAAATCTTATAATAAGTGTATAAAATATATATGTAATGCATTAAAACGGTTTTAATAAGGCTTTTAATATTCGTTAATTGAACTAAATTGTAAATAAGGCGTAATTAACTACTAGTCAAGCGTTTCAAACTAGTCGTTTAATGCCCATAAACGTTACATTAGCCACGTAATTAATAAACTCAAACGTCGCAAATAAAAATTGAAATGAGCGGTATATAGTAAGTTTAACAGGGTATAGTAAAAGGGAAAAAATCGGTATTTGAAGTAGGTAGGTAGTATGTAAGGGTAAAAATAATGTGGTAAACGTTTCGAATATTATGTGTAGCGTACGCGAAATATGCTAAAGCGCTTCTAAAGGTGGTTTAGACGCTTTCTGTATATTTTTATAAGCACTTTATTACCTTTCTTGGAACTCGGGATAATGGAAACGACACTCTAAAAGTTATTTCACTAGTTCCCAAAGTATATGTAACCGGTTTAAATATTACGTTAAATGTTTTCCAAATTTTCCAAAGCCTTTCAAAGATTATTTTAAACGCTTTTCATATTTTTCGAAGCGCCTGGAAATTTAATTTCATATAAGTTTCAATGAAAGGTTTCGAAACTTAGTAGCTTACGTAGACTATACATAATGAAAAACTCTCTAAAAAGTACCCGAATACGTTTAAAACGCCAACTGAGTTAACGGATGGCGTAAAGTAGCTTTAAGTAGTTAAAGTTTACTACGCGGTTAAAAGGGGTTTCTGTGTAATTTACACCCTGTTTTAAAAAATACTTCTAGGAATTTCGAAAGTAGTAGAAAAGAATATTATTGCATAAACTAAGTTCGCCTCAGTGAAAGTCTACCCGTTCAATATCGGATGTCAAGTTTAAATAAACTTAGCGACGTAAATCGTTTTTTAAAAAAACGTCAAATCCTTCCGCTTCCTTGAAAATAAGAAAGGTTTAAAAATGATCTGAGAATTATATAACCAAAAAAATACACAGGGTTATTTAATGTACTATTGAAATCAATTTTACGTGCACCCAATTCGATAAAATAACTATTTCATTTCGAGAGAAGATTATTCGCGTGGAAGATGTATTAACGCTACCTAATATTTTGAATATTACGGCCCCTTTTGTTCAAGTCACTTCTGCTATCTCGTTGCCTTTCAAAATGAAAAAAAAAAAAATAAAAAAAAAAAAAAATAGACGAATTCTTTGTTTTATACAAGTTAGGTATAATCTGGGTAGCCGACAAACTTTACTATATTTTTAGTAAATGGTATCGTTTACGGTTAAGAACATATCTAGACCCTAATTATTAGTGTCTATTCCACGTTTTCAAAAAATGGCGCGGAAGGGCTAAATTTCGTTTAAATATACGAGTACATGTTGGTATTTTTGTTGAAGTTACTATACAAGAAGAAATTGTATAGGTTTATAGATTCAGGAATGCTTAGTATTTACAGGAGAACTTCTTGATATAATCAAAATAATCCTTATAGAGATCTCGATAATTATCGAGACCCTATACAAGTTAATGCTAGTATCTCGTACTGGTAATTGCGAGTACTCCTATACTAGTGAGTACTAGTACTCCTGTACTAGAAAGTACTAATATACAGGTGTCATCTTTATCTCGATCCTCCATATTAATTAGTACTAGTACCCTACACTAGTAAGTACTAGTATACAGGTATTCTTTTTATCTCTATTGTTCTATACCTTAGTATACTATTCCCTAGTCATCTTATTAGTGTTCCTACTAGTGATCTGATAGATATCCTCATTTCTGAAGTATTATTCATTTTTGGTGTAGAGACATACCAAGCACTAATTGTCCCTATTATTGAGCACAGACTGTACTTGTTATATTTTTAACACACTCCTCAAAAGTTATTGTATGTTTAGTGGGAAAAAAGAAAGAAAAAAAAGGAGAACTAAAAACAATGACATAAAGGGAAGAGTTAAAGGTGAAGGATATGTATTATAGAGTTGGAAAGTTGGTAAACAAAAAAAGTAAGAATATTTGTGTAGTTTGATTTGAATTGATAACCTTTACAGTATTTTTTGTCCGTATTTTTGTTATTGCCTGACCTACGGTGGTAAGCCAAGTAGGTGCCAAATGGGGTTTACTATTGAGGTACGGTGGAAGACTAGAAGAGGCTACCGTGGCTCACTATGCAGGATCTATGGGCATAGCCAGTACCTGGCCAGTGCCCAGCCTATTACGTGACCTTACACGTGCCGTACACGGACTGTACCCGGTCCGCACCCGGATCGGGCCCGGATCAGGTACTGCCTATCCCGTTACGTATATAGTTACGTAAGATATAAACTTAATGGCTTATAACCTAAATTTATAATATGCCCCCTTTTTCCTCAAATGTTATTATGGTTACGGCGTCCCATTAATTAAACGCGGGGTACGGGCCTTACCCGCCTAATATGCGAATCGGGCGTGAGCTGGTAACATGACGTTAAACGCGCCATATAACGTATCGGCCGATCCAAACCTAGGTCGTTAACGCCGTTTAACTCGCCCTTAAGTTTAGCATATAAATATATCCTTTTTATCATCGGTATTATATAACGTACTTTTTAACGAATCATATAACGCATCAGTCGATTTAATTATAAACCTTTGACACCGTATAACATATACCTTAACTTTACCGTCGGTACCATATAATATACCCTTTAACACGCCGTTTAATATATCCTTTTTACCGCCGGTACCGTTTAACGCGTCGTGTAATATCTCGCTTTCAATTTTAATACCATATAATATACCTTATATAGTACGTAATCTTTATCGGATTCAATTCGCTAATCTTTATAAATACAGGCGCCCCCGTAACCCTTAAAAACTTCTTTTTTTTCCTTTTTACTACGTCGCCTTCTTTTACCCCTTACTGTTTTTAATAATAATTTTACTTCTTTCCTTTATATCTCAAATACCAATTTTCGCCTATGTCTCTTAATTATTTCCTTACATAGTTTTCATAATCGTTATATATAACTGTCTTAATTTAAATTATATTATGTACAAAGCTTTTAATAAAAACAAAAAAACGCTCCTTAAGGTATATTACCTTATTGTATATAAAAACCCCATTTTGACTACATTTTATAACAGCCTCACGTTATAAGAAATCTTTTCGTTTTTAATAATAACGATGATAAAAGAGAATTCCTTTTTTTATGAGTTTAAAACAGTTATATATCGTATATTAACTATTTATTCACTTCGACGTTGCTTTTATTTATATTCGAATTGATCGGGCATAAAGTTATCATACGCATCGAAAGGTTTATAATAAAGTGAATTTATAAATTAACCCTATGAAGAACCTAATCGTAATTTAACCATTTTTCGCAATATATTTAGGAAATAAGTTTCTTTACAATTTTACCCAGATTATACGCCCTTTTACGCTAATTAATTATTATAATCGAAGATATAGGTTAGATTTTATCCCTTACGCGTAAGATTTAAAGAGATATGCCGGGTTATCGACCCATTTTTACCCTTTCTTTTTTTAAATTAATCAATTAGTTTACCCGACTTCTTAATATTGCTCAGATATAAGGAATCTCTATCGTACCAGCCGTATAAGCTGTTACCCCTTTAGCTATACGTCCTAGTCGCTTTCCGCCCCGAATCCGTCCTTTTTCCGGACTTTTTCGTTACTGTTTACAATATCGCTTATTTACAATTTTTTTTCTTCGGTTAACCGTACTTTAACTCGTAACGTCTTCGCCTCGACCCCTTTTAACTATCGTCATATACCTTTTTATAATTTTAGTTTCAACAGTCAAAATGATATAACCAATTGAATTATATTTTTTAAACTGATACAAATTATAAATTATAAAGTGTAATAAACGACGGTTAAAACTTAATTATACGAGACCTGATTTTACCCCTATCCTATTTACTAATTTTAATTAAAAATGAATTAACTAAGTCGACCGTAAACAGGCGTAAAATTATACCTGGATCAACCGCGTTACCAGAGCCTAAACTAATATATTATAGTTTTTAGTAATCCGTTTAAAGGGTCTCTTTTCTTACCCCGCCTGTTGCTTTAATTTTCGATAATCGTTATTGTCTGCCTTTTTTAACGTCCGTCCCTTTTAATGTTATCCGCCATCATCAACCTCCTTTAACGTTCGTCCCTCCTTATACTTTCCGCACTTGGCCTCCCCTAACGCCCGTTCCTTCTCGCGTTATCCGCTATCCTCGACGTCACCTCAAGTTCGTCCCGCCTTTTATTAGCCCCCGTTTTCGACACTTACTAACGCTCGCCATGCCTTTTATTGTCCCCCTCCCCCGACGTTATCTAATATTTAAAGCCAATTATAATAAGGTCCTTAATACTATTAACGCTGATATTTGTTAAATTTCAATGAATATAATAATAAAAAATAGGTAAATTTTATTAGATTGTAGTCAAGGTCGCCTTACAGTTAAGTACGTATTTAAAAAAGTCGGGTTTTATTTATCCGGCTTTATTCATTATATTATAATATTACTTAATAATGAATTCTACCTTTTATTTATAAAAAAATATTATTTAGAAAGTATGGGCCATCTACCCCACGTTTATTGTTTAATATAAACTTAACGACGACGTTGAAATATTGGGTTATCATGAACCCGAAAATTTTTATATTTCGCTTTAAATTTATTTAGGGTTACGGTATGCTAATAAATTTTTAGTGATTCGTATTCCGGTTTATTATAGCCCTTTTATTACATTAATATAAAATAAACCCCGCCCAGCCCTATTTTTACCGCGAAAATTTCTTCAAGTTTAAATTCCTTATATATACATTTCTCTATATCGTTAACGATTAAAATTAGTTCCAGGCGAATATCAAATAAAATCTACGAGAAAAAGGGGTTTAAAACCTCTTGTTTAACTAAGTTTACGTAAAATACAAGATATTTATCAAAAATATCCAAAACGATATTAAACTGGTTTGAAACATTAACGAACCGATATTAATTATAAAGTTAATCGAACTTTTTATTTAAACGATTAGTTTTAATATTGTAAAAACTTAATTAAATTTAGTTCCCCACTTGATATCGCTTTATTAAACATAATTTACGATTCGTCGCCTTTTTTATTTATTACTAAATATAAGTTATCATTTTTTAAGTTACATTCGTCCTTTTATATAAATAAACCAAAAATATAATAATTTACCTTACCGGATTGGTAAACGACTTTGTATTCCCGTTTTTCTTTAAAATAAGTAACATTTCGTATTTATTTACTGAACGGTCTACGTTAAACCCGGTCACCGTCCACTTTCTGTTATTTAACGCGAATTAATGAACGGGTAAATATAAAGTTCAATCGTATTATAAAAAAGAGACGACAATATATAAGTACTTTTAAACCTTTTAATTTACCTGTTTAATATCAGTATTTATTTATAGGCAGTACGTTGTAAATAAAAGTTATTCGCCTTTTATTAAAAAAAATAAGGTCGTTTAAAATACGTTTACCTAATCCGAACCGCGGTTACCAATACTAAAAGCTAAAAATCTATAAGATCTTAATCATATATTCCGGAAACGTTCGGTATACATATCGGCAATTATAAACCATATAATCCCGAATCAAACAAACTTAAAAAGACCATTCGTAATAACTCATAAATATTGGGGGCTACACTTGGTAATTAATAGGTTAACAATAAAATTCATAGAAATATATCTTTAATATTAATTTAATTTATGGAGGGGTTATAGGAGGTCTTATCATAAGGTACAGTAAAGTTTCGTTTCATTACATTACGTATATATTCGATATAAACGTCGAATATTTGTAAATATCCCTTTTTGATAGTAATCCTATTAAAAACGCGAAATAATTTTTTTTACTCAAATAACCTATAACAGGTAAATCGTAGGTTTGTTACAGGATCTTTATCGTAAATAATTCCTAATTCAAAAATTATAAACGATTACGGTAAAGTAAAGTATCCCGAAAGTCAATCTCGTAATCCGCTATTTATGTTGATTATCTTACTTTAAATAAAAAGCGCTTAACTCCTTCGGAAACCGTTAATAAACGAACCTTATATAACAGGTCGTTCGTCACTCCTTAATTTTATAATTCCGTTAACGTATCCGGGCTGAAGATAAGGTGATTATTCGACGTTAACGATACCGACGGGCCTAACGCGATCCGGGTCCGTAACGATACCGCCGGTTTCATCGTATTGAAATCCCCGGCATTATCTTCGATGACGATCTGAACGCGAACCAGGCTTGAGACGGTCTCGTTTTTAACGGCCCTTTGAAAACTATCGGCCTACCCTTAGAATATATATCGCTGCAATCCAATAACCAAGCTTCCGTTTCGTTAAAATTATTTACATAGCCTATTGTAATTTGTATTCCTTTAATATATAGGTATATTCATACTATATTTAATATAATAATAAAAATGGGTTGAAAAACCCGCGTACAACGTTCTTTAACTTCGGGTTTATCTTATAATTTACAGGTTAATACTTCCGGCCAAGCGCCTCAAGTTGCAGGCCTATACCGTAAATGATATTAAAAAAGAGAAAGGATTTCGGTTCATTAAGCTTAATGTTCCGAGGTTAAATGTGGTAAAAGAAATATTCCAAACCTTTGTAATCCGTTAAAATTGTAAATGAAATACGGATACTATGTAATTCGGAAAATGATGCTTTGGAATAAAATACCACCGCGAAAAGCTTCTTATCGCAAATAATATAATTACGTTCCTCATTTATTAATCGTACGAAGTAATAATCTACGAGTTCTAAAATACTATCTTTATCCCGTTACAACAAACACCTTTTTGACATCGTTTCCGAATAATAGGTTTCCATTACCATGAGCCTATTTGTATTCCAATACAACAAAACCGGGGCCGTAATAATGGCATTTTTTAAGATTTAAAATATATATTCCTCTCGTTCCGTCTATGCCTAATAAATCTTTTATTTCTTTAGTCTCATAGAACAATCCGTTAACTCGGAAATATTACTAATAAAATTACGATAAAAGTTAGTAAAAACTTAAAAACTTCGAGCCTCCCGGATAATGAGTAATAATTTCTACTCGCAGATTACCCGGACTTTCTTGAGGTCGGCCCGAATACCTACCCCTACCATTATAATAAAACCAAGGTATTTTACCTTCTTAATTACGAAATTATACTTTTTGAAATCTCAATTCAACCCCATATTATAAAGGCGTTTTAAAACTACGCAAACTTTCGTTATATGGTGTTGCTTAATACCGGAAAAAAAGACCAAAAAGTCGTTTATATACGTTATAATGAAACTACTAAAAATATCTGTGTTTATATAATTGATATATCTTTAAAACGTTGCCGGCGCCTCCTTCAACCTACAAGGGGTAATTAACTATTTAAATAATCCGAATCGCGTATAAAATGTCTTTATTTTTATTAATCCGGATGTAACCTATATGCGATAAAAGGCTATTCAAATATACAATTTTATAAGTTATATCAACTTTAATAACGTACGTAAGTTCTTTTTGATTAAAGGTAAAAGAAAGCGATTTTACTTCGTGATTTTATTCAATATTCGACAATAGATATAAAACTGTTATCCAACCCTTAACTTAAAAATAAGCAATACCAGCGTTATAGTAGATAAAAGTTTTACTCGAATTTAACCCTTATTTATTAATTTCGTAATATCGAGTATAGCGGTAATTAAAGTTGTTCTAGTAAAGATTCATTTTCATTCGGTTTAATATAAATATAAAAATCGAGTTTTCCCTTATATAAATATGAAATTATAACTTTATACTTATCGAATAAGTCGCGAAATTTTACCAAGTTAAATAAAAAACGTAACTGATTTTTTTCTTCTTAACTGTAGTCGTCGCCGTCGTTTGAAAAATCCGCGTCATTTTGTAAAGTTTAGTAGTAAAAGTTAACCGAGACGGATACCCTTACGTTATTCTTTTTGATAAAAACGTTTTACCAAATCGAAAAAAAATCGAACCTATTACGTCCCATATATCCCCCAACCTAAGGCGTATTATTATCGCGTCAACAATTAAGCCTCTTTAACCCTAAATTACTAAACGATTACCATGAACATTTTAAGTTACATTTTAATATCATATCAAATATATTCCTAAAATTATATCTCGCGTTATTCCAGGGATAATATATATTCAACATCGTATTCTATTATTGATCAATATTTATGCGAAACTTACCTATTCACGTAATATACGTATTTTTCTGTAGCCCTAATACCGTTTCAAAATTTTGAAAATATAATAATCGAATTTACTTCATTCTTAACCATTATGTTACAACATCGTTTATAATATAATGATAATTAAAATTGAAATCCACGTAAATATCCAAAAAGTAAGTGTCATTAAAAATGAAAGGATTAGGAATAAAACCTAGTTTATACGTATTTTGATGAAATTAAACTTTTTATTCGATTTTAAAATTACGCCATTCAAGTTATATAACCCCTAAACAAAATTTTATACAGGAGTTAGGCTTTTTTATCGCCGTTAATAGAAAACATTTTTAACCTTTCGATTTTAACCGTATATGCTTGCATAAAAGGTAATTCCAGGCGGAATTTGTAGTTATGTTGGTAATAGTCCGATAAGCCATAACGTACATAACACTTTGAGGTAAGTTTAGCTTAACGTTTTTTTTACTATTACCTATATCTCTATATGTTTTTGGTTTTAAATACGTATCGAATGGGCTTATTAAAATAATTAGCCGCGGTATCGAAATAATTAACCGCGATTACCACAACCCCTTAACGAAAGTAATTAAAAGGCACAGACCCCTATTATAACCGTATTACCATTCTGTCGTTAAACTTAGACGGTTTCCATTAATTAACAACTAAAACGCTTCTTTAAATACAAAAACTTTAACTTGTCGGCAAATTTTTGATACTTCTTTAAAGCTACGATACAGTTTACCCGGCTAATATCTTCCGTAATAAATTTTTCGCGGATATATAACGATTCGCGAAAATGGAAATAATTGTATTTTGCGGCTTAAGGCCAGTTTAGGCCGCCCGTTCAAGCCAAAATTATTTCGAATTTAATAACAAATAGTATCTGCATGTTTTTATTACTTATAACTAAACCTTTTAATTTAACTAATACCTTATCCGCACGGTAAGGGTCGTCAAAAGCTGTTTTGATGTAATTAAGGAATTTTAATATGTTATATATACCTTTCGTATCCTCCGGCTTCGTAATACGTTGTAACCGCCTGCTTTACCGTCGCCGTATAATATCCCTATACGTAGAAAAACGTACGCCGACCCTTTTCAATTCACATTTTATTCGCTTTTAATATAAATTCGATCGTTTAATACGTCTCCGCCCACGTAAAATTAAATCCGTATAATTACAGTTAGTTATGTCGTTTTCGCCTATTTTAAACCGGTAAAAAAACTAACGCGAATTACGGCTAATTTAACTTCGAATTACTAAATTTTAATTACGAACTAAGTAAAGTTAAACGTAAGGATGGTAGTTAAAGTCGATCAATCCGGTTATAATAATTTCTTTACAGCCGACTAGATATAGCTTACGGTATTTAATAAACGATAAATATCGGTTTATGTTGGTTTTAAAGGGGTAGGAGGTATATTTATAGAAGTTGAAAATTGGGTATTTGCCGACGGCCTATCCTTTTCGATAGCGTTAAAATGTAACGTAAAATTATCAACGTTTACTATCTATTCGTTTATTATAAGTAATATCACTTTGAAAAAAAAGAAAAAACCTTAATAATATATTATAGTTCGACTTACAGCGGTAAGCCAAGTAGGTGTTTAATAGGGTTTACTATTAAGGTACGGTAAAAAACTAAAAAAGGCTACCATAGCCTACTATACAGAACCTATAGGCATGGCTAATGCCTGGCCAATAACTATCCCGTCACGTGACCTTACACGTATCGTATACGGACCGTGCCCGATCCGTACCCGGACCGTACCTGGTCCGCACCCGGACTGGGCCCGGACCGGGTATTGCTTATCCCATTACGTGCACAGTTATGTAACCTATAGACTCAATGGCCCATGGCCTGAGTCCATAACAATTTTAAAGTTTTCAACAACAACTACTTTACCATTTTGTACCCGTAATACTACAAGATAACTTGAAATACAAAGATTTATAAACCATTAATTATTAACTTAAATTCAATTCAACTCAACCAAGCCAAGCATTTGTATTTTTTTTCGTATTTTACAGTCAACAGTGGTTTTCGAAACACTCTAGTTAATTATATATGTGTAGAAACGAGGTTTATTTATATAATATCACGTTCAACTTTATCTCTAATCAAGTGCCTTTTAAAAGGGATATGCTATATGTGTTGGTCATGATTTAAATTCATAGACAATTTAATAACTCGCTTATCATTACAATATATAATAACTGCAATAGGAATACGTAATTCTGTAAATTGGTTCCTTATCTCAAGAGTGTTTTATATGATTTTTATAACAGCTAAATACTTAGCATTCATAGAAGAAATATATACTTTCGATCCTCGTTTGGAAACATAGTTAATCATATTGTTGACGATTTGAATTTTCAATGGCCTTGTCCCCCTTCCATTAGAAATCGCATCAACCGTTAATTTAAAGTCTTTATTTTTTATAAGTGTCTTAGATGAAGTTTGTGACATTCCAATACGTTGATGTTGAAAGTGTTTTCTTTCCTACTTATAGTCTATGGTTCTTATACTGTTCAAATTATTTAAAAACTTAACTGATAAATGTAATGTTTTCATGTAAAGGAATTTTTCCGAAACGTGAAATTATTGATATAAAAAACGCGATATTAGGCCTAGTCTGTTACATTACATAGCTAAAAGAACCAATATATTACTAATACTTTTTGGTCTATGATATGTTAATATGGTCTTCTAGGGGCATAGAGTAAACAAGTAATATAGTAGCAATAAGGATATAAAATGGGAGCTTACTTGATTCTTCTATGTTTAAATCTAATACTCTTAAGATATAGTCCTTTTAGGCTAAGAATATTGTATGTCTGTTCATATTTCTTAAAAAACGGACCACTAGGAACTATTTTGCTTAACTGGGGTCTTTATACTTAAATTATCTTCACATAACCACTATAAGGGCATGGAAAGTTTTTGAATGAGGACTTTGAATGAAGAAGTCGTTCATGTAGATATAAATAATAAATTGAAAGACATAACTAACATATATCGCATAATTTCAACTGGACTTTTCAAACTTAAAAGTACCCAACATTATTTTTAACCTTTTTAACCATTATCTTAAAAAAAAATTAGTTCGTGTAGAGACGTGAGGATTAAAAAGCATTAATTGATTATAAGGTTGAAATTCAAGTTATTTTTCTGAGTATTTTCCAAAAAGGTTATTAAGTATCCGAGACATCCATTAACGCTATTTTTTAAGCTTTTTGTTGTAAAAGATTAGATCGATATCGATTTGGTTAATATATTAGCTATAAGAGGTAGCGAACGTGACCAGGCTTTTCTTTGTTAAAAACTTTACTATGAAGACAAACGTTTTAGTATAGTCAATATTATATCGCTAATTAAATCCTTGTATAATGGTTTTGACCTTATCCTTTTATATCTAACTATTAGAACTAGTCTTAATCTTCGTGAGTTATTTTGCAATTAGGAAATAGCGATCAATGTCCCTTTTGATAGCCTTAAAAACCTTTATAGATAGTAAGTTCCGTATTTTAATATAGAGGGCTATTTTACAGTGTTTGGCATTCGGGACCCCAGAAACTTTCTTTATATTTTTAATGAATTCTGTAACTAAAAAGAAAAACTGAATGATATCATTATTAACATTAGTATATGTTGATAGATGTTTTGGCAGACTATTTGTTAATCTTATTATTTCTCATCGTATACTTCTTTTTAGCTTGGAATTTAAAACTGTTGTTTAAGTGTCGTAAGGAATATCAATTTAAATAACGTTTTCTTTCCTTACAATTGTAAATTTATAGAGTCCCATAATAATTCTTTCAAATGTTTTAGGCTAAACATACTCACGATCTTTTTAGTTGAGTTCCCTAGTCAGTTTCATAAGTAGACCGTGAAAATGCGTCAATCATTGGTGATATCAGAAAATCACCATAAAAATAACTCTATTTTATCCTGTTGAATCAGTATTTAACCCTTTTATTTATTTTGTTAAGCGTATACAAACAACAACGATAAAGCCGGGAATAAAAGCAAACTTAAAATTGGGTTTGTAATTCCTATATCCTTTTACTTCAAATTAAAATCCCTTATAAGGAGTAATTTGTTATTACTGTTGTTAACCGTCAACTTAATTATAACAATAATTTTCTAACACAGGTAAAGCTATAGGTAATATAATACTTTTCCGATAGCGGTCCAAATCCTCATTCTTTTGAACATCACCTCATTAAAGCGTTCAAAATTCCAATTTTAGTTAAGGGTGTATAGTAAAATAAAATGGAAAATAATGACGTAATCCATGGATTTTTTTCTAACTAAATAATCAACGAGTTCGTTACCTCCGTTGGGAATGAAAATATTAATAATACATCTAATACGTTTGATGATTTCATTTAACATATGACAAACGGCTTTTGGTTATTCACCTAAGGATATAATATCTGTATTATAGACTTTAAAGTCATAATTAGCCTTAGTAGCTATCAGGCTACGGCGTTCGCTTTTTGGGCCAGCAGTTGTTTCCAAAAAGATGTTAAGGGTTCTGATAAACCCTCCTCTTTCCGGGTTTCTATATTAGAAGTTTAATAGATATCGAAAGCTCTTGAAAAGATTATAAAAAACGCAGGTAAGGTTAAAATGTTCTTTTTCCTATTCTTTTTAAAAGCCTTCCAACAACTGAAGTAATTTCTCGACTGATTTCAGGCTGTTATAACTAAACCTAATGTACTAAAAGGAAGTATCAAAGGACTTTAAGGGAATTGTAGCGGTAAATTGGCACTAGTACTTCTCCATACCGACTTGAATGACAGTATAATCGCTAGTTATTGTAAAAACTGTTTCATTAGTAAGCGAGTTAACTAAAGACAAATTGCTAACTCTAATGGCTAAGCTTTAAATATTTAAAATATTTATTGAATTTATAATAAACTGAGGACAATAGAAACATTTTTGTAAGGTCGAGGTATTATAACCTTTATTAGGTTTAATTGATATCTATACTATACTATATATTATCACTTAAACTACACCACTCCTTATTCATAATTTGGGGTAGTTGTTAGATTGCATTTGGATTTGAGGGACCCATTTCTCATCGTTGAAAATATAACAAAATAAGCCCAAATCAACTCTCACAATATCTTAAAACTAAAATTTATCAATTTAAAAACGATAAAGTAGTACTGAAAAAGAAGAGAAATTAAAAAAAACTTAACGTTAAAATTTGATAGCTTGATATTGAAAGTGGAGCCAACAAAACAATACTATACACTTCTAATACAGCTATTAATTTGTTTTTTTTAGCGAAATGACGTTAAAAATGAAGATTTTAACGTTAAAAATGGATACCTTAAAACTGGATTACCTATTTAAAATACGGTTTCTAATTAGCCGATTATTTCATATAACGCGTATCATATGGTAAACCAGTCTAATTGAATATTTGAAAAAGTTGGAAAAACTTTAAAATCATAATGCTTTTTATAGCGGGAACCGACTTTACCAATGTCAACTACAACAACGTTCGCTTTTTCTTATTTTAAACTAACAAAATTGATATGAAGGAACTAATCTAGATCTGTCTCTTAAGACGTTCGGATACTGTCTTTAATTCTCGATGAAGAGGGATAGAGAAACCTCTTCCAAGGAGCTGCTATAGGTTGCAGAAAAGGGGTAACCAGGTCACGTGACAGGATGACTCCAGAGCATCGTGGAAGCATGTTAACTTCCAGGGCTAGATTCCTGGTAACCACTAGCCCAGGCATCAGCCTGTTACACTTGCCAATATTTCTGTCTTTTCTAAAGGAAAGCCGTAGATTTGGATGCAAAACCTAACAAACTTGTACTAAATAACCTTTTCATAATCCGATAATACAGTTTTTCCTAAACTAACTTATTAGCTGGTCTCGGTTAATAAGCTGTTTTTTTTGATCTTTGGAGAATGTAATTTTCTATTATTCCTTTTTAAAAACGATTATTATCTTTAAGGTCTGACTAAAATTCACAAAGTATTAAAGGAACGGCTTTCCTCAATTCACTTTGCATACTAACCTTTCAAACAGGAAACTCGGGCTTAGTATAGGTAAAGAACCGAAGAGAATACTTAATATTCTCAACCTAAAGACCTTAATGGATAAGTATTATTATAATATTCACAAAATCTGCCACAGAAAGAAGTAAAGGCGGAGAATTGAAAAGAGCCAAGGAAACGAAGTTTTTTAAAAAGTTATTAATAATGGATCGGTCCACTACCTTGGCTATACTAATCAACTTCAAACAGGCTTTATATATGTCCTCAATACCAACAATAAAAGCTAAAACATCTGAAGTAATAAAAGAAGTAATCATCCTATAGGCTTATATTCGTATACATATAAATTTTAAAGTCTTTACCAGATTATAATCGATAGGTATAAACAAATACATATAATATGTTTCCGTAGAAACTATATTCATCTCCATTATAAAAATTCCTTCCAAGATATCCAAACACTTATTACTAATAGCACATTTTTAGATTTCTGTTAGCCATATATTTATATTTAAGAACGTCAACTTTTCAAATTGTTTTGAATATTTCAACTTAGGCTTCAAAAGCAGCATCTTATTTTCAATGTTTAAAAAGGGATTCTTAGTTCATTCTTTTTTTTAGGTTAGTTCCTTTCGATTTTTCGTTTTGTTCCGGCTTCGATATCCAAATGTATGGGAAGTAACTTAAGACATTGCCCATACTCAATTAGCAGCATATAATATAAATTAATAGCTAACCTGAATTCTTCATTATTTGGGCAATCTAAAACATTAACAACTTTAACCTTTTTCTCCTTATCATCAAAATCAACATCATTAACAGCTTAAAATTCTTTCTCGACTCTAGCCCTATGGGCCTCACAAACAGTCTTTCGCACATTTCTCAATAGAACTCCAGGATCGAGTACCCCTAAGACAACAAAGGTTTCTCTAGAGCGAATGAAACAAAGGCATGGAAGTTTAGCAAGGGGAATAGAGAAATCTGAAGATCCAGAGGAACCTAAAGAGCCGGAAGAAATAACAGTCCTCTGAGATAAAAAAAAAAACCATCATCACTTGTACTTCTGTAACAAAACCCTGAAAGTGCGTATAAAAATCCACGTGGTTCTAGTGATACTATGGCTGGATCATCTTTTAAGGTATCAAAGATACGGATGAAGTATAAATGATAATAGGAACTTTGTGGGAAAATATTAACTCAAGTCAATAAAATAGAAACATAGTAAAATATAATCGTACGAATATTATTTTTGAGTTACTATGCCAAAACATATTGTATAGGTTTATAGATTCAATAATACTGAAAATCTACAGAAGAATTTATTCATATATAACAAAAAAGATTCTTATAGAGATCTCGATGACGATTGAAACCCTATACTAGTCAATACTGATATCTTGTACTAATAGATACTAATATTTATATACTAGTAATTACTAGTATACAGGTGTTATCTCCATCTCGATCCTCTGTACTAATCAATACTAGTATCTCGTACTGGTAAATACTAGTACCCTGAACTAGTAAATACCAATATACAGGTATCCTTTTCATCTCGATCCTCTTATACCTTTGTATACTATTTACTAGTCCCCTCACTAGTATTCCTACTTGTGCTCCAGTAGATATCCTCATCTCAAAAGTATTCCTCATATTTATTATAGAGATATACCAAGTACTAATTGTCCCTGTTCCTAAGTAAAGACTGTACCCGTTGTATTTTCAACAATTTTAACGCTTATGGTTTTAACGTAGCTCCTTAAGTTCATTAAATCGATTGGTGAAATACGTTTATTAGTCTTTTAAACCCCTTTGGTACATAAATTGTATTGATCAAAGTTATTTTGACCGTAGATAACGATTTCTTTGCAATACGTACACCGATTTAAGCTACTTCGTAGACCGAAACCCTTAATTCCACGAAAATCGTTACCTAAGTTTAATTTTTGCGTTAGACAAATAACACAACAAAGCAGGAAACCTAAATATAAAAGCTATTATATTCCATAACTATAAAAGTATCAATACAAAAACTATTAGACGCTTCCAAATTCCTGATATAGATATGAGGTTTATAATTGTATACATGAATATTAATGAAAATAACGTGGTTTAGAAAGAATTCCTAGTTAAATACGAGATGAGAAGAGTAAATGCAATGAATATATAGGAACTATAGTACGATAAAAAGGATGAAGAAGTGGATTTAACGTAATGATATTTACGTTATAATCTTTTTTCTCTATCCCCAGCTAGGGTGAAGAGGCGCTTACTTCAGAAACTTGTCGGAAGTTTTTTTTTTTTTTTCTGACCTCAAGTCTCATCCTACGTACGGATAAAAGTTTGCCTTAACTTTATATAATACCTTGTTAACGTCGAAATGGATTTTTTAAAATTTCGAATTAATGTTATGGTTCGACCTATGATGGTAAGCCAAGTAGGTGCCAATTGGGGTTTAATATTTAGGTACAGCGGAATACTAAAAGAGGTTACCGTGGCCCATCGTACAGAACCTATGGGCATGACCTACGCCTAGCCCGTTACGTGCCTTTACACGTTCCGTATACGGACCGCGCCTGGACCGCGCCCGAACCGAACTCGGACCGGGTATTATATATCCCGTTACGTATACAGTTACGTAACCTATAGACTTAATAGCCAATGGCCGAAGTTTATAATATACCCCCCTTTTCCCCAAACGTTATAAGGGTCGCGGCGTCTCGCTAGTTAAATTTAGGATGTGAGCCTCAACCGCCTAATATGCGGGCCAGGAACAAGCTGGTAAAGTAGCGTTTGACACGCCGTATAACGTATCGGCTGGTTTAACCATAAGCCGTTGGTGCCGTATAACGCGCCTTTTAATGTGCTGTATAACGTATAGGCCAGTTTAAACCCTAAAACTTCCTTTCTTTTCCTTTTATATTATCGACTTTACTTCGTTTTTCTTTTACCCTTTCGTAAATTTTCATAATAGCTTTATTAATACCCCTTATATACGAATGATAATTACTTATCGATATTTCGTAACCCTTCACTTTTTTGTTTTGTTTTTATAACTAACTTTTATAATAAATTTGACCTGGGTTATACCGTCATTAACGATTTTAGTAAAAATAATTCATCGTTTCGTAAAATACATTACCTTATGATATATAAATATCTTGTTATCAATCACTTTTTATAATTTTTTTAAGTTATGAACGACCTATTCATTTCTAGTATTAATGAAAATAAAAATAATCTTCCCTTTTTATAAGTAAAGGAAGCGTATATATCATACATTAATCTTTTCTTTAATTTCAACGGGTTTTTGATTTATATTCGAGTTTATCGTACGTAAGTCTGTTATACGTATTGAAAGATCTATAATAAAGTAAACATATAAATTAACCGTATAGGAAACCCGATCGTAATTTAACCCTTTTTCGTAATATATTTTTAAAAAAATAAGCTTATTTATGACTTCTCTCGATTTACATACCCTTTTACGCTAAGTTATAATTATTGAAAATAAGGGTTATATTTCATATTTTCTTTGTAAACGGTGAGGAAATGTTCCGGGTTACTTACCCGTTTTTGTTTTCGCCTTTTCTAAATTTGTTAATCAATTTACTCTGTTTCGAAATGTTATTCTAGTGTAAAAAGTCCCTATCGTACCGATAATATAGATTATTAACCCTTTCATTATACGTTTTCATCGCTTTTTCCTCCCCAATCCGTTTTTTTAAAATTCCCTCGTTACCTATTATGGTTTCGCTTATTTATTATAATAAAACTCCTTCGGTTAACCTTATGTTAACGCTTAATATTTTTACGCCGGCCCCTTTTAACGCACGTCGTATATCCTTCCGTAAATTTAGCTTAGGTAGCTAAAATAATATAGCTACGTAAATTATATCCTTTATAACCAATATAAGTTACGATTTATAAAACGTAACAAACTATATTTAAAGACTGATTGTACGAGCCTCTTTTTTACCTGTATTCCATTTGTTAACCTTAATTAAAAACGAGTTAATCGGGTTCATCGTAAACGGGCGAAGGATTATACCAGTTTTAATCGCGTCGCTCGGATATAAACTAATATATTATAGTTTTTCATTCACCGTTTAAAGGGTTGTTTTCTCCGCCCCACCTTTCGTTAGCCGTTATCGTCGGCCTCCCCTAACGTTCGTTTTATTTAACGTTATCTGTTATCCTCAACGTTGCCCCGCGTCCGCCCTGCTTTTTACCAGCCCCCTTTGTCGGCGCCTATTAACACTCGCCTCTCCTTTTACTATTCTTCTTTACCCGCTTTTCCTGGTATAAGAAGCTAGTTATAATAGTGCCCCTAATGTTAATAACGGTATTGATCGTTAAACCCAGATGAAAATAATAATGAAGCATAGGTAAATTTCAAATACATTGTAGTAAAAATCTTTTTACGTTCGAATATTCATTCGAAAAAGTCGAATAATATATATCTGTCCCTACTTATGGTATTGTGTTATATTAATAATATATTCTCTACTTTTTCCATAAATACTATGTAATTCCGAAGTAAAGGCGGTTTGCTTCGCATAGGTCATTTAATATATGTTCCACGTTGACGTCGGGATACTGGGTTATTATAAACCCAAATATCCCCTTATTTTACCTCGATTTTATGTAAGGTTATAATATATGAACAGTTTTCTAATAATTTTTGCTTCGCTTTATAATACCTCTCTTATATAAATAATATAAAACAAATATCGCCCCGCCGTATTTTTGCCGCGAAAATTGCTAAATTTTGATTTTTTGTATATATCCTTTTTTATATCATTAACGATAAAAACTAATTCTGGGAAAATATCAAATAAAATTCATAAAAAAATGAGTTTATAACTGGTTATTTGATTAAATTTACGTCAAATATGACTTATTCATTAAACATATTTAAAAAGATATTAAACGGGTTCAAAACGTCGATGACCCGGTATTAATTATAAAATCATTTAATATTTTTATTCGAACTATTAATTTTAATATTATAGAAATTGAGTTAAACTTAATCCTTTACCTTATATAGATTCGTTAAACGTTATTGACGGTTTATCGCCGTTTTTATTCATTACTAAATATATATTATCGCCGTTTAAATTAATTTTGCACCTTCGCGGAAATATGCCAAAATCATGACGACTTCGTATCCCTATTTATCTTTAGGATAAGGAATGTTTCATATTTATATATTGAACGGTTCGTCTTAAACCAGATAACCGTCAACTTAGACTTATTCAATATAAATTAATAAAGGAGTGAATATAAAGCCTAATTATATTGCAAAAAGGTAACGATAATACGTAAATACTATTAAAACATTTCAATTTATACGTTTCATACCGTTATCCATTTATAGATAGTACTTCGTAGATAAAAGTTATTCAAATTTTATTAAAAAAAAACATAGAGTTGTTTGAAATAAGCTGACCCAGTTCGAACCGCAATTACTAATAATAAAAGCCGGAAATTTATGAAATTTCTACCACATATTCCGGAAAAGTTTTGTATACGTATCGATGATTATAAATTATATAGCCTTTCATTGGATAAACTTAAAAATAAAGTTTTTAACGATCAACAAATATCGAAAGCCGTTATTATTAGCTGATAGGTCAACTATAAAGTCGACGGAAATATATACCTAATACCGATTTAAAATGGGAAAATATTAAAAAAGGCTTTATCGTAAGATACAACGAGGTTTTGTATTATTATATTACGTATATATTCGATATAAGCGTCGAATATTTGCGACTATTCCTTTTCCATGGTAATCCCATTAAAAAACTTAGAATCAACCGTTTTTATACTGATAACTTATAATCGGCAAATCGTAGGTTGATTATAAGATTTTCGTCGTTAATGGTTTTTAATTCAACAATTATAATCAGTTATGTTAATGTAACATATTTCGTGAATCAATATTATAATTCGTAATTTTTACCGATTATTTTACCTTAGCTGAAAAACGACTGATGTTTTTTAAAACCGTTAATTAACAAACCTCGTATAATGAGTTGTTTACCATTTTTTAGTTTTATAATTTCGTAATGATACCTAGGCTAAAAATAAGGCGATTACTCGGTATTAACGAAGTTAGCGGGTTTGGCGCGGGTCGGGCCCACAACAGTATTACCGATACCAACGTTTTGAAATCCCCCAACGTTGTCCCCGATAACGACCCGGGCGCGGGCCAGGCCTAAGGCGATTCCGCCTATATCGACACTTCGAAAGTTTCCAGCTCACCCTTAGGATACATATTATCGCGATCTAGTAGCTAAGCCTTCATTTCGAAAAGTTTATCTGTATAACCCACCGTAATATACGTTTTTATAATATATAAATTTATTGTTACTATATATGATATAATATTGAAAATAAGCTGAAAAACTCGTATACAGCGTTTTTGAACTTCGGGTTTATCTTGTAATTGATGGGTTAATGTATTCGGAAAGTCGTTTCAAGTTACGGGTTGGTATTGTAAATGGTATTAAAAAAGCTAAAGGATATCGACCTATTTCACCTAACGCTTCGAAATTAAACGCGGTAAAAAAAATTAATCTCTTATAATTCGTCAAAATCGTAAACAGGGTACGGAGGTTACATAATTTTAAAAACTACGCTTTTAAATAGGATATTACCGCGAAAAGAATGTTATCGTAGATAATATAATTATATTTTGCGTTCATCAATCGTGTAAAATAATGAGTTACTAGTTTGAAAATAATATCCTTATCCTGTTACGATAAATAAATTTCTAAAGCCGTTTCCGAATAGTCGGTTTTTACTACCGTTAGCCAATTTGAGTTTTAGTATACCAAAATCGGGGCAGTAACAAAGTTATTTTTTAAGGTTTCGAATACGTATTCCTTTCGCTTTTTCCAGGTTGAATGAATTCATTATTTGGTTAGTCGGATAAAATGATTCATAAATTTGGAAAAATTAATAATTAAATCCCGATAAAAGTTAGTAAAACCTAAAAAACTTCGAACCTTCCGAATAGTACGTGATAACTACTATTCGCATATTATACAGACTTTTTCGAAGTTGACCCGAATACTTATATTATAAACCTAGGTATTTCACTTTTTTCATTATAAAGTTAAATTTCTTTAAGTATAAGTTTAGCTTCGTATTACGAAGGCGTTTCAAAACAACCCCTCTTTTCGCTATATAATTTTATTTCATACTAGAAGAAAAGATTGAAAAGGTGTTGAAGTAAATTATAATAAAATTATCCAAGATATTTGTTATCATATAATTAATGTATAGTTAAAATATCATCGGTGTTTTCGATAATTGAAAGGGGGTAGTTAACTATTTAAATAACCTAAACCATATATAAAACGCCTTTAATTACTTTTATCTGAGTATAACCCAAATACGATAAAAGGCCGTTCGAATATTGAACTTCGTAAGTTATGTCGACTTCGATAACATAAGTAAAGTTTTTAATTAAAGGTGAAGGAAAACTATTTCACTTAGTAATTTTATTTACTATCCAGTAATTAATATAAAACCGTTACCCCCCCCCCCTCCAATTTAAAAGCAAACAATACCAACACCCCATCCGATAAGGAATTTACCCGAACCTAGCCTTTATTTATTAAATTCGTAACCTAAGGTTGAAATTCGAAAAGTTCATTTCGTAATATTGAGTATAATAGTCTCTAAAGTCGTTTTAGTAAAAATTCATTTTCGTTCAGTTTAATATAAATATAGTAGTTGAGTTTTCCCCTATATATGGGTAAAGTTATAATTTTATCCTTATCGAATAAGTCGTGTAATTTTGCCAGTTTTAATAAAAAACGTACCTAATTTTTTTTCCTTAATAATAATCGGCACCATCGCCTATTAAATCCACGTTATTTCGTAAAGACTTGTAACAAAAGTTAATTATAACCAAACCTCCGTACGTTATACTATCCAATACGAACGATTTATTAACCAGATAAAAATGAATTTTATAATATTTCGTATATCCTCCCACCTAAGGCGTATTATTATCGTGTCGATAACTAATCTTTCTAAACTAAAAACTATTAAACGGTTATCGTTAACATTAAAAATAACCAGTTAATTTCATATCTAAAACATTCCAAAAATTATATACTGCGTTATTACAGGAATAATATATATTAATATTGGTTTAGACGATTTATTAATATTTATACGAAATTGTCCATTTAAGTAATATGTGTATTTGGCTATAACCATAATATCGTTTATAAATTTCGAAAATATAATAACCGAATTCACTTTAATCTTAACCATTATATTGAAGATTTATTCATAGTATAATAATGATTACAATCAAAGTCGATTTACGTGTTTAAAAAGTAAATGTTATTAAAAATTATAGGGATAAAAATGGATCCTCGTTTATATTAGTTTTTGTCGGTAAAGTCTAAACCTATTCACGTGAATTAATTAAGAGTAGAAGTGTAATCGTTAGATTGGTATAGTTGTAGTAAAAGATGATTCTCAGGAAGGAGTATTCCAGAGAGTGCACACCACGAATGGGAGGTTATAAACCTCTCATCCGAGCAGTGGCCCTTTTTGCCGTGCGCTTTGGAATACTCAATCCAGACCGCTCCATGCATAGTGCACTTTGCATCTTACAAGAGTATAGCTTGCAGTGTGACACGTTACCACACACCCTACAGGAAAGCACATTATAATATAGTACACTGCCACTTGGCTTATATAGTAATATCTATATAGGTAATCTTTTATTTTATTTTCCCATGTGCTTATAACTTAGTAAAGATAGTATAATTGTAGTTGTAAAGGTCTAAATTAGTAGGTTTTATAATAATAGTATAATTGTAGTTGTAAAAGTCTAAATCAATAGGTTTTATAGTGACAATGTGATTGTGGTACTAATTACAAATGTTTAAATTAGCATTTTCCGTAGTGAAAATATAGTTATAAAGATCCGAAATAGGAAATCCTGGCCGTGGTAGTTATTATAATTCTGTTGGAATTATTAAGGTTTAGTCGTAGTGGTAATTATAATTCGGGTCTGGTTAATGTAGTTAAATAGGGGCGATATAGTTATTAATAGCGTTTTTTTATTAGTTTTAATAGGGGTGTTATTATGTAGGTGTTATAGGGGTGATTATATAGGGGT
Source organism: Anisogramma anomala (assembly GCA_038502455.1). Taxonomy (NCBI): domain Eukaryota; kingdom Fungi; phylum Ascomycota; class Sordariomycetes; order Diaporthales; family Gnomoniaceae; genus Anisogramma; species Anisogramma anomala. Next base: position 2,792,672 of record JASMMZ010000008.1, on the reverse strand, counting down.
AATTACACTGTTATGTGATTTTGTATTAATATAAAAAGATGTATCACTATCGCACAGGGAAAACCTCTTTTTGTCCCTCCCTTAACAGCGCGTAATATTAAATAATACGAGTCTCTAACTTTAATTGAACCTAACCTTTATTTCAAACCACTAATTTAAACCGCTTTAATAGGTAGGTTACTTAACCAACACCTATATATTAACCTTATTTTTAAACAAATGACGCGTAAAAACAAAATAACTAAGCGCCGGCTAACGCGAAAGCACAGCCGCACCGCCATCGCCGTAGCTACCGCCGTTATTACCACCGTCACCGTTACCGCTAACTCGTCCTTAACAAGCACACTCTCGTCTATTGCCATTACGCCGCCCGCTGCTACTACCCTTTCGGCTCCGTTAAATTCTGCCGCTGCTTGCCCCTTTTCGGCCTCGTTTTTTGCCGCCGCCACCGTTACACCATTACCTGCCACCGTCACCGTTACGTTATTACTTGCCGCCGCCTCATCCACCCCCTTACCGGCCTCGTTTACCCCCATCGCTGCCGTTACGCCGTTACCTAATTTCGCCACCACCATGCCGCCCTCTCCCCATTCCCCCTCTCCTTCTCCCTTTCCTTTAAGCTTTTAAGGAGAGGAGCGAGTAGATTCTAAGGTTATAAATCTTATCTCTTCCCTACAAGTAAAGACCCCCTTACTCATAGGGCTCACTCGATACCGTAAATATAGCTTTATAGAGTTTTTCTGCAATTTATATCACTTAAATCTACCTGTGTATATACTTTTAATATCTCGTAAATAAGGAGTAAGTGGTGGACCTGCTTTGTTGCCTAGAGTTCCGTATCGTTAGGGTACGCCGCGAATCCTTTTTAACGCGTAAAGTGTTGGAGCGGCTTATCCGGGTCCACAGACCTAGGTCTCTAATGGATACGCCTTGCGTGTCGTGTATCGCGTTCGCGGCCGCGGGTAAATCCATTGGCAATTGCTACAAAAACGGAAGGCGTTCGACCCGCTGTTACCGTTACGAACGGATTAGTAGCGGATACGCCCCCGTTTCGTTGGGTTTGGGGCCGTAGGCCGAGGCTGTATTACGTGCTCGCCGGCTTTATAGTAAGTTTTAACCTAATTCCAAAAAAAAACCCTATTAGAAATAAAATATCTAGGGAGCTTCAAAGATCAACCGCGGTCGTAAATAACTAAAATAAACCAATACTAATTTGTTCCAGGCGTTAACCGACGGATTGAGGAGTTGGTAGCCGTTATAGTTATTTGGAAATGAGGCTTGCGTATTTACTACGTAAGCAAATTTAACGACGTTATCGCGTGTTACCGTAAAGAGGGTTAAAACCCTCCTACGCCTTTGCCTAAGGGCATATGAACTAAGGCGTAGGGTTATATCCTTATTAGCGCCGGTAATGTCGAAAGTGGTAATAGCAGTAACGTTAATATAGAGGGGGAGGGCGGCGGGTAGGATAGTAGTGACGTGACGACGTTATCTTTTCCCTCTCTTTTTGGCAGTAACTAGTTGCCCCTTTTGGCCGGGCCAGCGCGCCCAGTTACATTGATATTATTTATTTTCTCATAAAATAATATTTTATAAGTAATAGGTATATCTTAAAGGATGAATATACTAAAGTTAGTGTGGTATCGTAAATTAAAATAGTAAAAGAGAAAATATTAAAACATCTAATAGGGTTAAAGTGGGTAAAGTAAAATGTAATAGTATATTGGAGGCGACGCGAAATGGTAAAACTAAAAATAATAATAATAGGAAATTTCGTTTGGTCGAGGCGTGTAAAATAAAAAGTAATAAAATATTGGAAACGGTGCGGAATAGTAGGGTTAAATAAAAGTAAAATTGGAGAGCGGCGCGAATAGTGTATTTCGGGTCGCTTTAAATTGGAAAAAGTGGTTTGGTAACCTATTGATGGCGTAAAACTCTTTTAATAAACCTAATAAATAGAGTACTTATCGATATAAATATTTTCAATAGTCCGTTCGGGGTAAATTTAGTTTTCACATCTGTTAGGTTTGATTTTTCGTCGATTTACCTTATTTGTTCGATTTTACGAGGCTTATATAACTTTTATGAAGCTATAATATCTATTATCAAGCGTTTTTTGTTCGTAATACCCATTTTAAACAGGCATTTATAAAGCGAAGAAGATTTTGTATATATAATGAAAGGGATAAGGCGTAAACTAAGGCTAAAAATAATTATCTGGACCGTTATCGTTATAGTAATACCCGAATTAAAACCTTTAACTATACTATAAATCTCGAAAGCTAAAACGCTTTTCTTAACCCTTTTATACCTGGTAAATTTTTAATGGATAATATTTCTAGGAAACATAAAGGCGTTTTGGGCCGGTATTTCATTACCGAAAATTAGTACGAAGCTTATTTGCGAATGATAGTAGGAGTTGTTGGCGAAGGGGTTATTAATAAAAATAAATAGCTTTATAATACGTATATCTAGCGGTACAAATTGGAAGCCGCGTTTTGGATTGTGTATTTTCTATGAAAGGCGTTTGTTTAGTGCTTTATATATATCGTTTAACAGGGCGATTTAGCATTACGCGGCGACCGAGAGGTTAAATTCCGTTTCTGGTTATATTATAAAAGCAACTTAAGCGCAACGTACGCGTTAACATCTGTATTCGTCGGCCCGTTTTACGTTATCTAAAACGATCAAGGCAACTTTATCCAACTGCCCTTTTTGAGTAAGGTCTAAAACGCCGTTCCGGAGCGTAATGGTAATATTATTAAAGTCGATAATACGGTCCTCCGTAAGACACGTTTTAGGTTTTGTTTTTAGGCCGGCCTTTAAAAGTTTTTCTTTTCAGATACGGAAAACGACGCGTTACATAGCTTTATTGTGTCTTTCGTTTGTATACCTGTTAGTGTTAAGCTTTCCGAATAGGCTATTAACATTAATAAGTACGGGTTGAAGGTTGAATTCGTTATCCCAAGCTGTTTCTTATAATAACTTTGGTAAGTGTTATATTAGTAAATACCGGCCTCGGATAAGCTGTAAAGTGGTTTTATACTATGTAAAATCGTTTTAGGTAAGTGGTTTTTCCTGATACTTTTTGTTAAATCAGCGTAAATACATTGTTTTAGCCGCTTTTTAAATTAGGTATATACCTATGTTATGTTACAAAGCTAGATATATAGGTTGTAAGGTTTATTAATAGAAGCTATAAGTGCGAGAATTATGCGGTGGCTAGCCCGTTATAATGTAGGCGATTAGGTTATAATATTCTTTTTATTATCGTCGTTGTAGCTTTTGATAATTAGACGGGTTTTTTTTCGTAAATCTATTCGGTTTTATTTTTTACTTCGTAGACGAAGTAAGTGAAAAAAAATTCTATTTGTTTAGTAAATCGTTAGGTTAAACCGTTTAAAGCGAAATACGTCCTAGTTGATTAGGGTAGAAATCTCCGTTGAAGTAGATTATTTAAACGGGGTACCTAAGGTAATAATGATGTCGTTGTGGCAGAGCTTTAGGTTAAGTTCGTGGTCGGCTATCTCCTTTCAAGTAATTAAGGAGTTTACGGCAAAGGTTTTGGGGCGTGTTTTGGTTTTCGAGTTAAGGGGGCGGCTTCAGAGGCGAGGTGTTGGTAGGGTTGGTATAAGCGGATCGTTTCGTTCGGCGGAAGCGGACCGGATATAGGGTTTGGGGGGTAGGTTGGAATTAAGAGAGGCTTAGATTATTCGTTTTAAGGGGTGTTTCATTAACGGTATTATATTGACTGCGGTTTTGGGCTGTTTTGTTTAGTCGCTCTTTTATACTTTCAAACTATTATCTAGCGAAATGAATTCGTACTATTTGGCAAATTAATGAGCATATTATGGCCTATAAACCTATGAATCCTTAAAAGGCTAATTTATCCGTCCTTATTTTTCCAAATTAAGATCTTAGATTATAACGGTAAGTTTAAGACGTTGGTTTTATGTGGGCTATTCCTCGTGGCTGACGCCTTGGATACGTCGTTTTTGGCTTGTAAGGAGCGTAACGTTGCCATGGAATTTTCCATAGCATTCGCTCTTTATACCGTAGTTATTAATGGTGTAAAGTCTATATAAATCCTTAGGTAAGTATTAAAAACAAAAAACGTAGGGATAAGCCTACTTAGGCTAAAGGTATTGTTAACGGCGTTAACCTTTATTTAAAAGATTAAATTCTTAAAGCTAATAACCTTTAATTTTTCAAATAACATCTTAAACGATTTTTTAAACGGTCCGTAGTATCGTTTACATTTTCTAATACCTTATAGGGCTTTTAGTCGTATTTTCTTATATTCGTTACCGATTATCTGAGCCTGAATACGTTACTCAGTGGAATCAAAGAACGTATTATCGTTGTGCTTAATCTAGTTTGAAGGCCCGAAGTAAACGTTTAACTGATAATTAACTAAAACTTCCTAGTAATTTGTAGCGAAAACGATTTATATAAATTTAACGGCCTAAAATAATATTGTCGCGTCGATAATGTAAAAGACCAGTTATTTATTTAAATACATAATATTAATAATCACCCCGTAGTTAAAGTTTATATCGTTTTAAAAACTGAACTTAAATTGGTGCAAAGTTTAAAAGTATAGCTGGTACTTATAATAAAACTTTTCGATAGCCTTAAGTACGTTATTTTCTATATTCGTATAACTTACGGCGTAAAGCAGGTATAAAAGGCGTTTTGTAACCGGGTATTCGAATCGGCGATATAAAATTAGCAATTTCGGCTATGTTAAGTAAATAGCTTCAATTATATGTGTTTCGGGAAAAAATTACAAGTGGCTGAACTTAAGCCGGGGTGGTACGGATACGTTATCCAAAACGCGGATAAGTTAATGAGTTGTATTTCAGACTTTCATTCCGAGCTTATTTATATTAGCTAATAAAAGTATGAATGGTTTTTTCAAGTTCATTACGTAAATTTTTACCGGTTCGAAACGCGTATTTATAACGACCGTTACGAACAATAATGCTTTGCTTTTACCAAACAGGATCTTTTGGTATTTTTCTATTCGGTTTAGCTAAAACTTTGGAAACCTCGTTACAAGAGTTTCGAATTATCGTTTTTCGGTCGTCGAGATTTCGGCTATATTAGTGTTGGGCATAATACCCTAAAACCGGTTATCGTATTTGTTAGGAAGCATAAATTACGACGTTATATAGGCGTCGAATACTCTTTATACGTAGTTTAGGCACGTAATATATATAAAAAAGGTGTTTCATAAACCGGTAAAAATACGTTCGGCGATCTCGTCGTCTTGGGTTGTTAGGTAAATATCGTTACCATTGAAATATTTATCGCCGAAAATGTATTCGTAGGGGTAGGCGGTAACTTTATTATCTACGCCTTATTATTGGGTTACGTATATTACAAAGTTGACTTTTATCCAGTTTTCAAACATATAATCGGTTTAAAATTATCGTTTAATCCGAATTTGTTTGTAAACGAAGTGATTAGTAAACTAATAACCGATCTTTCTGTATACGATATACCGCTTTTACAAATCCGCGGGGTTCCGTATACCTTTTCGCAAGTATTATGATAGCTCAATACATTTCGTCCATTTTTAATCGATCGTCTCTATCCCCTATTACTAATTTTACCTCCTTAATACTTATAAATTGGATTTTTTTGCTTTAGATATACTTTAAATCTTCGATTCAAAACGTAGTAAATCGTTTCGACGAGGTCTACTTTGTTAATTTAGCTTTTTCCTTTACTTTTATCGGCTACAAATATTGATTCGAGGCTCTATTAACGTTGTATAAAGGTTTTAAATAATATTTTAAGGCTTATATAAAAGGCTTTTAAGTCTTTATCAAGTTCAAAAAGTAGAAAGTCGAAATCCGGGTTTCTGCTGTATACTTCTGTTATTACTTGGATAAATAGTCCATCCCCCTTATATTTCGGTTTAAAGGCTATTAAATACTTCCGAAACTTAAACAATAATACAGTAAGAATTTCCTATAGGTTTTTATTGGTGTTTTCCAATTTGTTTTTTACGGATTCCCAAATTATACTAGTCCAATTTTTATCGTAAAGTTTGTGGTTAATTTCCGTATCGAAGTGGAATTTTAGACGATTATAACACTTCGCAAATATATCTACCTATATAAAGTGGAACATATACTATTATTTGGATTACCCGGATAATATAGCGGGTAAAATAATATAAAACTGGAACGGTTTTATATCTAATATTTTATATGTATTAAATATAGCACATATTTCATTATAAATCATATCGTATAACTCGCCGCTGTAATTTTCATCCCCATTCCATAGCCTAGCGAAGTTAGTAAACTTTATAAAATCTCTTCTATTAGTGGGAAAACAGTACGGTGAAAAGTTATGGTAGGAGTTGTGGTTGGCGAATATTGGTTCGTAAAGCACGTATTAACGTTTTGCATCGTTCTGTAATTCCTGAAGCGGGTTGTTTTTAATGTTTTGACCGCTCCCGTTCTGGCCTAACGGGCTATTCTCGTTGTTTCGGCCATTCTCGCTTTGGTTAAGCGGGCTATTTATCGTATTTGGAGAATGGTTTAGTATTCTGTTTTGCTTTATAGTGTATACTAATATAAGGGTGTATTATACATGTGTGGTAGATAAGGATTATGGCCGTTCTTCCTCCTCTTTAAGGTCTATATTTTTAATTTGTGGTACGGGTATAGTATTAGGTCGTTTTACGCCGTGTAATCATCGTTTAATTCGTATATATTCCACTACCTATTTTTTATATTGCGTTAGATAATATCCTTTTACAAATTTCGTTTAATATATATCTTCATCCTCCTAATATAATAAGTCGTTAAGTTATGTTATTCCGAAGAAGGCTTTTATAGATAGACTATTCCTATCTCTTAGGGAATTAATACCACCACTTCATAATTAAATCCGTAAGGGTTTAGAAACAAAAGGGTTAACTATTTTCCATGTACCTAACGTTCAGTTCGCAAATATTTTATGAAAATCATCAAATATATCAATTCCTTAAATGTTTTCTTACTAGTAGCGAAATTTCACGTTTAAATTATAATTTTTTTCCCGTATATAGGTTTAGTTCCTTAACTATCGAATCGATTATATTATTCTAATGACCTATATCGATTTCGTATATTATGGCCTTTCTGATTTCCATATGTTCGAACAGGAGGTTGAAATAAACGCTAGCTTTTTCCGGTGTTGTTGGTATTAGGGCTATAGTTATAAGTACCCTTTGACGGTTGGAGTTAATTATTCTTACGTGTACCTGATATGTTAAAACGTCAAAAATTAGTAATTTCGCGCTGTAATTGTATTTTAGGTACGTTTAGGTTCTAAAATTTAAAGTGGTTCGGTAAATACAAAATAAAAAAAATTATTAAAGCGGTGAAAATAATGATTACTAAAGTTTACTAATACAAATAAATTTTAAACGATACGTAAAAAAAACGTTATTTCAAACTGGTTAATCGTTTCAAATTGATTTTATCAGCGTTTAGTAACGTTACGCTAACCAAGTGACTAGGAAAACATAACCACCGTGAAAATTAAATTCAAAATATATAAAGCGAACGTAGAAAGTCAAATAGGGTAAAAGAAGTATAAATCAAATAAGGAAAAGAAGGTATAAGTGTAGGGAGACGTAATATGTAATCTGGTATTTAGTAGGCGGTCAGAATTGTTGTTTCGTAACCGTTTTTAGTAAAGAGAGCAGTTTAGATAGTATATTTGTAAACGCTTTTCAATTAAACGAGCTGTTCGGATATTATATTTGTAACTTCTTTTGTATTTTACAAGCGGTGTGAATTGTCGAAAATCGAATAGTTTTTAATTAAGGGTTCCAAAACTTAGTAGTTTTGGCTTAGGTGGCTTTTTACGTAATAGTATGTTTTCTAAAAAGTTCCCGGGTACATCAAAGTGCTAAATAAGGGTTAATAATGATATGACGGGGTTTTTAGTAAATAAAATGCCAAATAAAGGTTAATAGTATTATACTAAAGTTTTTCTTTGTAAGGTTACTTAACTTTTATAATCTTTATATATATCCCGTGTAATTCTTGTGAAAACATAATATTAAAGTATAAATAATTAGGACCGTTACAGTATCTCGATATAGGTATTTAACTTATATCTATTTTTTTTTCTAGGCTATTCATAGTCGACCGGGTTTGCTATTAATTATTGTCAGTAAGATCTAAACCTATTTACGTAAAGTAAGTAAAAGGAAAAGAGTAATCGTTAAATTGGTATAGTTGTAGTAAAAGATGATTTTCAGAAAGGAGTATTCCAAAGAGTATAAGCCACGGATAGGAGGTTATGAACCTCCCATCTGGGCAGTGGCTCTTTTTGCCGTGCGCTCTGGAATACTCAATCCAGACCGCTCCATACATTGCCTTACGGCCTGAAATAGTTATTCCAGACCGCTCCATGCATGGTGCACTTTGCATCTTGCAAGAGTGCGGCCTGTAGTATGATACGTTACCGTGCACCCTGAAGGAAAGCACCTTGCAATACAGTGCACTGCTACTTGGACTATGTATACTATCTATGAGGTTATATAGTAACATACACAGTTTTAATTAAATTAAACTCCTTTCTATTCGATTTTATAATTAGGTCGTTAAAGTTATATAACCTTTGAATAAAATTATATTTAAAAGTTAGGCTTTTCCTGGCGCCGTTAATAAGGAACCTTTTTTCGGATTTTCGATTTAGACCGTATATACCTACGTCGGGGGTAATACCGGACGGAATTCGAAATTATATTAGTAGTAGTCCGTCGATTTATAACGTAGGCAACGCTCCGTGACGACCTTAGTCCGGTGTTTCTTTATCGTTATCCACGTCGTTTTACGTCTTTATTTCTAAACGCGTACCGAACGGATTTATTAAAATAACTAGTTTTGATTATTACGACCCTTTAACGAGTATATTTAAAAGGTATGGATTCCCGTTATAATTATATTTCTATCAGGTTGGTAGGCTTATACGGGTCCCGTTAATTGATGATGAAAACTTAATTTTAAATTTAAGGATTTCAATTTGTCAGCGAGCTTGCAGTACTTCATTATGGCTACGACATAGTTCACCCTACCTAAGTTTCCCGTAATAGATTTTTCGCGAATACATATAGATACACGAAAGCGTAAATAATTATACTTTATAACTAGAAGCCAATTTAATCCGCCCGTTTAAGATAGTAATATTTCGAACTTAATATCGAATGATACCTATAAGTCTTTATCTCTTATACGTAATCCCTTTAATTCGATCAAAGCTTTATCCGCACGATAAGGGTTGTTAAAAACAACTTTATGTAATCGAAAAACTTACCTATATTGTATATACACTCGTATCCACCGGTTTTGTAATACATTATAATAACTTGCGTTACCGCCACCGTATAATAGCCCTATACGTAAAGAAACGTATATCGACCTTTTCTAATCTATATTTCATCCTCTTCAGATATAAATTCGATCATTTGGCGCGTCGCCACCCATGTAAAGGCAAATCCATATAATTACGGTAATTTTGTCGTTCTCATCTACTTTAAGCCCATAAAAAGTTAATACGAGTTACCGTTCAATCGACCTCTAATTATTAAATTTTAGCCATAATCCAAACAAAGTTAGAGGTAAAGTTGATAATTACAATTGTTTTATAGCAGACGCGATGTAATCTATAGTGTTTTACAAATGAGAAATACTAGTTTAAGTCGATCCCGAAATGGTAAAAGGTGTATTTATAAAGGTGGAAGACTAGGTATTCGCCGACAGCCTATTCTCCTCCATAACGTTAAAATGTAACGTAAAATTATTAATATATATTATCGATTCGTTTATTATGAGGAATACTCCTTCAGGAAAAAATACCTTAATAATATATTATAATCTGACCTACGATAATAAGCTAAGTAGATATTAATTAGGTTTCATTATTAAGGTATAGTAAAAGACTAAAAGAGGCTATTGTGGCACATCGTATAGAACCTATGCGCATAGCCTGCGCCCAGCCCGTTATGTGCCCTCACACGTGCCGTGTACTGACCGCGCCCGGACCAGGTACTGGACATTCCGTTACGTGCACAATCACATAACATATAAACTTAATTTCTAATGGCCTGAGTCCATAACGATTAAGCGGATCGAGTTTTTTAATATTTACAATAAATAATTTACTGATATAATGTTTGACGAAGTGTATTATTAGGCTCAAAATATAAAAACCAATATTAGAAGAGACTTCAAACTTTTCTATCAACGTACAAACCCTATTTTAAGTAATGTCTATGCAGATTAAGCTATGAACGAGTGTGTTATTGTTATTATCATACATTTTAACAGGGAGAAAGAAATCCTACTTACCCATTAAACTAGGTTTTCTTCTTTACCTTTACTATTATAAAAAGAACTTTAACTATAATAGGATCTAATTTTCATTGGGAGTCAGATTAAGAGGTATTCATTATAATGTTTTCTGTTGGAGAAGTTTATCGTCCCCCATTTATACAAGTAAGTATTACTAAAAGTTACTTTTGTAAATTCCGCGATATCATTAACGCAAGAATAACCTCTTTACCACTGGTAAAAGCTATGGTTAATAAAGCGTCGATGAACAAATGGGTGAACGATTTTGCTAACATACTTGCAAGTTTTGAATAGGCGGTTGGATAGCTAGCTTCCACTTACTTAAAGATTACGAAATGGTAAACATTCAAATTATACAGGTTTTACCGTTATATAAAAAAATCTGATACGTCACATCTGTGTGGAGTTTACTCTTTTAAACAGTAAAATTGTTTGGATGAAGGTCAAAAGAGTACGCGTTGGAATACAGAAAACTAAAATCGATTACACCATTGGTTTACTAAGAATATACGAAATTATTAATTAACATTTATTTTTTCCTTCTTTAAAAACCCCTTTACTTAAAATCAATTACTGTATAGTTTTCGATATGTTTGAGAAAGTTTATATTTCATCAACAATGTATTAAATCGGTTTTCTGAAGCGAATTATACCATCGTACATTTTTTTGTTTCATTGGAACGATACGAAGTACTTCGTATCGTGTGATATTAAAGTTATTATAAAGGAATTCAGGCGTAATGTTATCGAGATACGAAATACTTTTACCAGGCCTAATAACTCTACGATACGACTTTTTGAAGAGTGTTGGAAGGTTATTGTAAAACCCGTACACACCTTTTGCTATAAATATATTACTTTTAGGGATTTACCGATATTAAAAGTAATTAGAGACATTTACAATCTTTATATCAGAAACTATACGTTGTTTAATTCGAAAATATAACGGATTATAGTTGTGATTTCATTACATTAGACGTGATTTAAACGTATAGTAACGCACAAGATGTTTTAGTAACTTTTTACCTTAAAAATGAACGACTAATATAAAAGCAGAATATTTTGATGTTTCTCTATTAAACTTATCGCCGTTTGTATATATTATATGGAATTGGATTCAATAGGCGTAAGTGTTGTTTTTGTTTCTACTCAAAACGTATAAAGTGCTTTAAACATTTTATTCTACAATTGTTTTATTTAAGTAATACGTTATGTGGGGTTTTACCATAGTTCAATTAACTCTTTTTGTGGAGTTTTAGTGTAATAAAAGGTCCGGGTTTGCTATTATAATACCATAACGGGTTTAACCAACTTCGCTTATAATACGCCGCAAAAGCATCATTTATCCCACGTTTTATATATAATTCATATAATGAATTTTACCGTACTTTCTTGGTTTTTATATTTATATATACGAATGAAGTTCTTACTTGAATGTTTCCTAGTTTCTGAAGTTCCATATCATTTACTTGAAGAAATATTCATAGAAAGTGGACCGTTAGACTAAGGAAAACGAATTCAAATTTGCATCGGAAAAACCCAAACTACTTTGAATTATATACTTTGTTGAAAAGCTCAAAATTTGTTTGAAAATCTTTAATTTTCGTCAATTGAAATTTGGGTTCGATCAGGTTATCTCTGGGCGGATTTACGTTACAAAGTATGTAATAGGGACTTTCAAAGTTGTAATATATTGTCAAGGGTTTTCGCGTATATATAGTGGACCACTTTTCAATAATTTTTGTGCGACCATTATCTTCATAATCTTATTTACAATTATATATGAAGTAAAACATAGTACTCCGCAGTCTTTTTATATACCTTGAAAACGAGATGAATAGCGCGTTGGTCGTTATTACAAAGATTATCATTTAATCATACCGTATCACACCTATTTTCATCATTATATTAAATGTCGGATTTCCGTTAAAATGGATTATATTCAAGTGATAAATGCTTCGTCTAACCTTTAAACTTAAAGTGGCTGACGCAGCATACCCCTTCGTACAACGCCTCTTAGAGGCTAAACCGAATTTATCGCTTCTGTCACCCTTTTAAAAGGTTATCTTTGGGTTTTTTTTTTCTAACAAAGGGTTATAAATTCCATTTAAACTGTATAACATAATACTTTACAAACATTGGCCAAACTTTGAACCGTGTCCAAGTCTACTTTAATGATTGATTTTAACCAAATTTTTACTTTTAGAAACCCATATTTACTTCGCACCCACATTTTCAATATTATAAAAACATGTGTTTCCGGTTTTTAATTATTAATTGCAAGTTTCCATTTGTTTTCAGACCTATTTTGATATCGTCCAAATTTATGTTGAGATTTATATTAAATTTAAAATGTGTTTCATATAAAAATATAAACCTTGTAATCTTTATTTATTGAATTGAATCAATATTATGTTATTGGGTTCATAAATAAAATAAAATATAAAAAAATTGATTTTAAATACATAGAATATATATTTACGACTTCTTCGAATAATAAGAAGAATATAGTAAAAGTTACTAGCCTTTATCCTAGTATAACACTTGTCAATACAAAACCTATACATACTTTTTTAGGTTGGAAAGCTATCATGGATTACTTTACAAAAATATTAAGATGTATATGGATTGTTGGTAGGGATTTAGACGTTGCAACGTTGTCGATTCGATTGGTCGAAGTAATAGTAGTATTTCGTGGTCAAGTGGTGGATGTATTGTTCTAGGTTTAGTAGACCGCTAGCTGGTCTGTACTGTAATTTGTATGGCCATTTGCTTGTCCCGTGACCTAGTGTGAAGTATGGCCTACTGTACTCGACTTACACCCAATACAGTAAGTCCATACAAAACAATACACTCAATTTGCAGTTCAGTATAGTCAACTTTACTGTAGGTAAAGTTGACCTACTGCACTGCATGTAGTACTATTCCAATATGGATAGTATTTCGGTAATATAAAGTTGTTAGAAAAACATTATAGATTTCTTATAAAAGGCGTAAAACCTGTTTCAAATGTTTACGAATTCCCCAAAAAATATGTTATTCGTAAAATGAATCTATGGATAAAGAAACATAATTCATAACAAATAGTTAAACTTATTCGTTAAAAAAGCCCTTAAAGAAACCCGTTTAAATGCAAAAAACGTCCCATTTTATTATAGGGTTAGTGTTTTCTTCAGAAAAATAGAAAAGTAGTTGAATCTGAATAATATACCTACAACTAAAGCTTTATATTTTAAATATAGATATAATAATACTTTCTCTTTCGTATTGAATCAACCCACAAACATAACAATCTTTTGCATCAAAGTTCGTCAACCATTTTCATTATATTTTATGCCCTTTTTAGGTTATAAAATACAGATATAGAGATTTTACACCGTATAACCGCCGTTTTGAATTGATCGATGTCAACCGATGTTATTCATATTATAAATTAAAAAAAAATATTATGATTTGTTCAATACTATATTCGTTGCGGATTTGGAATTGATAACCATACCCTTTTAGAAGATTATCTAAGGAGGTGGTAGGAAAAATTTACCTCGGATTTTTTTTTTCGGATTCCAGAAAGAAATTCGATATTTCATTGATTTTATAGGTAATTTCACTTTGAATTGAGTATGAAAATGCCCAATAAGTGTGAAAAATGACAAATAAATTCTTTTTCTAAGCCTTTAACATATATTTGACACCCGTCAACAATGATACAAAAATTGTCATTGGGCTTTTTGTTATATTTTACCCCATTTACCTATTCATCTATTAACAAGTTAATAATAGACCCGAAGTACAACCTAATCGTCATCGCGAATAATAAACGTTATTTATATCATTTCCCCGGGGTGTGAAAAAGTTCATCGGCCTCAGATGAGATTTGAGAGGCCATTTCTAAGGAGCCCTCCTTCTAAAAGAAGTCCCTACTCTTCCTCTTTTTCGCTTCCTCCCTAAAACTGGCGGCGAGCTAAGCCTATGCGTCCGCCTTCGCAACGTCAACGGCCGCGTATAGGAAACAATAAAAAGTCGTTAAGCTATTTGATGAAACATTAATCGATAGGTCAACGCCAATAGGAACGTATCTACTTTTATGTTTAACAACTACTTATGCATTAATACGGTTGAATTTAAGTGGAGACTATCTTATTTACCCTAATATTGAACTTATTAAACTTTTTTTCATTAACAAACACCGTTATTAACTACATATGAATGAAATTAAACATATATTGTATATAAAGGGTAACCGTTAAGTATAAAAAGCCCCTACGCTTGTTTCTTACCCCCCATCCTCCTTCCCCTTAATAGCGCGGGCGCGAGTAAAGGAGATTAACGCGGCGGCCATGGCAACCTAAGGAAAGGTGCGCCTTTCGTAACGTATCATTAATATCGTAATAATATGAGCTCTCGTTGCGACGTTTTTATAAAAAGGTGTTATTACCCTCTTAATTAACGCCGTAGGGTGTATGGATAGAACATCTAACCACTTACTGTTATAGTTTTATAATATAGTTGTTCTCCTCTGTAATATAACTAGTTATTCATTTGCAGTTGGTTCATTTCGGGTAATAGATTGAAAGTTACGATTTTAGCCTTTTGAAATATATATAAATTACGGGTTTTTGTTCCTTTCTATATTAATATTACTCAACACATTAAATCAACTTATACACCTTATGAATTACTTAACACGTACTGTATATATGTAACGATCACACTAAATACTCATGGGTAAATAGAAGGTTTTGGAGAATTTATGTTAGCAATTAGTAGTAAAGGTAAAAAAAAGTGCAATATCAAGAAGCTATATGTTTGTTCTGTAGAATGATCACTAGCGTTTAGGCTATTTAGGTGTGTAAACTGAATACTTAAATTAACAACCAAAGCGCTATAAAATAAATGCTATCTGCATAGTAATAATTATGTCTTTTATATCTTATAGCCTATATATCATTTTTAGTACTGGACAGCTCAGATAATAAGACATTTAATATATACGTACACAGCTTAGGTAATAATATATTAAATATATACTATTCGTCCGTACTCTTACCCTAACCCTGTGTTGTTGATATAAGAGATGTTCCTTGTCTAATGTGTTGGACGTTAGGCCTCCTAAGACTTAGCTATCCACTGGCCTATCCCCTAACCTGTAGTTGGTTTTTAGGTTATAACATTATCTTCCTTTTTTTTTTCTTTTTTGGAACCGAAAAATCCTGATAAGTATTTTTTATTGTTCTTCCGAATTCGGCTTTTAGGGTATTGTAACTTTATGATTCACCCTATCTAGTAAAGTCGAAAAATTTCGCTTCTAGAATCGTTTTTCCGACATAACCATGTAAAAATATTATCTTTTCTTTATTATTATTTAAAACGTCATTATTATTTCATCTTATTTTTCTACGAGTATCGTAGTATTTTATTCTGCTAAGTGTCTTAAAGCGATTTATCGCTTAATGTTAAATGCCTTCGTTTAGGTTGTTTTTGTTGCGACGTTTAAGGGTTAAACGTTTTCAAACTACGCTAGATAGGAGTACAACACCAAGATCTAGAGGTTAAGCTTAAGAGCATCGATGAATGCCTTCGTTCTATTATACTCAAAGTGAAACGTTTACTTAAATAAAAACATATGTAGTTTAAGAAAATAATGCGTGTTATTCACTGTAAGATTAATAATGTGGAAAAGCTTAAGCGGATAAAGGTGAAAGAGGCTAAATCTGAGCTGGTTAATATTTCGACTTCTATTTAAATTATGGTTTTTAAGAAAACAAGTATTACGCAGTTTAATTATAGGTTTAGGGGTTTTAACTGGAGTTCCCTTAATATTAGATATTATGTGGTTAATTAGTCTGTTTTCCTAAAGGCTAATTAGTTTAGGAATACTATTGTAACGTTCGCTGGCAGTTTTGAGGGGGTTTAAGGAATGCTAATTACTTTTAGGTATTAATTTTTTTTTCTGTGTTTATAGGTTTCGTGGTTAAGTGGTTAAAGTGTTTGACTTCCATAATAGAGGTTTTGGATTCAATTTTCGGCGTAATTTTAATATGGTAGAAGTAAATGTAGTTTTTATTTGGTGGAATTTTCTAATTTCCTAAAGTATTCTGTTTAGTTTTTTTTTTTTTTTTTTTTTTAGTTTTTATATATTTTTACTTTGGTCGTAGCTTTTTCATTTAGTCATATATTCCGTATTGTTTTTTCGTGAGTCGAGCATTTGTTCGACTTCGTATTTTGATTCGTAATATTTGGTTATAATATTTTAGTCCAATCCAACATCTATTGATGCTGATTCGAAAAGTGTAATATAGAAAATGGGGTGTATACTTATCATGAAAAGTAATAAGAGTTTGTAGTTAACGTTTGAAAGTTTTCGTAAATTTTTGAATGGTTTCATCTTTTTATGATTAAGTTTATCGTTAAGTTGTTTGGTTTTGATATTATATCGGAGTAAGTAAACTTTATCTCCCTTTTTATGGATTAGTCACTTAATTCTTTTTAGATTAGCGTAAAATTCCATTTTGTATTTAATAAAGTGAAGTTGTTATAGGATTTTCTTTTGAACTTTCTTGATTTTTCTGTTTTTTTGTATTGCTTTAGAAGCATATAGTCCCTAAATTTATTTGTAATTAGCCCTAGTATTATATGAGAAGTTGATGTAAAAAGCATAATTTTCCGTTGTAAATATACGCGCGCTATTATAAGCGAATTATTCTATTATTGAAGGTTTATCGTAGTTATTCTATTAGTAGTTAAGATAAAATTGAATGTATTATTTCATGATTTAATTGATTTTTTTTGTTTTTCTCTCTGTTTTGAGAAAATATAATATGTTTATTTTTGGTTTGAGTTTAGCTTAGTTGTAAACGATTTTCAGAAATTATAGGTAAAAAAAGTCGTCTTTATTACTAATATTTTCTTTTATTATTTCGTGGTTACTAATTATTTTTTCATGAAAGACGTAAGTGAGTTTTTCTTCGTTATTGACCTTTTTGTACGGGATAAAATAAACTTACTTTGTCAATCTGCAAACTACTACTAGAATACTGTCGAAAGTTATTCCAGTCAAGGATTTTCGTAACGGTAGTAATTTAACAATGAAGTTTAAGCGGATGGATAACTATATAGCATTAGGTATTGTGAACAGCTTTCAAAGTCCGTATAGTATACTTGAAACTAGGTTGATGAGGATTACAATCTATTGATAAAGCAGTTGAAGTAGTAGATAAATAATTTAGATCAAGGGATTAACATGGTTTCTATTAACTTATCAAAGGCTAAATTAATAATCTTAATGCATGACTTCTTGGTTAATAATACGGATTTATTGTTATTAATTGGATTCATTATAACAATAGTTAACGATAATAAATTATAAAATGACCATTTCGCTATCACTAGAAACATAATCCATTTGACCTCCATTGAATAAATTAAAATAAGAAACGTAATTAATTCAGAAATTTACGATATAATATGCGGCTTCGATATAGGTATTTTCATATGAAGAAGTCTTAATATCGTTACAAAAAATAATATTTTAGTCATTTCAGTCGTAATTTATACTAATTGAAAGATATTATTCAAATATTTTTCTAAAGTAGAAACGACCAGTAAAAACATGTGATACTCGACATAATAACTCTCTGTGAAGCCTACGAAAATAAGGAGATTGAGGGTTTTCATTACATTAATGGTAAGGATAACCCAGCTAATACCATACCGAAATGTATACCAAGTAAGGCTTTAGAAAGAATTGTAAATGGTAATGGTGTTGGTAGGCCTTGATCGTTGCAACGTAGTCGATTCGAATCACTGTGGTTGAAGTAACTAGTGATGCATTGAAATTGGTTCTTCATAATTTGTAAGTTCTAAGTTTGGTAGATTGCTAGCCGGTGTGAAAACTAATTTATATGGCCAAACACTTTGGCATGTGCCCCACTTTGAAGTGGTCATCTACTGCACTGCACTTACAATAAGTCCCACAAACTGCAGTCAATTTTCAGTAAGTACAATCAACTAACTGTAGGTATAGTTGACTTGACTGTACTGCATTTGACTGCTATTCCAATAAATGGGCTGATTGAACGAATGGAGGGCTACATCGAAAGTCCACATATGAATATATCACGTGACGGCGGACAAGGAAGAAAATAGTGGTACCCTAGTAAATTAGAAGACTGCTAGGTCATTGATAATACAGACTTAATTTACTAGCACGGTTGTATTAGATGTGTATTTGTGTTTTAGGGAAGGGAACAACGTGGATTTAATTGATTGATACTGTTAAGCTAGATGCGTAGTTGTATATTGTCGGTAAAGTCTCTATTCACGTGAATGTAAATGAAGAGTAATTGTAAAATTTGTATTGTATTAAAGATAAATAGATAGGTCAGGAAGAAGCATTTCAGAGAGTGCACGACACAAATGGGAGGTTATAAACCTTTCATCCGGGCAGTAACCCTTTTGTCATACGCTCTGGAACACCTCTTTCAGACCGCGCCACGCATGATGCACTTTGCACCTTACAAGAGTGCAGCTTGCAGCGTGATAAGTTATCGTATACCATGTAGGAATCCACTTTACAATATAGTACACTGCCACTTAGCCTATGTATACTAGTTATAGGGGTATATAGTAATATTTATACAGGTAATCTTTTTTTTTTTTTTTGTGTGTTTCGTACCTATAGTTTAATAGTTATAATATAGTTGTAACGAGTTCGTATATGTAGCCCTGTAGTAATATTATAATTACGGTACAAATTGTAAAGATTTAAATTAGTAGCCTTTATAATAATAGTATGGTTACGGTACCAATTATAAAGGTTCGAATTACTGATTTCTAGCCGCTGTGGCAATTGTAGTAAAGGCCTGGTTTGTGTAGTTAATCGGTAACGATATAGTTGTTAATAGAGTTTTTTGTTATTTCCAATAGGGGTGTGATTATGTAGGTGTTATAGGAGTAATTATGTATGGGTAATTTGCACCGTTACGTGTTTTGAGTTGGAATAAAAATATATATCGCTATCAGTTAAGGTAAAACTTGTTTTCTCCCTTTAAATACGTAGACCTAAAGTTAATATAAACCCCTATTTCAATTTATCGTAACCTTTGTTTTGATTAACTAATTTAAACCGCTTCAATTCGTAGGTTATTCGACTAATACCTATATACTAACCTTGACTCTAAATAAATGTCGCGCAAAAACAGGTTTGTAAAGCGTCGTTTGGCGCGTAAGCACCGCCGCGCCGCCGCCAACACTACTCCTATTACCAATAGCCCGCCTTCGTTAGGTATTTTTTTTATAGTCGTCTCCTCCTTGGCCTCGCTATCCACCGCCGCCTCCGCCACCATCGCTGAAGCCGTTACCCCGCCTTTTCCTTTTTCCCTCTTCCCCTTCCCTTCCAGCTCCCAGGTGAAGGAGCGGGGGGATTTTGAGGTTATAGACTTTACCCTCTCCCTGTGGGTAAAAAACCACTTACACTCGAAAACTCTTCGGCGCCGTAAGCGTAGCCTGGCGAAGCTTTGCCGCGGTCCGTATTCCCTAAATCCATCCGTTTATATACCTTCAATGTTTTTTTAAATGAGGAATACAAGGTAGAACTTTTCCGCCGCCTCTAGTTTCGTATCGTTAGGGTACGTTACGAGGCCTTTTTGACGCATAAAGCGTTAAAACAGCGTACTTGAATCCATAGTCCCGAGACGCTAATAGATATGTTTTATATGCCGTGTGTCGCGTCCGCAGCTGCAGGTAAGTTTATTAGCGATTACTACAAAAACGGGGGTCATTCAGCTCGTCATTACCGTTACAAACGGACTAGCAACTAATACGCCCCCGTTCCGTTGGTTTTAAGGCCATAAGCCAAAGCCGTATTTCGCGTCCGATGGTTTTATGGTAAGTTTAAACCGATTTACAAAAATCATTCTTTCCAAAAAAAGAAATATTCTATACATTTCGAAAAATAACCGCGGTTGTGAATAATTTAAATAAGTCGATATTAATTAGTAGTAGGCGTTAACCAGCGGAATAAGGAGTCGGAAGCCGTTAATACCGCCTGAAAACGAGGCTTACGTATATATTACGCAAGCGAGTTCGACAACGTTATTTCTCGTCGCCGTAAGGAGGGTAAAGAACCTCATGCGTCTTTGTCTAAAGGCATGCAGATTAAGGCGCGAGGCCACCTTCTCGTTGGCGCCGATAACGGTGTCGATAGCAGTAATGGAGGTAGCGTTAATATAAAGGTGGAGGGCAACGGGGAGGATAATAGGGACGCGACAGCGTCGCTTTTTCCCTTTTCTTTTAGTGGTAAATAACTGCCCCTTACGGTCGGGCTGGCGCGTCCGGCTATAGTATATTACGTTATATAATAATTTTTTTTCTTTTTACAATAATAAATGTAATACAAGTAATAAATGTGATTTAAAGTGTATAAAATATAAAGGGACAAACTATTGAAAGCGGTACAGTATTGAAAATTGAAATAGAGAAGGGTAAAGAGTAAAATACCTAATAGGGACGAATTGTATAAGATAAAAAGTGATAGTATCTCGGAAGTGGCGCGAAATAATAGATTTTAGTAAAGGTAAATTTGTAAGGTCGGCGTAGGTGTAAGTCGCGAACCGTAGTATAATTGGGGAAACGATATGAATATTTTATTTCGGACCATTTTCAATCGGTGAAAGTAATATAATGGTTTATCAAGGGTGTAAACCCTTTTCAATAACTTTAATAAATAGTTTGTTTGTCGATAAAAATGTTTCCAGTGTTTCGTTAGGGATAGTATTAGTTATTACGTTTGTTATATTGGATTTTTTCATCGATTTACCTCGTTTATTCGATTTCCCGGCGCTTATATAACTTAGGTAAAGCTATAATATAGATTATAAAAAGTTTTTCGTTTTTAATACTCAATTGAACGAGGTATTTATAGAGTGAAAAAGAATTAATATATATAACGAAAGGGATAAAGCGTAAGTGAAGATTGGAAATAATTATTTGGACCGTTATAGTCATGGTAATTCCTAAATCGAAACCTTTAATTATATTATAAATTTCCGAGATTGAAACGTTTTTCGTAACCCGTTTGTATTTGGTAAAACTTTAATAAATTTTTTTTTTTACAAAATGTAAAGCTGTTTCATATTGGAGTTTCGTTGCCGAGGATTAGGACGAAGTTTATTTGCGAATTATAATTGTTATTATTGGCAAAGCAATCGTTAGTAAAGAAGAAGGCTTCGTAATATATATATATATATAACTGTATAAATTATAAACCGCGTTGTAAATTGCGTATTTCTTATATAAGGCGTTTATTAAACGTTTTATATATATTGTTTAATAGGGTATTTTAATGTTACGCGGTTACCGAAAAGTTGAATTCCGTTTAAAATTTTGTGATTAAAGTAATTTAAACGTTATATACGCGTTGGCATGTGTATTTATCGGCCCGTTTTACGTTATTCAAAACTATAAAGGTAAAGTTATCTAATTACGCTTTTTACGTAAGCTTTAAAACGATTTTACCAAAAATAATTATAACGTAGTTCAAGTTAAATATATGGTCCTCCGTCAAATACGCTTTAGGTTTTACCTCTAAGCCAACTTTTAAAAGCTTTTTTAAAAATACGGAAAACAACGTGTTATATAATGTTAGTGTGTCGTCTGTTTATATACCCGGTAGTGTAAAATCCTTAAAACTGGTTGTTAATATCAATAGACACGGGTTGAAGGTTAAGTTAATTATCCCGAGACGTTTTTATAATACCTTTAATAGGTGTTATAATAGTAAATATTAGCCTTAATTAGGCCATAAAGTGGTTTTATAATACGTAAAATCGTTTCCGGTAAGTGTTTTTTTTTTTTTTTTTTTTTTTTTTTTTTTTTTTTTTTTTAGATTTATAGGTATATTGGTATAAATACTTTTTTTAAGCTATTAATTAAATTAAGTGTATACTTATATAATATTACGAAGTGGAATATTTAAGTTATAAGGTATATTAAGGGAAGTTATACGTGTAAAAATCAAATTGTAATTGGTCTGTTATAAGGTAGGCGACTGGATTATGATAGTATTTTTACCGTCGTCGTTATAGCCTTTTACAATTAGGCAGGCTTTTTCGTATATTTTTCCGGTTTTGTCTTTTACCTCATGTACGAAGTAAGTGAGAAAAATTTCATGGGTTTCATAAATCGCTAGGTCGAACCGTTCAAAGTTAAAAACGCACTTATCGATTAGGATAAATATTTCTATTTGGGTAAATTATTCGAATAAAGCGTTTAAGGTAGTAATAATAATATCGTAGCAAAGCTTTAAGTTCAGCTCGTGGTTTACTATCTCCTTTTAAGTCATAAAGAAGTTTTCGGTAAAGGTTTCGGGGCGTTTTTGATTTTTACCTTCAAAAGGAAGCCCCGGCGGTAAGGTATTAGTAGGGTGGATATAAACGGACCGCTTTCGTTTATTAGGAACGGGTCGAAAGTACGATTCGGGGGGTGGGTTAAAACTGGAAGCTGTTTGGATTCGTTGTTTTGGGGGGTGTCCCATTGGTGGTTTTAGTCGGATTATAGTTTTAAACCGCTTTTTTTCATCTTTTTTTTATATTTTCGTACCATTATTCAGCGAACCGAACTTGTACCGCTTGGCAAATTAATGAGTACATTATAGACTTTTAACCCGTTGCTATTTTGAAGTCTAGTCCATCCGTCTTTGGGTTTTCAAACCAGTACCTTAAATTGCAATATTAGATCTAAGACGTCAGTTTTACGTGGGTTATTTCTTGTTGCCAACGCTTCAGAAACGTCGTTTTGGCCAGTAAGGAACTTAACTTTACCATAGATTTCGTAGGGCCTTAAATTGCAATAGTAGGTCTAGAATACCAGTTTTACGTTGGCTATTTCTTTTGGCTAACGCTTTAGAATCGTCGTTTTTGGCCCGTAAGGAACGTAACGTTACCGTGGCTTTCGTTATAGTATTTGCCCTTTACATTATAGTTGATAATAATACGGAGTCTATATAAATCCTTGGATAGGTATCAAAAACAAGGAGCGTAAGAATAAGCCTATTCGGGCCGAGAGTATTTTTAATGGCTTCAACAGCTATTTGTAAGATAAATTCCTTAAAAATGATACCTTTTAATATTTTATATAATATAGTACATACCATTTCAAGCGTTTTACAATACCGTTTACACTTTTTATTACCTTATAATACTTTTACTAAAATTTTATTATATTCGTTGCGGGTCATTTTAGTCTTAGTACGTTATTTTGTGAAGTAGAAGGCTGTGTTGGTGTCGTAAGTAATCTAGTCCGGAGGCCCTAAGTAAACGTTGAATCAATATTCAACTAAATTGTGTTAACAATTTATACCGGAAGCGTTTCGTTGGAACTTGGCGACTTGAAATAATATTATCACATCGACGACTTAGAGTACCGATTAACTATCCAAATATATAATATTAATGATTACCTTGTAATTAAAGTTTACGCCGTCCCAAAGGCGGAACTTAAGCCATTATAAGGCTTATAAATGTAATTAGTATTTATAGAAAAACCTTTTAATGGCTTTAATTATATCCTTTTTTATATTCGTATGACTTGCGGCTTAAAGTAGTTGTAAAAGGCGTTTTATGACCGGGTATTCGAATCGGCGATATAATATCCGTAATTCCGATTACGTTATGTAAATATTTTTAATGATAAGTGTTTCGAGGAAAAACTATAAATAGTCGAATTCAAGTTAAAACGGTATAAATATGTTATCTGAGGCGCGGATAAACTGGTTAGTCATATTTTGGACTCCAACTTTAAGTTTATTCATATTAGTTGATAAAAGTAAGAATAGTGTTTTAAAGCCTATTACGTAAAATTTAACCGGTCCAAAACGCGTGTTTATAACGACCGTTGTAAGTAACGACGTTTTGCCTTTATTAAATAGGATTTTTCGGTGTTTTCCTATTCAGTTTAGCTAAAACTTCGGGAATTTCGTTACGAACGCGTCGAATTATCGTTTTCCAGCCGTAAAGATTTCGGCTATATTGATATTAGGTATAATTCCTTGAAACCAGTTTCCGTACTTGTTTGAAAACGTGAATTGTAACGTTATGTAGGCGTTTAATATTCCGTTTACATAGTTTAAACCTATAATATATAAGAAGGAGGCATCATGTAGGTCTGTAAAAATACGTTGGGCGGTTTCTTCGTTTTGAGTTTTTAAGTAAGTACTATTAACTTTAAAGTCTTTTTCTCCGGAAGTGTATTCGTAGGAGTAGGCGTTAAGCTTATTATTTACGCCTTCGTATTTGGCTGTATATATTGTAAAATTGGTTTTTATCCGTGTTTTAAATGTATAATCGGCTTAAAACTGTCGTTTAATCCGAATTTAGTCGTAAGCTAGGTGATTAGTAAATTAGTAGCCGATCTTTCCGTATATGATATAACGTTTTTATAAACGCAAAGGGCTTCGTATACCTTTTCATAAATATTGCTATAGCTGTAGTGCGTTGAGTTCCTAGCCGTAGGATCGTTTTCGATGTTAGTTACCTTGCCCTCTGTTTTTAGGGTTCCTTTCCTAATGTCTTTCTTTTTAGTAGCTGTATTTGGAGCGTTTAATTTGCTTTGGGTATACTTTAAACCTCTGATTCAAAACGTGGTAAATGGTTTCGGTGAGGTTTTCTTTAGAAATTTAGCCTTCGCCTTTCGTCTTATCGGTTACAAATTATAATCCGAGGCTTGCCTATCAGAGTTAAAGGTTTTAAACGATATTTTCAAACTTGTATAAAAGAACTTTAATCTTTTTCCGGTTTAAATAGTGTATGGTTGAAATTTGAGTTTTTACAATATATTTTTATTGTTATTCAATCGAATAGTTCATTACCCTTATATTTCGATTGAAAGGTTATTTGAAATTTTCGGAACTTAGTCAATAAGATGATAAGTAACTTTTAGAGGTTTGTATTAGTGTTTCTATCGTTATTTTTTTACTAATTTCCGGGTGATGTTAATCTAATTCTTATCGTAAAATTTATAATTAGTTTTTATATCGAAGTGTAATTTTAGTCGGTTATAGCATTTTGCAAATGTATCTACTTACATAAAGTGGTATATATATTACTTTTTAACTTGCCTAAATAGTATGTCTAGTAAGATAACGTAAAACTAGGACTATTTGATATCCAGTCTTTTATACGTGTTAAATATAGTTCTTATTTTGTTATTGAGTACATCGTATAGTTTACCATTATAGTTTTTATCATTATTCAAATTTTGGCGAAGTTGGTAAGCTTTATAGGGTCGTTTTCATTAGTGGAAAAGTGTTACAGTAAAAAGTTACGGTAAGGGTTGTGGTTAATAGGTATTGATTTATAAGATACATATTAGCGTTTTACACTGCTTATTATCTTTTAGAAAGGGGCGTTTTTCTTATTTGAACCGCTTTTTTCGTAGTTGAATTGGTTATTAACGGCATTGAGGGTATTTTTTTGTTTTGGTTTTTATTTAAATTTATGTTCCGGGAAGGGTTCGTATTTAATTTTAGTTATAAATGATCGTTACGGCGCTTTCTCTTTTTCCGTCGATTCCTTTAACTTCGTCTCCACTTTGCGGCGGGTGTTCAGCCTTATTAAACGCCTCTTTTCCATTTGCGAGAGCTTTTTTCGTTTCCGGTCTGTT
>JASMMZ010000008.1:2744681-2766611 GCA_038502455.1 Anisogramma anomala | reverse complement strand
GCTAATATCCTTTTATAAAATCATCTTTTATTACTTTATAGTTTTTCTATTTTGGCAGTTGTATAAGTTAGGTCGTTATCAATAGAGCTTTTATAATACGGTTGTTATTTTTACCGTTCGTATTAATACCTTTGTTTCGTAGTTGTTTTCGTAGTATTTTTGAAATAGTATCATCGACTATACGTTATATGTCTAGCGTCTAGTTCTAAAAATCCTTTTTGAAATCGTCTCATAAGTCGCGTCCTCGATTTCTCCATTATACCAGTTCAAAATCATGTTGATAATATATGTATTTGCCATATAAGGGTCTGAATTTTTTATTGGTATTTTGATTTTGTTATTTTATAAGTTAAGGTTGAAGTGTTTTAAAATATCATTGCGAAATAAAGTAAATGTAAAAGGGTATTTTATATATTTGTTAAGTTTTATTGGGTCAGTTATTAATAAAGCTATCTTATATTCAGGTATGAGTGATTTTCACGTATACTTATAGTATTATAGCGGTGTAAATTAGTGGTTTCGTGTTATAAATAGGACTCAGATGCGTTCGGGGCTTGAAAAAAGCATACACATACGGAAATACGAAGGAAATGATTTATTTAGATTATATTAATATATATAAAGTTTAAATGATATGTAAATAAAACGTAATTATCATTTAGTTAGGTGTTTCAAATTGGTTTTTCAGTGTTTAATAACATTATACCAATTAAAAGATTAGTAAAACTTAAACGTCGTAAATACTAAACTTAAAATATATAGTATAGGGCGAACGTAGGAAGGCGGGTAGGATAAACGTAAAAAGGGGAAAGGAAATGTGGGTGTAGGGAGGTGTATTGTATGATTCGGTGTGTAGGTCTTGGTTCGTGTTTATTAAGAGGTACGGATTGTTGTATTGTAGTCGTTCTTGATAGCTGGGAGCAATGCAGGTGTTGTATTCGAAGTCGCTTTTAAATTTCACGAACAGTGTAGATATTATATTCGTTACCGCTTTTAGGTTTCTTAAGCGGTTTGAACACTGTATTTAGGTTGGGTGGGTTTTAAAGAAGGGTTCCGATACTTAGTGGTTTTAACTTACATGTCTTAATACGTAAAAGGATATTTTTAAAGGGTGATCGCGTGCATTTACAGCGTTAAAATTAGTTAACCGTCAACGAAACAAGGTTTTTTTAATCGATAGGGTATTAATTAATTAATAATATCGTACTAAAAGTGATTATTTTGAAAATTACTCCGGATTTTATAGTCTTACTATGCTTCGGGTTTTAACGGAGTTTTCGCGTAATTTTACAATTCCATATGGTTTTTATAAGGCTTCGTGGTACAGTATAAATATTTAATACCGGTATATAATCCCATTATGGGTATTCAACTTCAATTTATTCCTTCTTTCCTTAACTGTTCATAGTCGACCTAATCAATTATTAATTAGTATCGATAAGGTCTTTATTTACGTAAATATAAATAACGAGTAATCGTAAGATTAATATTGTAGTAAAGATAAATAGATGGGTCAGGAAGAAGCATTCTAGAGAGTGCATGCCACAGATGAGAGGTTATAAACCTCTTATCTGGGTAGTGGCCCTTTTGCCATGCGCTCTGGAACACCCCTTCCAGACCGCGCCACGCATGATGCACTTTGCACTTTGCAAGAGTGCAGCCTACAGCGTAACACGTTATCATGCACTCTGCAGGAATCCACCTTGTAATATAGTGCACTGCCACTTGGCCTATTTATACTAGCTGTAGGGGTATATAGTAATATCCGCATATATGTATTAAATGATGAGAGGGAAAAATTGATATTACACTTGTTTACAGAATTACATGTGGTAGGAAGTGAAATTTTCATACAAATGACAGTGAAGAAGTAATAGGGAAGCACTTACGCTACCGAAACTTTTTCTACAAAACACACTAACACCACAAAACAAAAAGCCGTCAGAAGTAAAATAATATTAAAGTACAGTATATTTAAATTTAACTTCACTCACTATACATCAATTGCAGTAAAGTGCCCAATTCAATGTGGGGCATGGGTCAAGCAATTTTCTATAAAAATTAGTGTGCAGACTAGCTAACGGTCTGTCAAACTTAGAAGAAACAACCATCCACAACCTGAATACTGCAATACTACTGTTTTCTTGACCACTTCGAATCGACAAAGTCGCAAAATATAAAGGAATATCAACAAATTTAGTATTTTTTGATACTATGTAATTTTATTAGAAGTTATTGAAAACTAATTAGTAGTCGATTTCAAGAAAACTGTTTTTTAAAATTTAATCAATCGATATTCGTGATCAAATTTATAAATATCGGATACATAGAAAGGATAATTTATTTGTATAGGTTTTGTTTTAAAGCGCGTCCGTTTCATCTTTATAAAAACAATTATTTTGCTTAGTGGAGTTTAATCTTCGCGGTTTGGCAGCGTCGGTTTTTCTATACAAACATAAAAAAAACCTAGTTTTAACGTTTGCTATTTAGTGGATTTTACTTAATAAAAAGCCGATTTTCTAATCGTTTGAAAGGATTATAAATTACGTGAATACAGATGTTCTCTTAATTTTTTTCAAACTCTCCATCAATTAGTCCTCATAAAGGTTATAAAGATCATTTCCCCGGTGACGACGTTGTCGGATTTCTTGCAAATATTTTCAAATAATTGTAATTACGCGGAAAAGATTCGATAAACTCTTTTCAACAGGGTAATATTTAACAAACCTTTATCGTTTAATTTATAATCAAAATTATGCCGAACTATGTTCAATTTCTTTATGTTGATAAAGCTAAGATTAATGATAGGTATTAACCAGTGTATAATAATATCAGTATTTTTGTTAAATTATATATTTACAATGATTATATAGTTGTTTAAGGTTCACCCCCTACATACATTTTTTAAAAGGGACTTCTTCTCTTCATAAATTAGGTTCAAGGTTTTTAGGAATATTTCGAATCGTTAGAGACTAGTAGTACAGTCTGGTAAGTATTAATTCGGTGAATATTACTTTGGTAGATTGGTTTTTATAAATGTTTAGAATTTCAATTCCATACATTCAAAGTTTTAAAAGGTTTTTTTCTACGTTATCGCCGGATTTGGTCGCATTCGAATGGTTTTGTTAACGTAAAATAAAACTCGCGATAGGAAAAAAGAAGTGTTTTGCAGTGGGCTTTTCAAATAGACGCCTCTTTTCTCTAATTGTGGACCAGAGAAGAGAGTTTGTAATTCAGATTTCTCTACACTAAACCCATCCCGTTGTCTCTTTTTCCGTACACTGAATTTAATAGGTTGATTATATTTATTCTTTCCATTACGTAACCTATTATAAGAGTTTATTAAACCGCATTGCTTTTACTAACGTTCGTTTGGACGATCGTAAACTTCGTATTTTCATTCAAAGTTCGAAAGCGCTCAATATCTTTAACTTCGGTTTATATGGACTTGCTTAGTATAATAGGTTTTGTATATCAGTTGTATCGTTTACGAAAGCGGAGGTTTAATTTCAAGGGTGGGATCGGATCACAACTTCTTTAAAACTAGGTATTACAGCTAAAGTAAACGACAATATCAGTGTATTAATTATAAAATTGTTGTTGTTTATAATTGTGAAAGTAATTACAGATGCGGCTTTCATAATAGCAGGCCTTGGTAAAACGTCTGGTTTACCGTTTAAAATGCCTATTCGGGTCAGGAAAACGGTTAAAAACCTTAAAAGGAGTGTTGAAGGGCTCCCGGCGTTGAAGTATTAACGTATATTCGTATATTTAGTCAAGTGGTAGTCTTTGTAAAATCTTTGGGAGACGCGCGAAACATATATTCATCGTTTGTTTTTATATTTTCATTGGGTAGAGCTGCTGCCACCTTTTTAACAATATAACTAGCCTTACTAGTAGCCCTCATTCTACCCAATTTAACCCAAGAACATTGGATGAACTTATCCCTTTTATTTCTTTGTATTGTAAAGTATTGGAAGTATTTAGAAGAAGAAAAGCCGTAGCAATTCGAGTATTAAACAGCCGCGATATTAACGCTAGACATATAGGTTTTTCTTAAAATATCGAATAATTGAGTTATTGTGTCCGGCTCGTATAAAATTGGTTTCAGTATTACTTTAAATGACCCCGAACTTGAAATTATTTCCTATACTATTTACTCATAATTTCAAAGGCTTCGTTAGTTTCGAAAGAACGAAAAGCCTTGACGGGTTTCCCAAAAATGAATTCAGTTTTAATATTTATATAGGTTTTCTAAACGAGCTATAATAGATGAACTTTCATTAAGACGAGTCCGGCCTATACGATAATTTTTTCTTTAATTACTTCTGAAACATTAAAAGATATTTCGCAAAGGAATAATTAATCACGAGGGTAACACATTTCATTCGATGGTTATATCACGTTTATATTATCATGTCGAAGATTCTCTCGAATATATGAAGAATAATAGATGATTTTTCTCGAAAAATAAGCTTAGTGTTGGTGGGACTTTGGACGTTGCAATATTGTCGATTCGAGACGTGGTTGGAGTAACAGTAGTATTGCGTGATCAAGTGGTAGATGTATTGTTCTAGGTTTAGCAAACCGCTAGCCGGTTTATATAATATTTTTTATGACCAATTGCTTGGCCTGTACCTTAGTATAAAGTGGGCACATACTATACTTGACTTTACATAAGACCCACAAAACAATACACTCAACTTGCAATTAATACAGTCAATTCATTTACAGTAAAATTGACTAACTGCACTGCAATTACTACTTTTCCAACACTAGCGACTTTTTGTTTTGTGCGCGCACATCAGTGTAGTCGACCAATCGTTTCCAGTTACCACTAAATTTCTTCCTCAGAAACCAGCTAAACCTCTACTGATTTCACAGCTAAATTAACCCCAATTACTTCTGTTTACCCCACTATTCCAAATTCCAACTTAATAAATTGACACAAACAATTATTTCGTCACAAACTAATGCGAAATACTAACTCAATCATACTAATTAATTAAGTTGCCGGCTTTATTCTCCTAATAGTTTTCCAGTTTACTAGGGCACCCCTATTCGCCGTAATATGACTTAACCTTACTAAATGGCCTGTTAACGTAACCTTCAATACGTATAATAAGTCTAATATTATCTATAGATTTTTCAAAACCTTGTTTAATAAATATTTCGTAATGATATTTGTATATTGTTTTCCTATTGATATATCGAAATTTATCTATGTCCCTGTTTTTCTAATCTTTACGAATTGTTATTCTATATATTATCAGGCGGTTTTCATCAATATTTTCAAGTCTCCAAATACATTTAAATAGGCTTCTCGAATCGGTACGAATTATTCCCGGAATAAGAGGAATTATCAACTGCCTTATAACGATATCAAGGGTTTCATATATTATCATACCTACATCAAATCCGGTCATTATACTGTAAACATCTGAAAATAGCACATTAAAAGTACTCCTCTTATATTTAACAAAAGCCCAATGGATCAGGTTTCCTATAATAATAAACTGGTCCTCATATAATTTGTTTTTATGAACTAACGTCATAAAAATCCGATCTATAACGATATAACTGTATTATTAATGAAGAAGCCGTTCATAAAAATGATTAACTTAGATTTCAATAAGTAAATTAAAACCATATTAATAACGTGGTTCAAGTTCTTTATCTATTATTATAACCTTTTACCATATCAATTAAATTTTTGACCCGTTAGGTTTTATACTTATACCAAAATCTATAAATAGTAACATATATTCGGTTGGTAAATGGTAAATATGTAACTGCTACGAGCGTGCTACTTTGAATACGTTTGTAACCTTGGTACGTTAACTTTGTTCATTATAACAAAGTTAAAGTCTTACCCATTTCAACAGAAGCTAATATGAGTATCGTCAATATTATACTTGAAGATTAACGATCCGGTAAAGTTAAAATGTTTACTTTTCGCAAAGTTTTAATGAACTTATAATTACAGAACTTTAAATTATTAATTGCTTATTGTTTTAATACCATAAAACCAACAATAATAACGAAAGGAATGTTATCAATTCATATACCTATGAAGCCGAAATTCTTATTTTCATCTCACGTCATCAACAAATAAGGGTAGTAAATTAAAGATTTCATGTTTAACCATAGGTTAAAATACGACTGGTAAGTCGGAAACTAATGGAAGCCTGTTTCGGCTAATCCATATAATGTCTTCATATGTTGTACAACCGTCACAAAAGGTATTTATTATGGATTTTTGGGGGTATTTCTAAACAAAGCGATTATTTGTAAATCAATTGTTAACTACGTGTACACTTAAGTTATTTTACGGCTATTGAGGGTGAATTTTACATTAGTTTTAGGTAGCAAATTCACTGCAAAAACTACTACTAAACATTCACTAATTTGTTGAATAGTTAACGATTACGTAAGGATTTAATCTCTGTTTTCATCACCATATTCTTCATATATTAAACGAACCTTTTTATACGGCTACTCCGTGGTTTTACCTTTGACCTTATGGATAATCCTCCATTCAAAAATCGTGACATTTGGGTTTTTAAACTTAAATTATAAGTCCATTAATCTCGACCCTATCGCTTTTCTTAAAAGATTTGCTGAAGGTCTTAATAACGCCTTATACCTGAAACTTTATAGCTAAGTTTTAATCGTCCTTCTTTTTCCTATCAACCTAAACTCTATTATAAATCCGACCCAGTATATATTCCTTATATTCACATTCTTTATCTTTAATAATCGGCCATATTGTCAACGTTTCATGAACTTATAAATCACTGGTAGAAAGGGGTTGTATTAACCAATCTATTTAAGTTTAAAATATATATCGTTATCATTATCGTCATCGTCAGTCGCCCTAATTCCAGGTGAAACGTAAGTTATGCGAAATGTTCAAAAACAATTAATAGTTGTAACAACTACTTTAGGGTTGGCTATACTCAAAATCTTAAATAAGCCATCACATTTATTTGGCTCTCTCTATACGAAAACTTTACTTCACAACAGCGAAGAAAGAGCATCGATAGGTAAAAGGTCTTTTCTATAATTAAAGGCATTATTAACTTATTTCTGTGCCGATTCCTTTCGAAATTCCTCTCAACTCTTGCCATATAACGTAGTTTTTTTTATTAATCTGATAATGGCGGGGATATATTCGTTAGACAAGTATATACTTTAAAAACTAACAACGTTAGCATTAAGCACTCAAAGCTCATAATATTATTTAGGCCCTTTGCCGCTATCGAAAGATGTACCTCCTAATCTGTAAAATTTTCAATCTCTAATATGAAGATATTATAGGCTTTGCGAAGTAATGCGTATACCCTCTCGACCTTCCTAATATTCCAATAAGCCCCAACAAAAACCTATTTACACTAGATCCTTATTATTATAATATTTGCTTAAAACTCCGTCTCCACAAATTGAATACCGGCATCGTGAATGACAACATTGGGTAGACTCAAATACATATTAACCCATGATACCCTTAACTTTTTCCAAGTATCTTTCGCTGATAGGGACTTAAATAAATTGACTCTGTAAAAAATGTTGTGAAGTCAACAACGTAAAGAACAGGTTTATTATTCAAGTAAAACACATAAATGAACATTTTACAATTAAAATGATAATTATTTTTCTATGTAAACATAAATTTTCGAAGGGTTTCGACATACGTTTAGCAATGATAACAAAGCTTTTGTAGAACTTCTAAGACAAAATATGTTACAGCTTCATACCCCGTAAGCTTAAATATTTAATACATCCTGTAGATAGATACTTAATTGAAACTCCGGTACAATTAGCGTATGTTTAACTCCGTCAAACTCAATGCTGTTACCTTTAAGCTTTAAAAATAGAACCAAATGTACCCCTACTTAAAGGTGAAATGGAATCTTCAGCTGTTTTGAACCAATCTGTAAACGTTAACGTCGACTTTAACGCTGAGGATCTTTATATGTTCTACGTAAAAGAGAAATAATGTAATAGACATAGAGATATGTAACGTAATCGACATGACAATGATTTAAATAATCATTGTCTCGAGTATAACTCGTTTTTTTGCACGGTCGAAACTAACTTTAACCTTGCTAACATCTTCATAATTGATCTTTATAATAATAAGACTTTCCCTTCGTAATACTATATACCATAAATAGCCCTTTGTTAAGTACTTTATTATACCTATATCTATAATAATATCCTAAAACATGTGATCCGTGTTACTATCGCGAGGGTTGAAGATATATACAGAGTTAGGTGCTTGATCGAAGCCAATGTAAAGGTTTTCACCTCTTAAGCGGTATAGGAAAGCGTGGTCTGTTAGTTACTGGACCGCGTTAGGAAAAGCATTTTTATATTGTGTAACTTGCCTAAGGATATCGTTATCGTTAACGTCTTCTTTGCCCTTATAATTTATAATATGGTCTAATAATATTGCCCAGAAACAATCATATATTAGGTATAATATATTACCTATTGTTTTTAACGCTTAACCTAAAGGTATTAAGTTAACCCATAACCGATTTTATTACAAGTTTAATACCCTTTATCACTTCTACGACGATAATTCCTATGGTTAATAAGCTCGTTTAAGTATTGCACTCGTTAACGCCAGTGTGACTATGGCTTTTAGTTTGAAAACCTTGGACCGGATGATAAATGCTGAGGCCACCCGTGCTCATGATCAATATAATATGTTATTACGCAGTTTTTTCTATTTCAATCGCGGAAGTCATTAACTTAGGGGTACATACCAACCGAATTTAGCGTACGGGCCATCACAATTTTAAACCAGGGCTGTCATTGGCTAAGAGAAAATTATAGGTAATATATGGGCATTGTAAAACATGTTAAAATTCGTTAACACACATAGTAACTACTCGTACCTACTCGCAAAATGTAACCTCGCCAATTTAGGCCTTTCCCATTACTTATTAATATAATATCAACTTGTTAAACATCTGGTTGAAAACATTTATTGGCGTTTCATCCTTTTTTTTCTTAGTTATTATCGTCGTCCACCTCGTTATAGTATAATCCTTATGGTATTGCGTAAAATAAACGTCGTATTTGAAGTAACTTTTTTTATTATGGTAGATTTTTCAGCAAGTCATTGATCTCGTTAGAAAAATCAGGTAATAATTATTAACGTAATCTGTAAGGATTACAGGTAACAATAAGTGAAAACCTAAGAGAAAATCCTCCATTTACTTGTGAATATTTAAAAAGGGCATTATATTTATAAAAGAGTTATAATACTTCACTTTATACTTTTTAACATCGTTCAAAATCTTTACTAAATGCTTAAAGAATTTGTAATTAATATTAAACATCTTGACAAGTTTAGGAGAAAAGTCACAATAATTGTCCCAATCATTGATAATATTTCCTAATACTTTAGAATCACGGTAATAAGGGTAGTTTGTGAAGAAAATAAGCTAGATCTATCGCTCAAGACTGTTTGATACTATATATAATTCTCGATAAAGAGAGAGAAAAAGAAACCTCTACTAAGGAGTTGCTACAGGCTACAAGAAAGGAGTGACCCTATTACGTGACAAGACGACTCCAGAGAATTGTGGAAGCATGGTAACCGCCAGGACTAGATCCCTGGTTAATACCAGCCTAGTCACCAGTCTGTAATATTACCCTCGGCGTTTTTCTATTCCCGCGCTCCCCCCCCTTTTTTTTTTCTATGTATATGAACCCGTTATCCCCTTTAACCAATGTGGGTTAAACCGTTTATTACTTCCGTTCAATCCACGTGAATTCACTTTTATATTAATGCTACTAGTAATCTTAATTAAAATCAGTTAACAATATATATTAACCTGTTCATTATCGTTACTAATTATTTTAACTAATATGAGTTTAGCCGGCCATTACTTTTACTTTAGTTACGTGGGTTAGGTAACTTATTATTATTATTAATTCACGTAAGATTTTGATTGATTTATATGGGTTAATTGGCACATCATTATTTTAAACTCATATTTTTTGATTATTTCATTATTTAGAAATCGAAACATAACGGCTTTGAACGATTTGGTAATTAGAAAAGAACGAAATTAAATTCAGGTTTCCAATGGATTGGGCGGAAAATACTGTTATTACTCTTAACCGAGTTATAATAGGATTGAACAGTATAAAATTTACGATATTAAAAAAAGGGTTTTGAAATTGGTTATTTATAATTGACGTATTTAATTCAAATTTATCGTTTCGGAAAATTATTAATATGGGGGTGACTTACTTCAAGTTTATCCTGGATTCATAGAATACCCTCGACGTGAAATTCAGATTCGGTTTCGTTATTATCACCAATAACTTCAATTACGAGTAATTCATAATCGTGAATTTACTGGTTCGGAAACGGGTGGGAAACGGTTTTTAATCGATGTAAAATTAAAGGTA
Organism: Anisogramma anomala; assembly: GCA_038502455.1. Lineage (NCBI taxonomy): Eukaryota > Fungi > Ascomycota > Sordariomycetes > Diaporthales > Gnomoniaceae > Anisogramma > Anisogramma anomala. The sequence goes on along the minus strand of JASMMZ010000008.1, from coordinate 2,756,177 downwards.
TTTTCTACCTAGAATATCAAGTTCGATAACGTGGAAATCGAAGATATATATAATACGATATTTGTTGGAATAGTACTACATGCAATGTAGTAGGTCAACTTTATTTACAGTAAAGTTGACTATATTGAACTGCAAGTTGAGTGTATTGTTTTTTATAGGCTTACTGTATTGGGTATAAGTCTAGTACATTAGGCCAAACTTCAAACTAGAGTACGGGCTAAGAAATTGACCATACAAATTACAGTGCTGACCAGCTAGCAGTCTGCCAAACCTAGAAAAATACATCTACTATCTGACCACGTAATACTACTGTTACTTCGATTAATCTAATCGACAACGTTGTAACGTTTAAAGCCCTACCAATACTGATTAATGTTTATTAAGTTCAGCATAAATAAGCTAAGTAAAGGAAGAAGCTACTTTCTAGTTACGCTCTACGTTAATAACGGCAGCCAGGGTAAAGGAAAGATTTTTGCGAAGGGCTTTTATTAGTAATACGTTAGTTCACAACGGCAGGAAAATAGAGAAAACATTTATGTTACGTCAGTCTATCACGGTAATCTAAAAAGTAAGCGACGTTATCGCTATTGAAAACACTAAGAAATCTTCTGTTATAACCCAAGCATGTTGGCGGGTCAGGAAACAGGCCAGCATGCAGCTGAGCTACCGGTGAGCCTCAGTGAGCACCGGTGAGCCTCAGTGAGTACCGGTGAGCCTCAGTGAGCACCGGTGAGCCTCAGCACTGAAGATGGTATGAAGGCCATAGGATATAAGGACACGGCCATCACCACATAGATAGTATTTCCTTCATAGCTCTTCAGTTGTCAATCTAAGTATTCAGTCTCAGTATATTCTGAATAGCCTCACGGCTTTTGATCATTACTTGCACGGTTGCGATATTGTTCACTCAGTACCTCTGCTACCTTCTTGATAACATAAACCCTCTGACATCTTCTATATACTCACGAGTATTTAGTGTGATCATTACATCTTCACGGATCCTTTTTAAAGAAAAGCGTTGAGATTGACTGTTAGAAGTCTTGAAGTCCGACAATTTGGCAAACGGCTAAGTTAGTACTATTGCGGGTGCTACTATTGCAAAAAAGACTAAGTTCCACGGCCAAATAATAAACAACCTTCGATTTTTACCTCTATTAATAACGACATCCGACCTTACCTTTTACACCAAATCTTTTCCCTTGCTTTACTTTTTTTACTTTATCCACGCCAATTTGATCGTTAAGTTTGTTTCTTTGAGCGAAAATATTAAAAATCGTCAAGTTGAGCCAAAGAAACCACGTCACGCGACCTAACGCTAAGTCGCCAAGTTCTCACGTGACTTTATACTAAAACATCAAGTCACTACGCCTAAAACCACCAAATACCTCGCCCTATACGTCCACCAAGTCCTATATAGGCTAAAACCTTAAGATGTCTACCGTAAGCGCTTACTTTGAAGTTATTACCGACTACGTTAGGAAAGAGGTAATTAGGGTGCTCGGATATTTTTTTACCAAACACTATGATGAAGATCTTTGGGCGTAAGACGTTAACGAAAACTAAATGGAAGTATATTGAGCTAATTTCGTTGGCTACTGAATCGTTAAGTAATACGGAGGTAAAAAAACTTAACTACGGCGACCGCGTTTTTCGAAACTTTTGTTACACCTTTGACGATTGGACTATTGACATATAAAAAAATGTTTAAAATGGTGTTAATTTGAATTTAAAGGTAGAATTGGAACGAGGAGGGATCTAAGTGACAGAAAAAGGTGTTACCAAGTTAGCAAAACCCCCTTTTATGTTTACTCAACTTGAAGAATGCTCTTAAGATTTACGTCTTAAGGGAAAGGGTGTTAAAGGACTTTGATAATTTTATCCACGTTTTAGGGGAACTTTCTTTTAACTTTAGCCAAGTTAAGCCTTTTTATGTGTTAAATATAAGGAACTTGTTGACCTGTTCGGCAGTCTAACACCTTTACATAATAGTGCGGAATACTCTTTTAGCGGCGGTAGAGTATGTGAAGTAGCGGCTGTCAACGCGCTTAGGGGAATTGACGTCGGCGTTTTACAACAGTTAATTAAGCAAGATATTCAAGCTTTTTAGAACCTTTAGGCCCACTTTTCCCCCTAATACTTTAATTAGAATCGCCAAGTTTTTTAAGAGCCTTTTTATGGCAGGCTCGCTTATATATGCGAGCCCACTACAGGCCCTACTATAGGATTTTACCCCTTAGGCCAAGAGACTAATAATTACCCTTAAAAACGTGCTCCGGGGGCTTTTAAACTTGAATTCCTAGGAAATACTACCAATAAAAATTGGGATGATTATCGCGACTCATTTTTAAGGCTTATTAAGATGGTTAATATTAATTATAAGCTCCTTACGGACTTTGTAAAGATTTGAAACAATGTAGAGATGTATGAAGGGAAGCCTTATAATCTTTTTAATACGAATATAATATCTCTTTTGAACATTTGTAAGTGGATAGAGGTTCCCTCTTTTGGTTTTTACTTATTATTCCCCGGAATCCTAACAGGGCACACCAAAAACTATTATTTAACCTTTCTGATCCGAGTAACTACGTTTTAAGAAATTTATAACGGCATAAAGGGCTATTTCGAATTTGAAATCCACCTTTCGTAATATTATACAAATTGGGTTACTATAAGGTAGATAACGATAATAGCTAAGAAGAAAGAGGGGACATACTAATGGATATGTTTAACCAGATGATTTATAAGTTGATATTATGCCAAAAAGTAATTGAGAAGGCTTACGTTAGCTAAACTACACTTCGCGAGTAGGTACGGGTAGCAGTCACAGGCGTTAGCGAATTTTAATACGCCTTATAACGTTTAGATACCACTTGCGAAGGCTTTTTTAGCTAGTTGCGTTTCTCGTTTACCACCGAAATAACGCGTATACTAAACTCGCTTAGTATATACCCTTAAGCCGGTAACTCCCTTAACGTGTATGAAAAAGGTTTTGTGCTGCTTAATTACATCGATCGCAAGTACAGCTATGGGTGTTATTAACGTCTAACGGCCCCAAACTAAAGGTAGCAGCAGTTAGGCTGGCGCTAAAATGACTAAGATTCAGGCGGTCCTATTAACCGTAAAAATTATCATCGTTATAGTAGTAAAAGATGTTGTATTTGTGGTAAATTTGGTTGTTGGTTAACTTGTTATCCCTTCACCGAGCGTATAAGCAGGAAGGTAATATATTATATCCAGTACCTTGCTGCTTTTAAACAAAAATACTTGGATTAAATCGAAGACTTCGAGGGCGACAAGCTTATTAACAGCGACAATACCCTTAAGTAGATTAAGTGGTATAAAGATATTGCTTCTGAAGCGGCCTAGTAACTAGCTCACTACGTCTTTCTGTACCGCCTGAGTGGTAAAGACCTTTACCTTTACCCTAATTAAGTCCCTGACCATTTATATACCTTTAACCTTCGCGATCGTTACGTGGATTACATGCTTTAAAGTATTATACCGGATATAAAGGCAGTAAGGTATTTAACAAAAGGCTATTCGTAGTACATGGTATTATGGAGAGAAGGTACTACAGCTATTGAGATCGATCGTTACAATGATAATAAGGTTAAAGTTGACTTCGGACCAGGTGAATAACTATCTTTACTAGGGACAACGGTAGTTTAAATTAGTGTAGTAGCAATTAAGTTTTATGTCTTTATGTCACCTACCCCTTTTCTTTTTTATTTGTAGGATATGAAGATCCTTGGCGTTAAAGCTGATATCAACGTAAACGAGTTGATTGAAAACAGACAAAGCTTTTCCTTTGCTTTTAAGCGGAGGCACATATGGTTTTATCTTTGAGGCCTTAAAATAATGGTATTAAACCTAACGAAACCGGAGATATATTAACTATACCTGAGTTTTCAATATTGAGCCATTAACAGGCTATATAAAGTCATAAAGTCCATAGGGTATGAATATATGGAATATTTTTCCTTAAAAGTAATTTAAAAGCTTTGTTACCACTGTTAAACGTATGCCTAAGCCCCCCGAAGATTTAAGGTTACATTAAAAGACAATAGAAACTTTCATTACAAAATCTTTGTTAATGTGTTTTATATTGATAATAAACTAGTTTTTTACGTCATTGATTTCGTAACCTCCTTTTACTCAGTCAAGTTTCTAAAGTCCCTTTCGGTAAAGGATACGTAGGAAATATTAAGGATGTTGTGGATTAATACATACTTGGAACCATTTGACGTCGTCGTCCACGATGCCAGCATTAACTTTTCGGCGGCGGAGTTTTAGGAAGATGTTAAGATAATGGGTATCCAGTGTAAATAGGTGCTTGTAAAGGCCCACTAGAATATTAAAAAAGTTAAAAGGGTACACAACTTACTTATCTAAGCGTATAATATCCTTACGTTGGAAACTGGAAGCTTTATAGATCTGGAAGCACGCTTTTAGATAGCGATAAAGGGCTTAAACGATATTATGGGTCCTGGCGGCCTAATGCCAACGTTATCGGTCTTTGAAGCGTACTTACATCTGTCGAGTGAATATCCGCCCTTAACAAGTACTTAAAAGAGTGTTACGGCTTACAGTAAAGCTTTGAGTGAATTGCAAAAGGAATTCACACACCGCTAGGTTAATGATACCCTTCATACCAGGAATGTCCCTTTAAAAATTAATGTACTTGTTTTGCCGTTATAAAGTGAAGTTCTCGTATGGCGAGAGCCGGGTAAATGAAAGGGCCCTTATAAGATCTTAAATATCGTAAATTCTGAAATAGTTGTTGAAACTTTTAACGGTGTTGTATCTTTCTAGATTACCTATGTTAAGTTTTATATTAGGGTTATTAACAATAAAGACTCTTAAGTTAAGCGATCGAGCTAGCACAAACCTTCTTTACCCGTTATCCATAAATAGATGAAACTATGTCGACGCGGACATCACTTGAAGAAAAAGAACGTTGAAAAGGAGGGATATATACGTGGTAGTATTTATAATACTGTTTGGGTAAGCAGAAAGGAGAAGGATGACGAATATTTTATACTAAAGCTTCGAGTATAAGGGTTTATTGAAAACTTCGGCAACTCTTTTGAAAAAAGCGATAAGCTTGTGATTAACGGCTTATTAACTCGAAGGGTTGTAGAATTTATGCTGAAGGCTAACTTACACCTTTAAAATCCGAATATTACGATTTTTAAGTCGAGGATAATTTACGAGGTTAAAGCTAAGATTACGGCGAGGCCGTACGAAAGGTTACGTTCGATCGCTTAGGGATGCAACGATAAAGGTAAAGACGGAATCCTTATATAATAGCTACCGATTAAGAAAATTGACTAGCGTTTAGTAGTTGATTTGGCAGTAAGTTTGATAGCCAAAACAAAAAGCAAGTTTTCGTTTAATAGCTGTAATATAACGCAAGCCTATACGTAGTTAGTAAAGAATTAACAGCGGATCTTATTGCTGGAGTTACTCGAAAAACTACGTGTTATATACTCCTTAGAAACGGTAATACGATATATTAGGCTACCATACGGATGAGCCGAGGTAAACAGCCATTGGTTTTTAACTTACTAGTCGTAATTTAAATTACTATTAGTTATAAAGTTTTTAATATACGATCCGTACTTATTGGTAACGTAAAAGAAGGATTTTGGCATAGTCGGTATGTAAATTGATGGTACCTTTTTTGTTGTAATGGCTGGCTTTGTATCATCGGAACAATGGACGATTAAGGACTCCAAGTTCTGGAATTACAAGCCGGTTACGACATTGGTAAAGGGTAGTCAGCTTAACTTCATTAGATCGTTAATCCATATACTTGGTATTAATACCTGCTTTAGCTTCAGCTAAAATGGCCAAAGTACTAATTTGGCTACAATTAATAAGATTTATATATTAAAGACCTAATGATACCTTAAACAACGTATTCTTAATATCCATATTATTACCCTATGCTAACCGGAGGTATCGTGCAACCTATTGATCACGGAATAAGTATAAAAGTTAATGAATAAATACTTTGACCGGCTAAATAAAAGTTTCGAGTAGCAAATGAGAAACTTGAACGGAGGGATTAATATTGTTCTAATCAATTTGTTAAAGACCAAGGGAATAATCTTTACATATGGGTTTTTTATGAACAATACCGACTTATCTTTATAAATCGGCTTCCTAATAACCCTCGTCAATGAAGATAGGTGGAGAAACTAGTTCAATATTATCGATAACCTAATTTATTAGACCTTTATTAAGTGTAAGAGGATTATACAAAGCGTTTTAACTTTAGAGGTTTACAGTATAATGGAAGGCTTTAACGTGAAAATAGTATTATAGGAAACTTTTTATCTTATTATTAGGTAACTGAATATTTTTCCTATCCCAGTGGTAATCTGTACCAAGTCGAGGATTTTATTTGAATACTTTTCGAAGCTCGGAACCAGCAGCGAAAAACGCCCGATAATAGACGTAATAATACTTTGTAAAGCCCATAAAAGGAAGTAGGTTAAAGAGTTCCGATAGATTAACGGTAAAGATGATCCTACTAATACCATGAAAAAGTTATCGCCGAATGAGGCCTTGGAGAAATTTGTAAATCGAAATAGATTAACTATACGTATCAAGCGCTACGTTAATAGGCCTTCCGGAAAGCCTATATTACGTGATGGCGGTTAGATATTGGCTGGTAAACTGAAAGATTGCTAGGGAATTGATGATATTAACTTGTTTGATTAGCACGGTTAAAGTGGAGGTTTGCAGAGGCTTATAGCAGAAGAACTTTTTGTATAAGTTAATAAAGTCGGATCTAGAAGTCGTGGGGAAATGAATGGAATTTAGAGTCAATTTAAATACAAATATGTGCATTTTAATACAGAGGTTAATTGGAATTGATAGGGGTCTAACCAGTTGACGAAGTCTCAGTTTAGCGTTTACCAGAAAATATTGGTTAGTCATGCTAGAGTGTACACACAAACTAAAAAGCCGCTAGTGTTGGAATAGTATTATATGCAATGCAATAGGTCAACTTTACTTACTGTAAAATTAACTATACTAAATTTTAAGTTAATTTTATTATTTTATATGTTTTAATATATTGGATGTAAGTCGAGTATAATATACCACGTTTCATACTATGGCATGGGCCAAGCAATTAGCCATGAAAATTACAGTGCAGACCGGCTAGCGGTTTGAAAAACCTAGAACAATACATCCACCATCTGACCACGCAATACTACTGTTACTTCAACCAATCGAATCGACAACGTTGCAACGTTTAAAGTCCTACCAACAATACTTATTATAGATTTTATTTCGTCTTTTAAAAAACTACTAGTATTTTTAATTTTCAAAAAGAAATGAAACTTTATTATATACTTGAAACTGTTTCAAAGGGAAATGTCACCTATTAATATCTTTTTAATACGTTTCCACATAACTATTATTTCGATTAATAAGAGTTTGAAAACATTGTAAATATATTAGATGAAGCTTTTGGATTTTGTATGTGGTGTTATAATTAAGATACATAAATTTTAAATGGGTTCAATGGAGTGAATTGAATAATTATATATTATATAACATAGGTTAATATAAACAGCAACAACATTTACAAGATTTAATGCCAGTTGGTAACTAGTAATAAACGGGTTTGCTCGAATTAGTTGAAAATGACGATGGAACGTAAATATATTAAAAACTTTCAATTTGCTCGATCGTGTTATGACCTAAGGACCAACTGCAGGTTATGAAACAAGCCAGCGGTCGGCTGCGCCATTAAGAGCCTGATGTACAACACATCAAGCGGAGAACATCTCTTATGTAAGCAACCCATAGTTAGGGTTAGCCGATGGATCGCTAGGATAGCAAGGCGATCCAAACGATCCAGTACTGAAGATGGTATGAAAGTCATAGGATAAAAGGACACGGTTATCACCATATAGATAGCATTTACTTCATAGCTCTTCAGTTGTCGATCTAAGTATTCAGTCTACACATCTGAATGGCCTTACGGATTTTTATTATTACTTGCACGGTTACGATATTGTTTACTCAACACTTCTGCTACCTTATTAATAACATAAACCCTCTAACACCTTCTATATACTCATGGGTATTTAGTGTGATCATTACAAATCGGTAACACTATTCATCTTAGGGTGAAATATGGTATTTAAATGTTACTTTATCCCCGTTATATTGTAGAGGCGTTTTTAAAACTTATTAACATCATCTGAATTTCGGTTGTTAATAATAACTTTAAAAAACCCGTAAAATTATCAACTGTAACTTAAAACCCATTTCTCTTAAACTTTAATATTTCTAATATTCATTACTTTTGTAGTTATAATGTCACTTGAATGATCCGTAATAACTATAGAATAATATGGATTATTAGTGCGTGTTGAGAGAAATTGATAGAAAAATTTATTGAAAGCTTATTTTAAAACCGTTGAGAAATTAATGAAAATTTGAAAAATACTTTTCAAAGTATTACTCATAAGGTATTAATTCATAAATATCGTGATTACAGTAAAAACGTTATATTAAACGGTGTCACCAGAGTTGAAAATATATTTTAGATAAAATAATAGTAATAACGAGGCAACCCGGTAAACCGGTGAAAAGTAAATTATACGTAATGAATTAACGGGTTAGTAATCTATTTGTAAATATAAACCCAAATAGGATTGCGAAATCGTAAAATATTATCGTTCTTTACCGAATATTTCGAAATAAAAACCTTAAATATTTTTTTCGTAATTGATATAAATATCGGCGAGAAGATTATAGTCATTTATACGTATCGCTCGAATGAAACGGTAGTATATCAAGTGTTGAGTAATAACCGTATTCCAGTCATTTTGAAAATTAACGTTGGTAAAAAGTTTATAAATTTTAAAAATAAATTTATTGACAATAGTCAACCGGAAACAGGATATATTTGATAATGGTTTCACAAAACTTTATTTACAGTATTACTGTCATAGTTCCCGGTTCAAAAGGTCGGAATAAAAGAATCCTTTGATTATATTTTAATCTTGTTTCGATAATGTACCAGATTATATATAATTGGCTCTTTTATGATAAATGAGATTCATATAGAATTAGGAAATCTGTTTTTATTGATAAATTTATAGTTTAAGAAGTCAATGGGAAATTATATAATATTCCAATTTCTAGTAATTCATAAAAATTCTTAATGTATAGACTATACATTAAATTTTCGTATTTTATATTTTCGAATAGTTCATAATCCATGATGATTTTCATTGTAAATTTTGTAATTGTATTCGCTAAATAACAAAATATAAAATTAATACATTATTAAACGTTTTGTACCATAATCGTTTTGCTAGAATAAGTGATTTTTGAAAGCTTCATCGGAATATTCCACTTTTAAAGAATATTTCGGTCGAGGTTTCACTGGGAGAAAATTGATTTGAAAGGGGAAAAAAGCTTGAATCGTTTGAAAGTAATTTTCTCTTCAGGCTTCTGATGGATAACGATGTTTTTTTTTTTTTTTTTTTTTTTTTTTTTTTTTTTTTTTTATTTAAAGAAATTAAAGGACTGGTCATTACGAAGTCATTACCAATAAATGATCTATAAAATTTTATCAATTTCTTTTTTTAAAAAAAAAATCATTATAAACCTAATAGTTGTCTATTCACTGATAATACTTGATATTTCCGTGTTTACATATACTTCGATTTCCGTTTAGATAACGAATCATAAATAACAATTTTTTCGAATATCTAACTAATATTTTAATATGTTAATGGTCAAACCAACAACGTTTAGAGTATTCAATATTTACATCGCCATAATATTCTAATAGTTAAAAGTATTGTTTAAGTATACAAAAATATCGTTGACGTAAACAAAAGAAAAAATATCAAAAACCAAATGTACCAATTTATCAATATATAATTAAAAAGTAATTTAAATACGGAAAAGGTTAAAAAGAGTCATTATTTATTTTGAATGTCCAAAATATATACGGAACGCAACTTTTTTACTTATTGTAATATTTAATACAAATTTGTGGAAGGTGGTTATAATATCGAGTTTAGTACATTACTTGACTTATAAAATATTCGCTAATGACTTTTTTAATTTGAAAAGAGGGATAACGGTTTTATTTTATAATAAGGTGAATTTTATGGTAATATATATACAAAAATGAACCGTACTTATATTTTTCGACGAACAATACACATGTGTCAGGTGAAAGGTTTTTAGCGTAAATATATTCGTAATTTAACAATTCAATTAAGGTTTTCTATAATATATAAATATTTTTTCGTAATATATTATATAACAGTCACCAGGGAATTCCCAATCTTTACCTTTGATTATTGTTTTGATTGATAATTTGGTAATTCGCTCCGAAATTAGAAAACTATGACTTATCTTTTATAGGTTTATCGAATAAAGGCGTGAGTTTTTAAAGATATTAGGAAGTTCATTGTTAACGGAAACTGGTAATTTTGGAGGTAATACTTTGTTGATGTTTTCAATGAGAACAGCGGAAAATTACCTAATATTAGTTTAATCCTCTCGAATTTCACGAAGTATAATATAAAAGGAAACGGCATCAATACTAATAAGTTTAGTTTTCTAAAAATGTGAAACCTCGTTTTTATACGTGGTGGTTACCCGTTTGTCATAAAAATAATATTTATTTTAGAATTATATCAATTACTTATCTATACTTCATTTCAAATTTATTGTTGAAATAGTAGTAAATACAGTACAGTAGGCTAACTTTACTTGTAAATAAATTTGACTAATACTAACTGTTAGTTGAGTGTATTTTTCTGTGTATACCCATTGTATTGGCTGCAAGTTAAGTACAGTATGTCATCCTCAACCTTGTATCAACTTTATTGGTATGGGTGCACGGACCACATTGTTAAGAAAGGTAGGGGCCTACATTGTAAACCGTAACAGTGCCCACTTCCGAGAAAAAAAATTCAAATCTAGCCGCTCTTAACATCATCACTTCACATGCATCCTATTCTACCACAACATCACTAATCGGCTTTATCACCACTTGAATCTTTTCCGGCCACCCCTTCTTGGCTATGGAGATCGTCGTCAGCCCAGCGCACCGCCTGCGCAACAGTGTATCCAAAAACCAGCCTTTACAACTAACGATTCCGTTCCTCGTTACTTATACCAACATAACACTTTATATTTAAAATTACACTATAATACAAGTTTGATTCCTTTTACGCTTTAAGGTCTTAAGGAAAGACCTTCATTATAAGCACTCGCACCTAGCGGATTCATTTATTTATATATGTATTTATGTATTTACTTCTTCCTTTCTTTATTTATTTAGTTGTTTTTTTAATCAATTTTTCATTTCTGTATTTCTTTATTTATTTCATTTTTATTTATTTATTAATTCATTTTTTATTTATTTATTTCTTTCTTTCTTTATTTATTTATTTTTTTATTTATTTTTATTTATTTATTTATTTATTTATTTATTTATTT
>JASMMZ010000008.1:2678116-2744111 GCA_038502455.1 Anisogramma anomala | reverse complement strand
TTTATTTATTTATTTATTTATTTATTTATTTATTTATTTATTTATTTATTTATTTATTTATTTATTTATTTATTTATTTATTTATTTATTTTCTATTTATTTCGGTGTTTATTTATTTTTTTATTTAGTTGGTCATTCATTCATGTTGGTAAGATGTCAAGCCTATAAGGTTCACATAAAATAAGGTCTTGGAAGAGTAATTAGAATGATTTGTATTGTAATATAAAGATAATAGATCAGTCAAGAAGAAGCATCCAGAGTTTTACATCATAGGTGAGGGCTTATAAGCCCTCCACCCAGAGCGTATTACTTTATAATACTTCTTTTAAACCGATCCACGCATTACTTTCGATCTGGAATAGGCATTTTAGATCGATTTATGCATAATGCACTTTGCTTTTTGTAAGAGTATAACCTATAGCGTAATACGTTACTGTATACCCTGTAGGAGTATATCCTATAGTATAGTACACTGTTACTTAACCTATATATACTATTTGTAAGGGTATATAGTAATATCCGTACAGACAATCTTTATTTTTCTTGTATACTCCATACTTATAGCCCGGTAGTAACAGTATTGTTTGTAATATTAAATACAATAGATCTAAATCAGTAGTTTCTGTAATAACATTGTTGTTGTCGTATCAATTGTAATAGGTCCAAATCAGCAGTTTCCGTAGTGACAGTGATATTGTCGCATTAATTATAAAAGGTCCGAATTAGCAAGTTCGGCTGGGATTAGTAGAGTCTAACCGAGGTGGTGTTTTAAGTTCGGCTAGGATTAGAAAAGTCTGGCAGAGGTGATATTTATAGTTCGGGCCTAGTTGTTATAGTTAAATAAAGGCGATATAGTTAGTAATAGCGTTTTTTCGTGATTGATAAGGGTAACTGCGCCGGTGTTACAGGGGTTAATTACGTAAGAGTGATTGTGTAAAGATGATTGCATAATCATGTGTTGGGTTAGTATAAAAAGATGTATCGCTATCGGTCCAGGTAAAATTTCTTTCCTTTCTTTTTCAAAAGCGCGTAATCCAAGCCGATATAAGTCCCTATTTTAATTTAACCTCTGTTTTTCACAACTAAACAAATCGTTTTAATAGGCAAGTTTTTAGCTAACACCCATATACTAACCTATCCCCCGAATAGATACCGCGTAAAAATAGGACTGTAAGGCGCCGTTTAACGCGAAAGCGTCGGCGCGTCGGCGCCGCTGTAACAGCTGTAACCGCCGCCCCTAGCACCATCACCACCAGTAGCAACAACCCGCCCTTATCGGGTATAATCTCTTCTATTTCCGCTACGCCGCCCGATCCCGCTACTCCGTTCGCCGCTACGTCGCCAAGTCCTGCCGCCGTTACGCCGCTTAGCCTTACCACCGCCTCTGCCCTTTTTCCTGTTGCCGTTACTCCCTCTTTCTCCCACTTTCCCTCCCTTTTCCCCAGTTTTTAGGGGGAGGAGTAAGGGATCTCTAAGGTTATAGACTTTACCCTCTCCTTATGGGTAAAACCTCTATTATCCACAGGGGCCCCTTTATGCTGTAAACGTAACTTGGCGTAATTGCGTTAAGGTACGTATATCCTAGTCCCTTTGTTTGTAAATCTTTAACCCTCCCCTTTTGTAAATAAGGAATACGAGATGGATTTCCTCCGCTGCCTCGAGCTCTATATCACCAAAGTACGCCGTAAGGCCTTTCTAAAGCGTTAAACGTTAAAGTGGTGTACTCGGGTGCATAGCCTTAGGCCGATAATAAATACGCCTTACGTATCGTATATTGCGTTCGCGACTACGAACAAGTTTATTGGTGATTGCTATGAAAACGGGGGCCGTTCGGTTTACTGCTACCGTTACGAGCGGATTTGTAACTTATACGCCCTCGTTCCGGTGGTTTTAGAGCCGTAGACCAAAGCCGTATTACGCGTTCACCGGCTTTTTAGTAAATTTTAACCGAATTTTAAAAACTTACTTTAATAAAAATACACTGTTCGAGGTGAACCGAAAACAAATCGTCGTAAATAACTAAAACAATTCGATGCTAATTAGTAATAGGCGTTAACTGGCGGACTAGGGAGATAGTAGCCGCCGTCGCCGCTTAGAAATGAGTTTTACGCATGTACTATATAAACTAGTTCGACGATGTTATCGTACGTCGCCGCGAAAAAGGTAATCCCTCCTTCATACCTTTGCCTAAAGGTATAATTAATAAGGTACAGGGCTATATCCTCGCTGGCGTTAATAACGTCGTTGGCGGTGATAGCGGTGGCGCCAACACAAAGGGAGAAAGCGATGGGAAGGACGGTAGGAACGCGACGGCGTCGCCCTTTTCCTTTAATAGTGGATAGATACCTCTGGGCCGGGCCGGCGTACCCGGCCATAATATAGTAAGTTATATAGTAATTTTATGGCTCTCCATAAAACAATTATTTAAAGTGATAAACGTACCTTGAAATGCAGAATAAAGGAGGTAATATATTAGAATTAACGCGATGTTGTAAAATCAAATAAAGAGAGAAAAAATCGGGAATCTGTATAAATAGTCGTATTTTATAAAGGCAAAATTAGCGATCGGTACGAATAGACCGTTTAAACAAAGGTAAAACGTAAATAGGTGTAAATAGTATAAGACGAGTCGATCTAAACTGATGAAAGAGTGGTTAGGTAGTTTATTTAGATCGCACAACCTTTTTAACAATCTTCATAAACAATGTACTTGTCTATATAAATATTTCCAAGGCTTCGCTCAGCGTAGTCTTAGTTATCATATTTTTTATATTATATTTTCCGTTGATTTACCTTATTTTTTCGATTTTATGGTGTTTATATAACTCGCGTAAAGATATAATATCGATTATTAAACGCTTTTTGTTCGTGATACCCAATTCGACCAGACACTTATAAAGCGAAAAGGAGTTAGTATATACGATAAAAGGGATAGGGCGTAAACTAAGGTTAGAAATAATTATCCGGATCGTTATCGTTATAGTAATACCCGAATCGAAGCCTTTAGCTATGTTATAGATTTTGGAAGCCAGGACGTTTCACGTAACACTTTTGTACTTGGTAAATCTCTAATAGATAATGTTTTCTCAAAGCGTAAAGTCATTTCGAATCGGTATTTCGTTACCAAGGATTAGGAAGAAGTCGATTTTTAAATTATAGTCGCTATTATTGGAGAAAAAGCCATTAGTAAAAATGAATAGCTTTTCCGTACTTATATTTAGCGGTACGAATTATAAGCCGCGTTTCGGATTATGTATTCGTTAAGAAAGGTGTTTGTTAAACGCCTTGCACGCATTATCCGTAAGGTCGGTTTAACATTACGCGGCGACCAAAAGTTTGAACGTTGCCTTTGGTTATATTACAAAAGTAATCTAAACACCGCGTATACGTTAACATTTGTATTTGTCGGCTCGTTTTACGTTATCCAAAGTAATAAAGGTAACTCTCTCTTACTGCCTCTTTTACGTAAAGCTTAAAGTACCGTTTCGAAAGGTAATTATAACGTTATTAAAATTGATTACGTTATATTTTATTAAGTACGTTTTAGGTTTAGCTTTTAAACCGGCTTTCAAAAGTTTTATTCTTTTAGATACGGAAAACGAAAAGTTATATAACGTTAGGGTGTCGTCCGTTTGTATAACCGTTAGTGTAAAGCCCTTCGAACGGGTTATTAATACTAATAAACACGGGTCAAAGGTAAAGCTAGTTATTCCGAATCGTTCCTTATAGTATTTTTAATAAGTGTCATACTAGTAAATACTGGCTTCGGCTAAACCGTAAAGCGTAAAGTGGTTTTATAATACATAAAATCTTATTAATTGGATAATATTAAGTAATGTTTTTGGGTATATCGGCATAAATCCATCGTTTTAATCGTTTCTTAAATTGGGTGTAAACCTACGTTATATTTCGAAGTTTAACATATAAGTTATATAAATTATTAAAAGAGGTAATGAAAGTAAAGATTAGGCGATAATTAGCCTGTTTTAATATAGGTAATTACATTATAATATCCTTTTTATCTTCGTCGTTATATCCTTTTATAATTAGGCGGGTCTTTTCGAAAGGTTTTCCGGTCTTATCCTTAATCTCGTAGAAGAAATGGGTTGGGAAAATCCTATAATTACCGTAAATAGTTAGATTAAAACGTTCAAAACGAAATATGCATTAATCGATTAATGCTAAGATTTCCGTCTAGGTAAATTATACGAATAAGGTACCTGAGGTGGTAATAATTCCCTCGCGGTGAAGCTTTAAGCTAATCTTGCGGTCTATCATTTCTTTTTACGTGACGAAGAAATCCTTAACAAAGTTTTTAGGCCGTTTTTTGGTTTTCGAGCTGAGGGGGCGCCCTCGGCAACGAAGTTTTAACGGGGTCGGTACAAAGAATAGGTCGCTTTTATTTAGTATATACGGGTTGTATTCGTATTTTAGGGGTAGGGTTAAAGTTTGGTTCGACTTAGATTCGTCGTTTTTCGGTAATATTTATAAGCGGTTTTATTCGTCCTATAGTTTCGAACCGTTCTTCTTTACTTATCTTTTAAATTCACGTATTATTATTTAACTAAACAAACTCGTCTCCTTTGGTAAATTAACAAATATATCGTATTTTTAAACCTGTTAATCCTTTAAAGATAAATCCATTCATTTTTCGTTTTCCAAACCAAAACTTCAAATTGTAATGATAAATTCAAAATTATAGTTTTACGTAGGCTATTCCATATAGCTAACGTTTTAGACATATCGTTCTTTGCTAGTAATAAACTTAGTACCGCTATAGCCTTAGCCACAATATTAGCCCTTTTTATTGTGAATATTAATAGGGTAAAGTTTATATGAATCTTCGGGTAGGTATTAAAAACAAAAAGCGTAGGGATAAGCCTATTTAGGCCAAAAGTGTTGTTAATGGTGTTAACCACTATTTAGAGAATAGAGTCCTTAAAGCTAATGCCTTTTTATTTTTTTAATAACATCGTATATGCTTTTTTAGTAGTCTGTGATAATGTTTACACTTTCCAATACCCTATAGGGTTTTTACTAGGATTTATTTACATTTGCTAGCGGCTATTCGAGCCTTCGTACAATATTCAATGAAATTAAAAACCGTGTCGGCGTCGTACGTAATTCAATTTGAAATTCCGAGGTAAAAGTTTAACTAATAGTCAACTAAAACGTTTTAACAGTTCGAAGTAAAAGCGTTTTATGTAAATTTGGCGGCTTAAAATAATGTTATCGTATCGATGACGTAAAGGACCAGTTAGTTTTCTTTATATATAATATTAATAATCACTTCATAGTTAAAGTTTATATCGTTTTAAAGGCGGAATTTAAACTATTTTAGGGCCTGTAAGTAAAGCTGATACCTATAGTAAAACTTTTCGATAGCCTTAGGTATATTTTTTCCTACATCTGTATAGCCTGCAGCGTAAAACAAACGTAAAAGGCGTTTTGTAATTAGGTATCCGAACCGTCGGTATAAAGCCCGTAATTCTATCTAAGATAAGTGAGTAGCCTTAATTGTACGTATTTCCGGAAAAAAACACGAATAGCCGAATTTAAACCTAAGCGGTACAGATACGTTATTTAAGGCGCGGATAAATTGGTTCGTTGTATTCTGGACCTTGATTCCGAATTTATATATACTAGGTAATAAAAGCAGAAATAATGTTTTAAAATCCAGTACATAAAACTTAATTGGTTCGAAACGCGTATTTATAACGACCAATTCGAGCGACGTCGCTTTACTTTTATTAAACAAAACCTTTCGGTGTTTTCCTATTCGTTTCAACCGAAACTTCGGAAATTTCGTTGTAAATACGTCGAATTATTGTTTTTCGGCCGTCGAAATTTCGGCTACACTAATATTAGGTATAAAACCTGAGAGCCTGGTTTCGTATTTATCAAAAAGGATAAATTACGATACCATATATGTATTAAACACTTCGTTTACGTAGTTTAAACCTATAATATATATAAAGGAGACATTTTATAAGCCGTCGAAAATACGTTGGGAATTTTTATCGTTATAAGCTATCAAGTAGGTATCATTTTGTTTGGGGTCGTTTTTTTCGAATATATCTTCGTTAGGGTATATGTTGAATCCGTTATCTATACCTTCGTATTTGGCTGCGTATATTGCGAAATAAGCTTTTATATCATCCTTAAAACTACACTCGGTTAAACATTGTCGTTTGGTTTGAATTTACTTATAAACAAGGTAGTTTATAAATTAGTAGCTAAATTTGCCGTATATAATATATCGATTTTGCAAACCTATAGGGTTTCGGATGTTTTTCCGCAAGTATTGTTATGATTTCGACGCGTTCTTTCTATTTTCGAAAGATCGTTTTTATTTCTTATTACTAATATTTTCTCCTTAGTACTTATACTTTAGACGCTTGTTTTACTTCAGGTAAACCTTAAATTTTCGGTTTAAAATGTGGTAAATTGTTTTGGCGAGGTCTATTTCGATGATTTGGTCTTCGCCTTTAGTTTTATTAATTATAAATACTAATCCGAGGCTTGCCTATCTACGTGTAAAGATTTCGAACGATATTTTAAATTCGGTTTTAATTTAAAAAGTATCAAGTCGAAATCCGGATTCCTATGGTAAGCTTTTATTACTATTTAAATCAACAGTTTATCTCCTTTATATTACGGTCCAAAGGCTGTTTAATACTTTCGGAACTTTACTAATAAGGTCGTAAAGATTTCATATAGGTTTTTATCGGCATTTTCCGATTGATTTTTCACATATTTCTACGTCGTACTAATACAGTCCCCGTGGCATATCTTATAGTTAATTTCCGTGTTGAAAGAGTATTTAAAACGGTTATAACACTTTACAAATATATTCACTTATATAAATTAGTATATATATTATTTCTTCATGTATTTGGGAAAGTATACCAGATAAAATAACGTAAAATCATAAAAGTTTAATATCCGGTTTTTCATACATATTAAGTATAACGCGTATTTTATTATTACGTCCTTCATACAGCTTACGGTTATAATTATTATTCCTATCTTATAGCCTGGTAAAGTTTATTAAATTTATAAGATCGCTTTTATCCGTGGGAAAATGGTATAATAGGAGGTCACGGTAAAGGTCGTAGTTTATAGGCATCGGTTTGTAGGATACGTATTAGCATTTTATGCCTCTTATTATATTTAGGATCTGGTTGTTCTTTATATCCTAAGCGATCCTTCCGTCATCAATCAGATTGTTTCCGGTATTTCGGAAGTTTACGCTATATCTGAACGGGATATTTCCGGTATTCGAAAAGTGATTTGGTATCCTGTTTTATTTTAAAGTATTTGTCGGTATAAGAGTATATTATAATTATATAGTGGATAAGGATTATGGTCGGTTTTTTCCCTTGGGTTTTTTATTTATGATTTAAAATATAGGTACAGGATTAGGTTGTCTTATACCTCTTCCTTGTCGTTCTAATAATAGTCCATTTCACTTTATAAGGTAATTTTTTTTACAAATTCCATTAGATATAAATTTTCATTCTTTTATTTTAATACGTCGACGAAATATACTATTTTGAATAAGGCCTTTATAAGGCTGTTATTTCTACCTCTTAGGGTATTAATGACTTTAATTCGTAGTTGAATCCGTAAAACTTTGGTAATAGTAAGATTAACTATTTACTATATATTTAACGTCCAATTTGAAAAGTTTTTATAAAAATCATTTAATAAGTTGGATCTTGCTTTCTTTTCACAATAGCGGAATATAACGGCTAAAATATATGTGTTTACCGTATATAAATCGAGATTATTAACTGGCGAATCGATGATGTTATCCTAAAGGCCTAGGTCGATTTCGTGTATTATAGCTTTTCTGATTTTCATATTTTCGACCAAAAGTTTGAAGTTAACATTAGCTTATTCCAATAATATTGGTCTTAGGGCTATAACTGTAGACGTTTTGGGGTAGTTTCTGTATGTACCTGGTATGTTGAAACGGTTTCATTTGATGATTCCGAGCTATAGTATTATTTTGGGTATGTTCTGATTTTAAAGTTTAGTGTGATACTTCTTATAAATAGAAAATGTAAAATAAATGAATTATTTAAAGTGGTTAAAATATGGGTTACTAATTTTTATTAATATAGCTAAATCTAGAATGATAAATGAAATGTAATTATAAATCAGTTACGCATTTTGAATTAATTCTGTTAACGTTTGGTAACGTCACATTAGCTAAACGGCTAAAAAAAACTTGAACATTATAAAAGAATTAATTTAAATACGTAGGGTGAACGCGGATTGACAAATAGGGTAAAGGAAGTATAAGGCGAATAAGGTAAATAAGATATGTAATTATAAGAAGGTACGTTATTTGATCCGGTATTTGATAATCGGTTTAGTTGCTTTGTACGTGACCACTTTAGCTAAAACGGTTGGTTCGGATAAATGTGTCGTAACCGTTTTTAGGTCAGGGAATGGTTTAAATATCGAAGATCGAATGGATTCCAATCAAGGGTTCCGAAACTTGGTGGTTTTGGTTTAAGTAGCCCAATACGTGATAAAACGCCCTTTAAAAAGTATCTAGGTACGTTAACACGCAAAATAAGGGTTAATAATTGCATAAAGAGGCTTTTAATAAATAGAGCGTTAAATAAATGTTAATAATATTGTATTAATATTGTTTTTTAAAATTATTTAGTTTTTATAGTTTTTGTATACATCGGCGTATATGTTTTGTAAAAACGAAGTGTTGGAGTATCAATAGGTAAAACCGTTATAGCATCCCGTTATAAATATTTAACGTATATTTGTCCCTTCTTTCCTGGGCTATTTGTAGTCGACGGAGTCTGTGACTAATTAGTATTTGTACGGTTTTAAATCTATAAGATTTACGTAAATATAAGGTCTTTAAAAAGTAATTAAAATGATTGGTATTATAGTATAAAGATGATGAATTATTTAAGAAAAAGCATCCAGAGGTATACACCATAGGTGAGGGCTTATAAGCCCTTCACACAGAGCGTATTACTTTGGAATATTTCTTCCAGACCGATCCACGCAATGCTGTTGGTCTAGAATAGTCATTCCAGACCGATCTATGCATGATGCACTTTATATCTTGCAAGAGTACAGCCTGCAGCGTAACATGTTACTGTGCATCCTATAGGAGTGCACCCTGCAATACAGTGCACTGCTACTTGACCTATATATACTATTTGTGGAGGTGTATAGTAATATTCAAGATTTATTTTTTTATTTTTTTTATTTTTGTATATATATATTCATTTATTCATTTATTTATTTATTCATTAATATATTAATTACTTTATTCATTTATTTATTTTTAAGCTGTTACGATTTACATAGGCGCCACGACCGCTTAACAGTACCTTCAACTTTAATTTAGATACCTTTAGCTATTTATAAAAGTGTTGGAATAGCAGTTAAATACTGTAAAGTCCAGTTAACTAAACTTTCAGTTTAGTTTATTGTACTGATCGAAAATTGCTTATAGTCCGTGGGACTGTACTGAAAATGCAGTGCAGTAGGTGCCCACTTCAAAGTGAGGCACAGGCCAAAGCATTCGTCCATACAAATTAGCGTGTAGACCGGCTAGCGGTCTGCCGAGCTTAGAACTTACAACTCAAAAAGAATCAATTTTAATACAGTATCAGCTACTTCGACTACAGTAATTCGAATCGACTATGTTGCAACGATAAAAATCTACCAATAATGATTAGTGTTTATTAGTTTAAGCACAGATAAGCTAAGTAGATAAGAAAGCTACTTTCCGGTTACGCTTCACATTAAATGGCGGTTAATAGTAAAGGAAAGGTTTTTACGAAATGCTCCTATAAGCTGTATCAGTTATTCTAGATAGCAAGTAGTAAACACTTATAGGCTACGTCAATCATTCACGGCAGTTTATAAGTAAACAACGGTATCGCTACTAAAAGCATTAAGAAATATTTATTGATCCTCTTTAAAAGCGTTGGAATTATCCGCCTAAAAGTTTTGAAGATCACCAAATCAACAAGTTGTCAAACGGCCAATTTAATATTATTACAACTATTATTACTGTGGGTATTACTATGGCAAATGTCAAATCGTAAAAACGACTAAATCCCACAATTTTTGACCTTAATACCAACTTTGACGGCAAATCTACGACTTATCTCTTTACACTACTCTTTTACTATTACACCCATTAATATTTATCACAGTAACTTCAAGACGCGTTGAAGTAAATACCGTTACTAACCCTTTTAAAAAGGAAACGATTATAGCCCTCAATATGGCCTTCGAAACCCCATACGATAAAAACTTTTAACTCCCTAAATTTAATGAAGACTTCTTAACCAAATACTTTATCAATATAATCGACTATTACATTCTAGACTCGAACCCAAATTGAACCGTTGGATGCCTATAAGCGTACGGTAAGTTTTAAAACTATTTTAGAAAATGGAATCTAAACATATAAACGATAGAAAACAGGTACGTTAAGTTTTGGCTAGAAACTAAACTCGTTAACTGGAGCCTTAACTTCCTTATAAAAAATGGAAAATAGGGTAATCTAACCAATGTACTTTACGAATACGCCACCGATAAAGACCCCTAATAGATCTTCAAAGATAAGGGAAAAAGGAAAAAAAATACTGGTAATAGTATCTCTAATTGCCCCCACACGCGTTAGAAAAGACCTACCCAAGCCTAAATAATTTTTCTAGACCCTTTTTCCTAAAATCAACGTTTAAATGCTATTAACCGTAAAAAAAAGGAAACCTATACGCTGCAAGCCCCTAGATCTACCAGTTAATTGAATAGAAACTTCGACATGCTCCTTGGTATCAAAAGAAGTATTACTAAGTCCCCCACAGAAGAAACACTCAGGTCCTTTTCCCAGAGGCTCCTTAATATATCTAGTCTCAATAACCAACTTAAAGAGCAAATAGATTTATACGCGAGCTTACTGTATGTACGACCACTAGTTTTTTTTAAAAGAAAAAACTTAGCTTATGGTAACTATCCTACCCACAAATACTAGCCTCTATATCAATTGAGGGATTTAAAACGTCACTACAATCAATACATTACCCTTACCCCTCGAAAAATCCACATAGTAGATACGGATCACGCGGTAATCATCACGTTCGTTACAATTCGAGGAGGGAAAAAAAGTATAATAGTAAAACATACAATCTCCATTGTTAAGTTACGCTCGTTCTTCAACATCTACCGCTAAATAAGGGTTGAATTGTCAGGTTTTTACTTGCTATTTCCTAATATCCTCACAGGCTAAATTAAAAACTACTACCTACAGTATTGAACGAATTACTCCTATTTCCTGAAAATTTACGACGGCCTAAAAGGCTACTTCGAATGGGATATTAATTTAACCCAATATTATACCGACCGAAACATTATAAAGTAATCTTATATATTATATAATAAAAAAGAGAATGAAAGCATGATAAACCTTATTGATTATATGTTTGATAAGAAAATGTTTTGTCAATAAGTAATAGGTAATGTGGAAGCAAATGAAGGTACACTTTGTTGACAGGTTCACCAATCTATTACAAGCTATAAAAGGGTTAGATACGCCTTATCATACCCTAACGTTACTTATACGAGGTTTCTAACTGGTTCCATTCCTCGTTAACGACTGTAACGGCTTAAATATCAAACCCGACCAATATATACTCCCAAACTATAAAGTTCAGTAACGACGAAAAAGAATCTTTCTACACGTATTAAATCGATTGTAAGTATGGAAAGCACGGTTAATACGATTAACGAAAAGCTCGGAACTAGGAACGTAACCAAACCACATATGGAAAAAGGTATTCCTTTTCTTCTAGATCTTCAAATCAACTAAACAAGTTTACTTTAAACGCTAAAAAAATATTGGATTTACTGAAAATAGAGTTACTAGTTAATACGCTATGGTGTTGCCGAACGCGAATCAAAGCAGATAATGTATAACATACACTTCATATCCCGGATTACGTCCTACACGTTGCAGACTTTAAAGGGAAAAGAATTAAAAAGGAGGGAAATAAGCTTAAGACCATCGACTTGTGTTATAGACTTAGGCTGTGAGCCGTACAGTCTGAGTCATAAGTCATGTGATTGTATATGATATAGTGCACAATGTTGTATCGTATCATATCCCGCCCCTTATAGTATGGTTAGTATAATCCAGAAGCGTTTGAATTATTAGTACTTTTGACTTGTTGCAACGGTCAGGGGGGTTGGCTCTGGTCAGCTGATGGAAGCTACGCTAACCATTTTGAGCTTACTTAGTGAGACCATCATAACTGGTACGAAAATACTAACACCAACACAAAAACAACATAATAACTTGTCGACCACGCCTTCCTATACCGCTTAACAAGTAAAGACCCCTATCTCCGACATAAAGATAAAGACTCTAGCCTTATAGATCTTTTTACTATTTAAAATCGTTACGCGAAACGAGTTTTTTAGGGTATAATACCAGATACTAGGGTAATATGGTATTTAATAGGAGTATAGTTGTAATACGTTGCGTAATAAAGAGATACGAATACGGATACGAAATTTAACTATATAGATATTAGTAAAGCGAAGGTCGACTTTAGCTCTAGAAAAGAACTCTTTTCACTGGGACCGACAACTATTATTTTTATCGTTAGTCCTATTATTTTCTAGATATTGAAATCTTCTACTCCTTTTCTCATTTACCTTAAAGGTTCAAAAAAACTCGAAGTTAACGTTAAATTTTGAGCGAACGAACTAATTTAAGTTAAGGATAGTAAAAGGTTTCTACTTAGTGTTTTGCATTACTTGGAGGTACATATATAACATTATACAAGGAAGGAATAAACAAGTACGCCTTTATAGCTATTACGCTCAGCCCCGCTGAGCTTCGCTTCTAGTAGTTTCTTCCTATTCCATCGTCAGAATACTACACTATTTCAACGTTACGTTGCCGCCCTACACACGTACCAACAATTGGTAACTGTAAACAACAGAGCTGAAAAGAACCAGAACCCTTTTACCAGTCTGAATAAAAAAAAACGGAAGGAATAGGGTTGCCTGTTTTTCTACTCTATAAGAACAAAGTCAACAACCACCCCCTCTCCTCCCTCCGACCCGCCAAGCCTTATATTTTTCCTCTTTCTTGCTTTTTAACTTTACTATCCTTAAACTCTTCTCCAACAACCACTATCCACTCTTTATCGTTGCCAATCCCCTCTTCCTCTCCTTATCGTCATCGCCGCCGTTATTTTACCCACA
The DNA here is from genome assembly GCA_038502455.1 of Anisogramma anomala. NCBI lineage: Eukaryota > Fungi > Ascomycota > Sordariomycetes > Diaporthales > Gnomoniaceae > Anisogramma > Anisogramma anomala. Next base: position 2,730,842 of record JASMMZ010000008.1, on the reverse strand, counting down.
GCCAAGTTCGCTGCCACCGCTATTACCTTTTGCCGCTACCGCTAGCTGCCATAGCTTCTTTTTTACTTTCCCCCATCGCCATTGCCTCCGCCGCGCCGCTGCTATTTCCCATCATCTTGCCGAAGCTATTATTGGTCTCGCCGTTACCGCTACAGTTCTCGCCGTAACGACTGTCAATCTCATCGCCTTCTCGTCAATTGGTCGCCGATAAACAAACGCGAGTTTCGTGCCTTAGCCTAAGATCTTGTGAAAGCACTTGCTACTTTACGTCGTACCCATAACAAGACTAATAAAGTTTCTACCCCCTTAAGTATTCCTCAGCCTACCTTAGTTTCTTCGCTAATTTCCTTGCCACATTTTTACATACCAGTTAATCGTAGCAATATACTTTCTTTCTCCTAGTCAGAATATACTAGGCGCTTATAACAATGAATGATAGAGATAAGTACAATCTTTAATAAATACCCTAATACTCTTAATACAGACTTATAATAACAAATGAGGGATTATTAAACTATTACAATAAGTCTTTTCAAGGTACTTACGCGTAGGAAAAACTAGCATCCTCTTCCTGGCAGTCCTCCACCTCGTCTTCAGAGTCCTTGTTCTTATCCTTACAGCCCTCTGCCACATCCTCAAAATCTACACCCTCGTAGCAATCGGGCTACTCCAGCCTTTTAGTTTTTACTCGCTAACACTTCCGCCGATTGAAACTGGAGGAAATAGGCGTTTAAAACCTTACGTATTACGATTATCTTAATATAGCTATCGTAAAGATAAACCGAAATGTTATTTTTACTAACATTTAAAGCTTTTAAATCCTTTTAAAAATACCAAAATTAATTCTAAGGTAAAAACCTAAATGGTATATATGTTTAATAACTTATTACAAAGTTCCGCTATCTTTTAGTAAAATATAAATATCCTTAACGAAAAACGTTTAAAGTTAACTTTCTTCAGGTTTAAAGCCATTATAGGTAAACTAATATAACGTTATGAAATAAAAAAGAGCCGAGTTACTAAGGAAATTTGAAAATGAACCTTCACTTTACACGATTTTATAAAACATAAATACGGTTTACAAAAGTATATTTGTATTTAACTAAGGTATGCATGAGTAATAAGTGATTTCAATCGACGTAACGAGAATTAATACGTGTTTGTAAATGATGCCCAGTCTTTATTAAACCTCAATGTTTAATAAAATCTCCGCGAGTATATAACACAGGTTAAAAAAGCCAAAAATATTTTATTAGCGGTTTAAAACAGTCCATACTCTTTGTATAAGCTTATTACTAAAAAAAAACATAGGAAATAAGACTTGTATACGTTTTAGGAAAAGTTAAAGTAGAAATGTAAAGATAAAAAAGGTATGAAAAGGATTTTAGCAGAAGTGGCTACTGTGCTTGCGAGCACAATCGCGGACCTTGCGATTGTAAGCGTGAGTTTCACGAGACTGAGGATAAGCCTCGCGAGAAGCGTCGCGACGATAATCGCCACGGCGACTGTAATTGTCGCCATCTCGATGGCGATAATCGCCGCGAATGCAATAGGTACCACGAACGCAGTTGGCGGCATAAACGAGTTAATAATATCTAATTGTAATCAAATACTGACGATTCCGACTAGAGTTATAGCGAGTTTAAGCGCTTCTCTTCGTCTTTGTAAGCGAGTGAGGTAGTTTTTATAAACGAGGTACCAGGATTTAGCTTTACCAGCGAAACTTAACTAAGTCGTTGAATATAAGCTTATTATAAATAAGTTTACAAGTTTCGCAACACCTTTTTTAAGTATTTTAAGTCTTATTTGCAAATGGGAACCTTGTCTTCGCAAGTTATTAGGAAGAATATACTTTATATAAATTATCTAATGCTTAATAAACCTTAAGGATTTCGCTTTATATATGGAAAATATGAGAGTTGTCGTAACCAAGCTAGCCACTGGGGAAGTTACCATTGTTATAGGCGATTATCTCTTTTTACAGGTTGCCGTACGCGGTATGCTTTTTAGGCCAAACTGTACGTTATACTTAGATACTGGTATAAGCAAAGATTTCGTCGTTGAATTTTAGTTAGATTAAGTACTTCCTTAACTATATCGAGACGGATGTTTCGTAGGTTAAATATCAAATGATCTTGAGTGTTATAGAACTTTTCGTAAGACTTACCACTAAAGCTCATTGGAATTTTATAAGTTTTAACTTCTTTTTTGAGATTTACTATCACCGGGCAGTGCCCACTACATAGCTAGTATAGCTTGACCCTCTCCAATGTGAAAATACACATATATACTGGTGGGAAAGCTCGCAACCTAAAGTCCTCACCTTATATATACAACCACCACCGTATTTAGTTCCCTGTTTCTAGGTTATAACCTTTAACCTTATTGAACAGAGTACTATATTCCTTATACCACACGTATATAAACTAAAAGACATATCCTCTACATCTATTGCCAATTTCTGAACCGTTACGCTATATATACTGTTGAATGCCTGCCAAAGGGGCCTTATATCAACTATATAGGTCCTCGCTTCCTGAATAAACCTTCTACACCAAAGAATATGGATCGTATTCGTAAAGGTTTTGTTCAAGTGGTTACTACGAAAGAGTACACCAACCACTAGGTAAATTAAATATTAGTTTTCAACTTCATACCTATAATATAAGAAAACCAGCCTCTACTTACAAAACAAAATATCGAGCAAAATATTTAACGGGAAACCGGATTTTAAGCCAACCTTTCAATTAAGGCCTTAAGGTGACCCCCCAACTTATAGATCCATAACAATATACGGGCATAAAAGTTGTAACCTTGGCCGAGCCATATTGTGCGGTCATCTTAGTCCCCGTTCGACGCCTACTCGTATCGAGGATTTAACAGCCCTAAGAGAGAGAAGGGCGTATAAAACACATATATCTTAGTTGAAATCCCGTGGCGGTGGGAAAGATATACTTTACAACTCGGTAAAGAACTTTAAAAGTAACCACCCGAGCCACCTTTTTGCTACGAACCGCAAGCCTAAGAAGTGTAAAAGAATTATAAAAGGGGTATACCATTAAGAGGATGGTATGCTGGAAAAAGTATTCTGTAGACAGCCAAAGGTATCTAAAATATAGTCGAAGGCTCCGTTAAGCGCACGGGGCGCCAGTGTAGGTGGCGATGGCTTGAAGATAAATAAATCAATAAATAAACAGAGTCATTAAGTGCGAGCGCCTATAATAAAGGTTTGGATCTTAAAGCGTAAAAGGAATCAAACTTGCAGTGTAAAAGTTCAAGTTTGAAGGGCCACGTTGGCATAAGTAACAAGGGACAGAATCGTTAGTTGTGAGAGCTGTTCTTTGGATGCACCACTGTGCGGGCGGTGCGCCGGGCCGACGACGATCTTCATAGCCGAAAATGGGTCGCCGGAAAAGAATCAAGTGGTGATAAAGCCGATTAGTGATTTTGTGGTGGAATGGGGTGCATGTGAAGTGGTGGTGTTGAAAACGATTGGACTTGAAAATTTTTCTCGGAAGTGGGCACTATGAGAGTTTACAGTATAGGCTCCCTACCCTCTCTAACAAGATGGTCCGTACATCCATGCCAATAAAGTTGATGTAAGGTCAAATATGTATAACTCTTAACTATAAATTTAATAAAACGCCTGGCCTTTTTAAATCAACGGTTAAAATTCAGGTAGTAAATCGCCTAGATATTAACGCTCCTTTCTCCAATAACTGTCTTAAGCCTCGTAAGGCGGACATTTGTATATTGAAGAATATTGTACGTTTTAAAAACCATAATTTTGAGGTACTCTTTTTAATTTATAAAGCAGTTACAAATCCAATTATATGTAAAAAAATCACCAAGGCCGTAGTTAAAATAATATTACTTAAATAAACGGTATATTTTCCAAATAAATATGTTAAACTCCTTGAATATTTTTTATTTTCATTTACCCCATAATATTTTTACGAGTTAAACGTAATCTTGAATTTAAATACGGTTTTTATTATTTAGATTTACAATTTTATTAATATAACTATTAATATTTCAAAATACATATAACTTTGAATTATTACGAAGTGTAAAAATACCGCTTATTTTTATATTGTTTAACACGACGTTATAAAATCTTCATCGTAGATAATATGAATCCGAAATATAGCCTTTAAAATGGTTTACCCTATTTATAAAGCTATTGGGAATTTTCTATTGGCTTTCGTCGATATAAATGATTTGTGTTTTAAAACCCCACCTATAGGAGCCGAATTTCGATTGAACTTGTATACCGCCGAGATAGTAAAGAGAATATAGTCTCGTCCTTTCCCTAAAAATTTTATTAACTTATAGTTTGACACGTTATTTGTAAATGCTGTCGTTAGGCTTATCCAGGACCCGCCGCGAAAATTTACAAATATTTAGCGATAATTCATAGATATTTAGCGAAAATTTGTAAAATATAAAAAAAATTGATTAATAAATAAGATAAGTATCGTTTTTTTAAAAAACCCCGATTTTTTCAATATTAAAATTCCAAATTATACACTAATGTTAAGAGCCAAATACGAAATTTATATTAACGTAATAAAAAGTTTGAAAGCGTGTAAATCCGTAAAGCTTTACGATAAATTTCCTAATATCCAGTGTAAATTTGTTTTGATTAAAAAAAAGTTTTAAAAAAAATTGAGGTATTGTTGTAAAAGTATTATTTATAATACAATAGTTTAATTTTACTCGTAATAAAGTTGACTATACTAATTGTAAGTATAATGTATTATTTTGTACGAGTTTATTGTATTGGTTAAGAAGCAAGTAAAGTATATGTTTACTTTACATTAGTGTATTGATCAAGTAATTAGCTATACAAATCACTACGTAGACTAACTAGCGGTTTGTTAAACCTAGAAAAATACATCCACTAATTAACCAATGTAATACTAATGCTATTTCGACTAATAGAATCGATAACGTTATAATGTCTAAAGCTCTACCAATACTAAATGGTATTTATTAGATTAAATATAAATAAGCTAAGTAAAAGAAAAGATTACTTTCCGGTTACGATTTACAGTTACAACGGAAGCTAGGGTATATAAGTATTCTTGTAAAAGGCCTTTATTAATACTACGCTAGTTTACAACGGCAGGAAAATAAAAAAGACTTTTAGGTTACGTTAATTCATAACGGTAATTTTAAAGTAAGTAACGGTATCGTTATTTAAAAACATTAAAAAATATTTCAAAATCTTTTTTGAAAACGTTAATATTAATTATTAAAAGTTTTAAAGTTCGGTAAATTAATAAACAGCTAAATTAATAATACTAAGGGTACTACTACTATTAAAACGACTGAATATTACAGTTAAATAACCATAATAAATGAAATTCGATTTTATCTTTTATATTAATCCTCCTACTTTTTTTTTGAACTTCCCTTACGCCAATTCAATCGCTAAAATCTTTACTTCAAGCGAAAACACCAAGAAATACCAAGTCGCGTTAAAAAAACCACGCCGCGTAATTTAACGTCAAGTTACCAAATTCCTACGTAAGTTCACGCCAAAATACAAAGTCCCTACACCAAGGATCACAAAGTCTTTCGCCCTATATGCTTACCAAGTTTTACATAAGTTAAAACCTTATGATAAGTACCATTGACGTTTACTTTAAACATATTACCGACCCTATTAGGAAAAAATAATTACCGCTCTTAAAATTACCTTTACTAAGTATTATAACAAAGACTTTTAGGCGTAAGATATTGATAAAAATTTAACGAAAAAACACTCCACTAACTTTGTTGAATACTATATCGTTAAGTATAATAACGGTTGAAACCCCAACTGTACCTTTTGAAAATATCCCTACTTTTTCAACAACTGAATTATTAATATGTAAAAGTTAATTCAATAAATTTAAGTCGAAATATAGGTTAAATTTTAAAAAAAAGGGATTTATGTTTAAATATAAGGTATTATAAAGTTGACATGAACCCTTTTCGACTTCGTCTAACTTAAGAAATACCCTTAAAACCTATACCCTAAAAAAGGGTATTAAAAACCTTAACGATTTTATATACGATTTCGAAAACCCCTTCTTAACCTTTAGATAAGTTGAATATCTTTACATACTAATTATAAAAAACCTATTAACTTACTAAATGACTTAAAACCTTTACGCGATAACGCGAAATAAGTTTTTAACGGCGGCAAGATACGTAAAATAACAGTCGTTAACGCGGCTAAGGATATTAACATTAATAGTTTACACCAATTAACTAAATAAAATTATCAAATCCTTTAGAACTTTTAAAATATTATTTACCTCTAGCCCATTAATCGCCAAATTCCCTAAAAGCCTTTTATTACAGGTTTATCTATACGTGCGAACCTACTATAGGTTTTATTCTGAAACTTTACTCTTTAGGTTAAACGACTGGCAATTCCCCTTAACATCGCGTTTCAAAGACTTTAAGACTTAAATTGTTAGTAAATACCAAAGAAATTAGGATGATTATTATCACATTCTATTAAAACCTGTCAAGATAATTCATATTAATTACAAGTTTTTGACGAATTTCGCTTAAATTTAAAACGATATAAAAAATTATAATGAAAAACTTTATGAACTTTTTAACACGAAGATAATACCGTTTTTGAATATTCACAAGTAAATAAAGGTTTTTTTTTATTTTTAATTCTTATTTTATAAATTCTTTGTAAGGTACACCAAAAATTACTACGTAATCCTTCTAATCCAAATAACTATCTTTCGTGAAGTTTACGATAATATAAAATGCTATTTCGAATACAACGTTCACTTTATCTAATACTACATAAAATAGGCTACCACAGGGTAACTACAATAATCATGGGGGAAAAAAAGGAAAAAACACTAATAAATATGTTTAACTAAATACTTCACAAGTTAATATTATATTAGTATGTAATTAAAAAAGCTTATATTAAGGAAGCCACACTTTGCGAATAGGTACCAACAAAAGTTAAGGGTGTTAACGAGTTTAAATACGCCTTATAACGCCTAAATACCACTTACAAAAGCTTTTCTAACCAGTTGTGTTTCTTACGTACAATCATAATAACGCGTATACCAAACTCGCTTAATATATACCCTTAACCTGACAACTTTCCTAGCGTAAATAAAGAAAATTATACGTTGGTCAATTACATTAACCACAAATACGGTTACAAGCACCCTTAACGCATAAAGTCTGGCTTATTAACTACAAATTAAAGGTAACAGCCATGTTAATGCTAATAAAGCTAAAATTTAAACATACCTTCTAACTATAAACACTATCGTTATAATAGTAGTAAAACATACTATATTTGTAATAAATCTGGCTATTAGTTAACTCGCAACCCTCTTTCTGAATAAAATGATAAAAAGGTAATATATTATATCTAGTACCCTACCACTTTGAATTAGGACCATTTCAACTAATTCATAAACTTCGAGAATAACAAAATAATTAATAACGATAATATCGCTAAATAAATTAGGTGATATAAAGATAATATTTTAACGAGATTTAATAACTAGCTAACTATACCTTTTTATATCACCAAAATGGTAAAAACCCTTAACTTTACCTTAATTAAGGCCTTAACCCCTTATAAACCTTTAACCTTCGTAATCGTTACACAAATTATAAGTTTTAAAGTATTATACCAAATATAAAGGCAATAAGTTACTTTTTTATTTATTTATTATCGTCGGGTAGTTCCCACTATATAGCTAATATAGTATAACCTTAAATAATGTTAAATAAATATATATACCGGCGGGAAGGCTTGTAAACCAAGTATTATTACCCATAATAGCCACCCTGTTCGAAAATTCCTTTTGCTTCCAAACTATATCCTAAAATCCGTTAAATGAACTATTAAACGCGTCTCTAACTAAACAAATATATAAGGTTAAAAACATAATCCTATATAATTATATTCAATTTTCGGGTAATATATTGTAAGTATATATTAAATGCCATCAAAATCTTATAATGAACCGTATTCGTCCTTATTACATGTTATAAACTAACAGGGGCTATAAATATGGATTATATTTGTACTGGTATGTCCACGTGCCACGTAAAAGAGGGAATATACCATTGGGTTAAATGGAAAAGGATTTCAACCGAATATACTTGTAAAAAAAATTTCAACGTTACAAATTTAATTACAAAAACGAAGAGGCATAGAAATAAAAATAATCTATTTTAGAAATTAAACCTTAAGTTAGCTTCCTAATTGAGGTATTAAAGTAACCCTGTAGTTTAGAGACTCGTAAAATTATACAGGCGTAAAAGCTATAGCCTTAGCTGTGCTGTGTTATACAGCTATCTTAAGTGAAGAACCTGTAAAACACTTATATCTTGGATAAAAGCCCGTGGCAGTGGGGAAAATATACTTAACAACTTGATAAAGGACGTAATTTACAATTCGGTGGAAAAAATACGACCCGAGCTGCCTCTTTGCCACAGGTCGTAAGCTTAAAAAGTGTAAAAAAAATCGTAAAAAGGGTACACCACTAAGCGGGTGGTGTTCCAAAAAAATTTTTTTATGAACATCTAAAGAAAGTTATTTAAGGTATATTCGAAGGCCCCGCTTAGTGGACGGGGCGCCGGTGTAAGTGGCGACGGCTTAAAAATAAATAAATAAATAAAGGCGTTAATTGCGAGCGCTTATCATAAAATTCATTTTTAAAAACCTTGAAGCGTAAAAGAAATCAAACTTACAATACATTTATAATGTAAGTCTAAGTTTAAAGGCTCCGCTAAGCGGATAGAGTTCTAATATGGGTGGCGATGGCTTAAAGATAAATGAATGAAAAATAAAAAATAAAAATGAAGCCGTTAAATATAAACGCTTATAATAAAGGTCTTTTTTGAACCTTAAAACGTACGAAGGAATTAAATTTACAGTGTATAAGTTTAAGTCTGAAGGGTCACGTTAACACAAGTAGCGAGAGACAAAATCGCTAGCTATAAGTGTTGTTTTCTAAATGCACCGCTACGCGAGCGGTGCGCCGGGACAAGGACGATCTTTATGGCTAAAAAGGGCTTACCCAAAAAAAACCAAGTAGTGATAAAGCCGATTGGTAATGTTGTGTTAAAATAGAATACATGTGAAATAATGGTGTTAAGAGCGGCTGGACCTGAATTTTTTTCTTGGAAGTGAGTATTGTTAGGGTTTACAGTGTAGGCCCCCTACCCTCCTTAATAAGGTGGTCCGTGCACACATGCCAAGAAAGTTGATGTAATGTCAAAGATAAATAAGTTACTTAATAGGAGGTTATTCGCAGTACGTAACATTACTAAGTAAAAGCATTGCAACCGCTAAAATTGATTGTTACAATGTTAGTAAAGCTAAGATTAACTTCGGACCAAAGAAATAATTATCGTCATTAGAGATAACGATAATTTAAACTATTATTAGGTTGATTACGTTTCACATCTTAAAGTCATTTACCTCTTTCCTTTTTTACTTAAAAGATATAAAAACTTTGGTATTAACGTTAATATTAACGCCGATAAACTGGATAAAAACGGTCAAAGGTTTTCCTTCTCCTTTAAATAGAGTTACCTATAGTTTTATCTTTAAGGCCCTAAAATAATAGTATTGAACCTAACAAAACCAGAGATACGTTAGTTACACTAGCACTTGAATTGCCCAGCCATTAACAGGTTATATAGAGTTCGAAAGTTTATATGGTATAAAGATGTACAATATTTTACCCTAAAAGCTATTAAAAAGCTTGAATACCACTGCCAAATACATAATGAACCCCCCCTAAAATTTATATTTATACTAAAAAATCAAAAGGATTTTAACTACAAGTTTTTCATTAATGTATTTTACTTAAATAATAAGCCTATCCTTTACATTGGTAACTCCATAACCACTTTTTACGGAGTTAAATTTCGAAGATCCCTTTCGATAAAAGATACGTAAAAAACGTTGAAGATATTATAGATAAACAAGTACATAGGCCTAACCAACGTCGTCGTCTACGATACTGACAGCAATTTTATGGTAACGAAATTTTGGAAATATAGACAAATAATAGGTATCTAATATAAACAAGTACCTATAAAGGTTTACTAAAGTATTCAAAAGGTATACGCCTTACTTTTCCGAACGTAGAACATCTTTACGCTAAAACTTAAAAGTTTTACGAATCCGGAGGCATGTCTTTGAATAGCGGTAAAGGGTCTAAACGATACTATAGGCTTTAACGGCCTAGTACTAATGCTACTAGTCTTCGGAGTGTACCCACGCCTAATAAGTAAATCTCCGTTATTAGAAAGTACCCAAAAACAAGCTACGGCCTATGGCAAAGTACTAAATGAACTACGAAAGTAATCAGCACTTCGCCAGGTCAACAATACCCTTAATACCAGAAACGGCCTTATAATAATCGACGGACTTACTTTGCTGTTACAAAGTAAGATCCTCATATAGCGGGAGCCGGGTGAATAAAAGAGCTTATATAAAACCTTCAATATCATTAAATTGAAAGTAATCATTAAAATTATTAACGACTTTATAAATTTCCATACTACTTAGGTTAATCCTTATATTAGGGTTAATAATGATAAAAACTCTTAAGCTAAACGATCGAGTAAATACGAAACTCCTTTACTTATTATTGACAACCTGATAAAACTCCGCCGACGCGAACGAACCCTGAAAAATAAGAAACGTTAAAGAGAAGTAATACATCCCAGGTCGTATTTATAAAATTAATTAGGAAATCAGGGGAAAAAAGGTTGGAAAGACTGAATATTAAAACTTCAAATATAAGGTATTATTAATATTTTCGGTAAACCTTTTAAGAAAAGCAAAAAGGTCGAAATAAAAGGCTCATTAATTCGAAAATTCGTATAATTCGCAACGAAAGCCGATTTTAACCTTTAAAACCTAAATATTACAATCTTTAAGTCGAGGATTATCCACGAGATTAAATGAAAGACTACGAGAAGGCCGTACGAAAAATCACGCCTAATGACTTAAAGATACGGCGATAAAAACAAAAACAAGATCCTTACGTAGTCGTTAACGATTTAAAAAATCAGTTAACGCTCAATGGTCACCCTAGTAACAAGTTTACTAGCTAAAAAAACCAAAGTAAAATTCACGTTTAATAACCTAAATATAACGCAAGCTTATACGTAGTTAATAACGGATTTATAACAGATAATACTACTAAAGTAGCAATGGGAACCATGTATTTTTTACCCTTTAAACCCGATGATAAAATATATCAAGTTATTATAAAGACTACTTGAAAAAGGTGTTTATTGATTTATAACATACTAATCACATTTGAAAATTACAACTAGATATGAAATTTTAAATATACCATCTGTACTTATTAGCAACGCAAGAAAAGGATTTTTACCTAATAAGTATATAAATTAACAATACCCTTTTTGTTAAAACGGTTAGCTTTATAATATTAAAATAACTAGAAATTGAGGATTTCATATTCTAAAATTACAAGCCGATTACGACGTTGGTAAAGGGTAATTAGCTTAACTTTAACATATTATCAATCCTTATATTTAATGTTAAGACTGGTTTTAACTTTCTTTAAAAAATCTAAAACACTAATTTTGTTATGGACTCAGGCTATTGGCCATTAAATCTATAGGTTACGTGATTTTGCACGTAACGGAATAGGCAGTACCCAGTCCGAACCCGGTTCGAACACGGATTGGACGCGGTCCATGTACGGTATATGTAAGGTCACGTAATGGGTTGGGCACTGGCTATGCCTATAGGTTTTTTACGGTAGATTACGGTAGCTTTTTTAAGTTTTTTGTTATACCTTAATAGTAAACTTCATTTAATACCTACGTGGTTTACCATTGTAAGCTGGACTATAATATACTATTAAAGTTTTTTTTTTTCGAAAAAAATATTTCTTATATTAAATAAATCGATAATGAACGTTAATAATTTTACGTTGCACTTTAACTTTATCTGGGAGGATAGGCCGTCGGCAAATACCCAGTCTTTTACCTTCATAAATATACCTTTTAACTTTTCGAAGTTGATATAGGCCGATTTTTTTTGTTTATAGGATACCTTAAATTATATCGTATCGGCTGTAAAATAATTATAATAACCAGGTTAATTAACTTTAACTATCGACCTTATATTCGACTTCGTTGAAGTTGTGGTTAAAATTTAGTAATTCGAGGTCGAATTAGCCATGACTCGTATTAGCTTTTTACCGGCTTAAGGTAGATGAAAACGATATAATCAACCGTAATTCGAAGGATCTGCTTTTACGTAGGCGGCGACGTGCTAAACTATCGAATTCATATTAAAAGCGGATAATATATAAATTGAAAAAGGTCGGTATAGGTTTTTTTACGTATAGGGTTATTACCCAGCAGCGGGGAAGTAAATGGTTATAACGTATTACAAAACCGGTGGATACGAAGGTATATATAATATAGGCAAATTTCTCGATTATATCGAAATTACTTTTAGCGAACTTCATCACGCGGATATAGCATTGCTCGAATTATAGGAATTGATTATAAACGATAAAAAATTGTAAGCACTATTCGTTATTAAGTTCGAGATACTCTTAACTTAAGCGGGCGGACTAAATTGGCTTTCTGCCGTAAAGTGTAATTACTTACGCTCCCGCGTATCAATACGTATCCGCGACAAATCCATTACGGCAGGCGTTATTCGGGTAAACTATATCGTAGCCTTAGAAAAATACCGCGAATTCACCGACGAATTAGAATCCTTAGGTTTAGAATAACGTTTTGATCGTTAATTAGCGGTACCCGTACAAGCCTAACAGCTAAATAAATACATAATTATAATGAGAGTCTACGACTTTTAGATATCTTTGTTCAAGGGTTGTAATAATCGCGGCTAGTTATTTTAATACCGCGGCTAGTTATTTTAACAAACTCGTTTGGTAAGCGTTTAGGACTAAAGACGTAAGACGACATAGGTAACTATAAAGAAACGTCCGGCCAAGTTCACCACAAGGTGTTACGTACGTTATAGCTCGTCGGACTATTACTAATATAGTTACGAACTCTGCCTGGCATTACCTTCTATACAGGTATATACGATTAAAGTCGAAAAGGTAAATAAAGATTTTCTATTAACGGCGACAAAAAAAAGTCTCATTTTTAAATATAATTTCGTTTGAGAGTTATATGGCTTTAACGATGTAATTACAAAATCTAATACAAAAATGTTGAATTTTATTTAAATATGTATAAACGACAATCCATTCCTTATCTTTATTCTTTTTAATAATTCTGGTTTTAAAATACTTAACTCAATTTTAGCTTTAGTTATTATTATATTATAAACGAGACTTTGATATAACGGGTAAAAATAAATAAAATTCAGTTATTATATATTATAAATTTGATAATAATATAAGTGTTACAGTAAATTACGCAAATTACCTTCATAGCCAGATTTAGTATAAATATTAATGAATAATAGAACCCCATATTAATATATATTATTACTGGAATAACGCGATTTTTTTTTGGAATGCTTTAGATACGATATTAAAAGATAACCAAAAACATGAGAAATAGTTATTTAGTAATTTATAATTAAAAAGGTTTAATTATTAATGTAATAATAATACGCTTTAGGTCGAGGGATACACGAGACGTAATAAAATCGGTTTTTATAGGTTTGGTAAAACGTTCGTTTCGAAAGGCATAACGTACAGGGGATTAGTACCGGTTAACTTTTGCTATAATCTTTTACGAAATAACGCGGATTTCACAAACAACGGCTAGAGCCACTATTAAAAAGAAGAAAAAAATGTTTTTTACCAAAATTAGCCGAATTTAGCGATTTATTCAACAAGGATAAACCTATAACCTTACTATTATATAAATGGAAACTCGACTACTATATTTTTATCAAACTGAACGAAAATTAATCTTTAATAAAACGACTTGAAAGAATATTATACGCGATATTACGAAATAAACTTTTCAAGTTTCGATGACACGTTATAAATTTAATGAATAAGAGTTAAGTTTGTGTAAGCTTTTTATCGGCTATAACGCTATTATTATTCATTTTAAAATCGGTGGTATGGATAATACTTTTTTATTAACTATTAAATATTAAATAAAATTACTAAGTAAATTTATTTTACCCTGCATTTAATTAAAAAGACCTTATATATATTATTAAAATCGATATATTTTACGAAGTTCAATATTGAAATAGCCTTTAATATATTGGAATTATACCCGAATAAAAGGAATTAACGGTGTTTCGCACGCGGTTCGGGTTATTGAAGTAATTAGTTACCCTTTTTAAGTTTACGGAAACGCCGGTGACGTTTTAACGATATATTGTTTATGTTATAGGGGATATTTGAAATAATTTTATTATAATTTACCTAAATATTTTTTCCCGCTACTTAATAGGATCACGTAATAAAATTTTACTTAGTTTTCGGACGTTTTCGTAATACAAGGATAAATTTTGATTTGAAAAGGTATAACTTCGTGGTTAGGGAGGTAAAATACCTTGGTTTATAGTAACGGTTAGGGTAGGTATTCGGGTCGACCCCAAAAAAGTTTGTATAGTACGCGAGTAAAAGTTATTACGTATTATTCGAAAGGTTTAAAGATTTTTGGTTTTTGGCAATTTTTATTGTAATTTTATTAGTAATATTTCCGAGTTATCGGATTATTTTATTGGACTAACGAAGAAAGAAATTCGTTAAATTTAGATAAAGCAAAACGAACATGTATTTCAAACTTTTAAAAATGACTTTATTACAGCCCCGATTTTAGAATATTGTAATGATCACACTAAATACCCGTGAGTATATAGAAGGTGTCAGAGGATTTATGTTATCAAAGAGGTAGCAGGGGTGCTGAGCGAACAATATCGCAACCGTGAAAGTAATGATTAAAAGCCGTGAGGCTATTCAGAATATACTGAGACTGAATACTTAGATTGACAACTGAAGAGCTATGAAGGAAATACTATCTATGTGGTGCTGACCGTGTCTTTATATCCTTAATCCTTCATACGCCTTCAGTGCTGGATCATATTGGATCGAAACATGATCTCAATGATCCTTAGTGCGTAACCCTAACCCTAAGGTTGCTGACATAAGAGATATCCCCACCTGATGTGTTGGACATCAGGTTCTTAGTGGCTTAGCCCCATACTGGCCTGTTTTCTAACCCTCCGATGTTCTTGGGTCATAACAAATATTAGTATCTAGATCAGCTAACAGTAGTGGAAACCGACTGTTCGGAAACGGCGTTAAAAGGGTACTTATTGTAAAGAAATAAGAATGGTATCCTAAAACTAGTAGCTTATTATTCCTTAAGATCAATAAATGTAAAACGTAACTATATTATTTATAATAAGAAGCTTTTTGCGGTGGTATCCTATTCAAAAGAGCGGTTTTCCGAATGAAGTAGTGTCCGCACCCCGTTTACGATTTTAACAAATTATAAAGGATTGATTTTTTTTTACCACGTTTGATTTCGGAACATTAGGCTAAATAAGTTAGAGTCCTTTCGCTTTTTTAATATCACCTGAGGCATATTCTTGTAACTTAAGGCGCCCGTTCGAGTACATCAACCCATAAATTACAATATAAACAAGAAATTAAAAAACGCCGCGCGCGAATCTTTTAGTTTATTTTTATTATCATATTAAACGGGGTAATGATAAACTCATACATTAAAAGGACGTAAATTATAGATTACGGGATTAATACGCGAGGTAAATTATATTATTGTACCCGTTCATATTTACCAAGTTGGAAACTATTAACGACGAAAATATTATGATAAACTTACGTTTCGCTTATCATAGGCTATTCAGGTAAAAAATATCTTATTTCTCGTTTTCTAACGGAATCAATATTAAAATGGTATAGTCGTAAATATTCGACGTTTATATCGAATATATACGTAATATAATGGGACGAAACCTCGTCGTACCTTACGATAAGACCTTATTTAACCCCTCCATATATTAAATCGATATTGGATATATATTTCCGTCTACTTTATAGTCGACGTAGTAACTATTGAAAGCGGGTTTTAATAGTTATTAGTTATTACAAATCACCTTTTTAAGTTTGTACAACTCTAGGTTATATGGTTTATAATTGCCGATATGTATACGAAACGGTTTCAGGATATATAGTGGAAATTCTATGGATTTCCGACTTTTATTAATAATAACCATGGTTCGAATTAGGTATACGAATTTTTAACGATTTTATATTTTGAATAAAAGTCGAATAAGTTTTTTTACGGCGTATTACTTATAAATAAAAACCGATATTCAATATATAAAGTAGAAAAAATTTAAATACTCACGTATCTTCTTCGCTTTTTCATAATACGATTAAGCTTTATATTTACCCGTTTATTACTCTACGTCAAATAACCGGAAGTCGACGGTTACTGGGTTTAACGCGAATCGTCTGGTAAATAAATATAAAATATTATCTATTTCGAGGATAAACGGGGATACGAAGTTATTAACCAGTTTGGCGGAGCGACCCGTTACATTTTTAATATATTTACGTGAAGGTATGAAGTTAACTGAACCGGTGATGAATTGTTGACGACGTTTAATGAAACAATATAAAGTAAGGGATTAGGTTTAATTAAGTTTATGTAATATTACAACCAATCACCTAAATAAAAGGCTTAATTGTTTTTATAATTAATACCAAGTTATCTATATTTTAAATCCATTTAATATTATTTTAGATACTTGTGATAAATACCTTATATTTTACTTCAACTTAGTTAAGCGGGTGGTTTCAAACCCTTTTCCCTTGTAAATTTTATCCCATATTGAACCGAAACTAGTTTTCGTTGTTAACAATATAAGGGAAGGTAAATATAAGGCATTTAAAGTTTAAAAAATACTCGCGGAAAAAACGGGGCAGGGTAGGGTTCGCTTTAGGTTAGTTAAGTAAAAGAGCTATAATAAACCGGAGTAGAAACTATTGGAAAATTACCAATATATTATAACTTTAGATAAATTTAATGTAAAATAGGTGGATATTTGGGTTTATAATAACCCGGTATTTCGAAGTCGACGTCGAACTTATATTAAATAACCTACGTAAGGCCAACTGTTTAGATTTTGAAAATAACATAGAATTTTTTTTTTAAAAAAAGTGAAAATTTATTATTAGTTATATTATAATATAATTAGTAAGACTGGATAAATATTATCCGATTATAAAACGATTTTTACCACGACATATTAAATATTTACCTATTTATTATTATTATCATTATTAGGGTCTAATGAGTAGCAGCGTTATTAACGTTAAGGGCCCTATTATAACTAGCTCTGGATATTGGAAAACGCCTGTAAGGGAAGATGAAGAAAGGCGTAGCGGGCGCTAATAAACGCCGACGAAGAAGGCTAGTAAAAGGCAGGGTGGGTGTAGAGCGATGTCGAGGATAGCAGATAAAGTTAAAAGGGACGAACGTTAGGAAAAACCAACCATAAAAGCTGACGAAGAACGGTGCGAGGGGGAGGACGAGGAAAGCGATCCTTTGGGTGGATTACTAAGGATTATAATACATTAATTTAAACTTGGAAGATGCGGTCGGTCCGGATACGATCCTTCGCCCATTCGCGGTTAACCCAATTAACTCGCTTTTAATTAAGGTTCATAAATGGAATACGGGTAAAATCGGGGCTTGTATAATTAGACTCTAAACATCGCTTGCCACACTTTATAGGCTGTAGCTTAAATTAGCCATAAAAGAAATGATTTATGTAGCTATATTATTCTGGATATTAGGGTCAAAACCACGGGAGGGTATGCGGCGGACGTTAAAAGACACCGGAGCAAAGACGTTACGCGTTAACCTACGGTTAGCCGAAGGAGTTTTATCATGATAAATAAACAAAACCGTAAATGGTCACGAAGGAATCTTGGGGGAAAACAGACCCGGAAGAAGGAGGCAACAAAAACGTATAATAAAAGGGGTAATGACCTATACATCCGCACGGTAAAGACTCCTTATACCCGAATGACATCGCTAAATGGAGAGAACTAATTAATTAACTTAAAAAGGCGGGGGTAAAAATAAGCCGATAACCTGGGATATATCCTAACCGCTTATGAGGAAAAGATAAAATAAAACATGAATTTTCGATGATAACGATTAATGAACGTAAAAGGACGCGTAAACCGGACGAAATCGTACACAAATTTATTTCCAAAACATATTACGAAAAAAACATTAAATAGCGGTTGGCTTTCCTACAAATTTAATTTATAAGTTTACCTTATTATAAACTTTTCGATACATACGATAACCTTACGTCAGATAATCTTAGATATAAAAGAAAGGAATATCGAAGTGAAAAAAACGGTTAATATACGATATATACGTATCTGTGGCCTATAGAGGGGAAAGTTCGTTTTCATCTTTATTATTATTAAGAACGAACAGGTCGCTTATAGCGCGAAAAGGTTATAAAAAGTAATTAACGGCAGGGTATTCGTATATAGTGAGGTAACATACTTTATAAGGCGGTTTATTATTGTTACTAAGGGTGCCGGCGGAGGTATAACCCAAACTAGGTTTATTATATAAGTTTGTTATAAGGATGAAGACGACGAAAAAGGTGTAATAATCACACTAAATACCCGTAAGTAAATAGAAAGTTTTAGGGGGTTTATGTTGGCAGTAAGGTAGCAGAGGTAACAAAGGTGCAATATCAAGAAGATGTTTGTTTGTGCTGTAGAATGATTACTAGCCGTTAGGCTATTCAGGTATGTAGACTGAATACTTAGATTGACAACTGAAGAGCTATGAAGGAAATACTATCTATGTTGTGATGGCCGTGTCCTTATATTCTATGGCCTCCATACCATCTTCAGTACTGGACCGCTGAAGTCGCTGGTCGCTTCCTGCGGTACTATATAATATCAACTGGACCGCTCTTTGGTCTTTGCGGTCCCAAACCTAACCCTGGGTCCTTACATAAGAGATATCCCCACTTAATGTGTTGGACATCAAGATTTTAATAGTACAGCTGGCCGCTTACCTGTTCCATAGTCTGCAGTTGGTCCTTGGGTTATAACAAAAGGGCTACAAGATATCGAGGGGAAATTATAGTTAGAACGTAAAGGGTAATAGTAAAATTATTATAAAGGAAGGTAAATAACTAAGTAAGGACAGCGATACAAAAGGGAAAAAAAGATGTTTTAAAGATTATGGAAAAGTTCGTATTAATAGGTATTAAAGGACCGGATTTAATAAGGGTTACATATTATACGAGGCGCGTTATATGGTATTAACGGTAAAAGCAAAGTATTACATGGTACCTATATGGTATTAGCAGCAAAAAGAATATATTATACGGTAAGTTTAAAGGCATGTTATGCGGCGCCGACGGCATAAGGTTAAACCGGTTGATATGTTATACGGAACGTTAAGGGCGCGTTATACGGCGCCGGCGGCTTAAGGTCGGATCGGCCGATTCGTTATACGACGTATTAAACGTCGCGTTACTGGCTTGCGTCCGGTCTATATACCAAGAGAGTAAAGCCCGCGCCCCGCGTTTAATTAGAAAGACGCCGTAGCCCTTAAAATATCCGGGGAAAAGGAGGGTATATTATAGACTTAGGCCATTGGTCATTAAGTTTATAGGTTACGTAACTATACACGTAACGGAATAAATAGTATTCGGTTTAGGCCTAGTCCGAATGCGGACCGGGCGCGGTCCATACACGGCACGTGTAAGAGCACGTAACGGGCTGGGCACTGGCCGTGCCCATAGATCCTGCATAGTGGACCACAGTAGCCTCTTTTAATCTTCCGCTATACCTCAATAGTAAACTCCATTTGGCACCTACTTGGCTTACCATCGTAGGTAAAACCATAACAAATTTGGCCATAATCGATAAGATTACCGTAGCTAAGGTCTAAAGGTACCTTAAATAACGCACTCGTATCAGCTATATTATCAACTTATGATAACCGGAGGCTTTTTAAGACCTTTTTATCGCGACGTGATTATAAAATCCAATAAGTAACAACTTTAACCGGCTTGACAAAAGTATTAAGTGGCAAAGACAAAATCTAAACTAAGTTATTAATATATTTTTAATCGACTTGTCGATGGTTAAGTTCATAATCTTTACTAATAGGTCATTTAAAAATAACACCAACTTATTTTTATAGATCGGTTTTTTAATAGCCCTCGTCAACGCAAATGGGTGGGAAAACTAGTTTAACTGTGGATATTATTATATATCCCTATAGCTAGTATATGTAGGTTAAGTGGCAGTGCACTACACTGCGAGGTTCACTCCTGCAGAGTGCACGATAATGTGTCACGCTGCAGGCTGAACTCTTGCAGAGTGCATCATGCGCAGCGCGGTCTAGAAGGAGCGTTCTAGAGTGTATAGCAAAGTGCCACTGCCCGAATGAAAGGTTTATAACCTCCCATCCATGGCGTGCACTCTCTAAATTCTTCTTTCTAACTCAACTATATTTACTTACTATAATACCAATTTTCCGATTACTCTTCTACTCTTTTACGTTTACGTAAATTAGGTAAATAATTTACCGGTACTAATTAGTAGCTGATTCGGTCGACCACAGATAGCCAAGGGAAAAAAAGACAAATATAAGTTGAAAATCTATAGTGGATATTATAACGGTTCCAACTATTTCTAATTTAATATTACTTTTTACAAAAATTCCACGGAATATGTACGAAGACTATAAAAGTAAAGTGACTTTAAAAAAGACAACTTTAATCCTATATTATCAACCCTTATTTTTTATATACCAAAAGCCCCGTTATGTTACTATGAACCCTTATTTAACGCTTTAACGTACCCGGGACCTTTTTGGAAAGCTTTATATCACGTATCAAACTACGTAAGCTAAACCCACTAAGTTTCGAAACCCTTCGTTAAGATCTATCCGATCCAAACGTAGCATCCAAACCGTTTACAAAACTCAGGAGCACTTACAGCCGAAATATCTACACCGCTTACGAGACTTAAAAGCGGCTACGAATGGAATAAACAGACTGCTTATAGCTAATAAAAGCGGTTACAACTCGATACCCAAACCGCTTACCAATTACGAACCGAGACTTTTACACCGAACCCGTACCTATACACTAACACTTTCGCTTCCCTTTCCTATTTGCCCTATCTACCTCCCAATCGTTCAACTTATACCGCGTATTTATGTTTGATATTTACAACATTTAAGTTTTCGTAACTACTTAAATAATATAACGCTAATGAATGTTGAAAAAACTCATTTAAAACGTTTAATTAACTTACAATCACACTTTATCCACGTATTATTTAAACTTCATTTATAATAGTAAACGTTGAAAGTTTAATTAAACCGTTTCGCTTACCTTATTGGCTTTATATTTATGCGTTCATACGTTTATTGATTGTTTTGGAACAAATTACCTAAACTTTAAATGTAATTAAATCCCACATATTACGCGGAACAGACAATTTACACCGCTTTAACATACTAGATATACGTAGGAACTACTCTACCAAACCTCTCCAATACACATATAACTATAGCCCTGAGCCTTTAAAATAATACTATCGATACACCAGTTGAAAAATTAAACCTATATACAGCAAATACGTATATCTTGGCCGTGATTCTTCGCTACTAAAATGAGAAAACCCAAAGATCTGATATGTTAGATGATTTCCATAAAAGATTTTCGAAATGGATGTTAGGCATGTGACAAACGATGAACGCCTTTATTGCCAAAACCTTACGAATTTAACTACGAAGTAGAGGCATTAACACTCTAGGAGGCAGTAACGGCCACCTTACAATAGCATTACTCGAAATAACACGGTTTATTAACTTACCATACTAGGAGGATAAAGATGTATATTAGATGGAATTTATAAAAGGATATTACCAAACGGAATATAAGACATAGGTGGTAAATGATATGCAGACGAAAAGGAAAAATGTGCACAATATACGAATATAAGGCATGTGATCCGATACTGTACCCGTATCCTAGGTTAGGAATACGAAGTTTAAGGAAAAAGAAAAACGGCTATAATCACTATCCACTATATGTGTACAACACACCCTTATATCGGTATATATTGTAAAAGACCAGAAAACATTAAACAAATTCCTAATTGCGGTTAACACCCCATTCTGCCGTAATAGGGACAGTCGAAATACCGAAGACAGCTCGTTCCAAAAAATAATAAATAACGTAAAACTCCAATACGTACCTTATAAACTAATACTCACCAACTACGACCCCTATTCTAACCTTTTACCGCACCACTTTCCCACTAATAAAAGCGACTTTATAAAACTTACCAACTTCGTTAGACTTTGAGATAAAGACGAGAATTATAGTAGTGAGCCGTACGATGTATTCGATAGTAAAATACGTATAATTCTTAATACATATAAAAGGCTAAATGTCGAATCGTCTTAGTTCCACGTTATCTTGCCCAGCATACTGTTTATAAAGGTTAAGGAGTATTATATATACCACCTTACGCAGGTGGATATATTTACGGAATATTACAACCGTCTAAAATCATACTTTGATACAAAAATCGATTACAAGCTTTACAATAGGAATTAGACTAACAAAACCTGGAAATTCGTGATAAATCAACGTAAACCCATTAATGAAAACCCATAGGAGGTATTTACCACCCTATTAGCAAAGTTCATAAAGTGTAAGACAATCCTTAGACCGAAATATAAAGGTCACAAATTATTTATTCAAATAGTAATAAAAGCATATCACGAAAACCTAAATTTCGAATTTATACTATTTAAACCCGAAAAGAACTTAAATGATTTTTATAAGAGCTTTAAAACATCACTTAAGATCTTTACATGCCGATATACGAGATTCAGAACAATATTTGTAGCCGATAAAACCAAAGGCAAGGGCCAAATTATCAGAGAAAACCTCGCCAAAACTATTTACTATATCTTGAATCGAAAATTTAAGGTATACTTAAAGTAAAATTAACGCCTAAAGTATAATTAACAGGAAAGAAGGTATCGGGAACAGATCCCTAGAAACAAATAGCGAAGACGATTATATGGTAATAGACGAAATATATTACGGTTATAACAATCTTTATAAAGTGATATACAAAACCTTACGAGTTTGTAAAAACGCTGTATTATATATGGTAAGATCGGCTATTAGTATACTAACCACTAAGTACATGAGCAGATTTCAATTAAACGACATTTTTAGGCCGATTACGTGCTTGAAGACCGGATGAAAGGCAATTTTACAACATATGTAGTCGAGTGCGAAGACGCAAAAGATAAGTTTAACGCCTACTCCTACGAATACACCTCCGGAGAAAAAGACTTTGAAGGTGATAATGTTTACCTGAAAACCCAAGACGACGAGACCGCCCAACGCATTCTCACAGGTTTATAGGACGCATCCTTTATTTATAGTACAGGTCTGGATTACGAAGACAGAGTGTTAAACGCATATATAACGTCGTAATCCACATTTTAAGACAGGTACCATAATATATTTCAAGCTATTATGCCTAACACAGGTACGGCTAAAATATTACCGGCTGGAAAACGACAATTGAACGCGTTTGCGGCGAAATTGCCGAGATTTCAACTCGACCAAATAAGAAAACATCGAAAAGTTTTGTTCGATAAAGGAAAAGCATCGTCATTTGTAATGGTCGTTGTAAACACACGATTCGTACCAGTTGATTTTTACGTAATAGATTTTGAAACACTATTTTTACTTTCACTAACTAATAAAAACAACCTCGAAATTAAGGTTCGAAATACAATTAACCAACTTATTGGCGTTTCGAATAGCGTATCCATATTATTCCGGTTTAAATTCAGCTACTTGTGGTTTTTCTCCGAAATACGTATAATTAAGGTTATGTATTTAACGTAGCTAGAATTGTGGATATTATACCGTCGATTAGGATACCTAACTATAAAACTCTATTTACGGCTATTTTATGCCGTGGGTTATACGGACACAGGAAAGAACGTACTTAAAGCTATTATAAAGTTTTGCTATAAATACCAGTTACATTTATAGACCCTACAGCGGTTTATATTCCGCCTTTAAAACGATGTGGACTTTAACTACGAGGTAATTATCGATATTATATACCTAAACAACTAGCTGGTACTATAAGCCATCGACGCGGCAACATTATTCTAAGCCGCCAAGTTTATACGAAGCGCTTCCGTTATAAATCACCAAAACGCTTTGGTTAACTACCAATTAAACGTTTATTTAAGACCTCGGAACTGTATTATTCACGACGTAAGAACGGTCTTCAATTTTACCAAGTAACGTAAAAAAGTTAGGATTGTCGATAACGATTAGAAATAAATACTAATAAAAACACCATAAGGTATTAATGAATTTAAACAGTACCATAAACTGTTTAAAAACGTATATGCCGTATTTATAAAAATATAAATGGTAACAGTTTCAAGAGATTTATCATATAAATAACGTTTAGCGCCGTTAATGACATTTCCGGCCAAAGTAGGCTAATCCCCACGCTCCTTATTTTCAATACTTACCAAAATATTTATACAGACTTTACACCATCGCTAAACACAGTATAAAGGGCGAATGCTATGCCGAAAGCTATGGTAGTATTACGTTCGCTACGGGTTAAAACCAACGTTTTAAAAGCGTTAACTATAAGGAATTACCTACGTAAAACAAGCTTTTAAAACCTATTATTACAGTTTAAGGTTTTAGTTGAGAAAATTAAGGACGGTCAAATTAGCCTTTAGAAAATGAACGGATTCAAAGTCTATAATATGCTCGTTAATTTGCCAAACGGTATAGGTTCGTTTTTCTGGATAATGGTACGGGAGTATAAAAGAAAAAAGGTAAAGAAAAGCGGATTAAAACCGTAGTCCTACTAAAACCGCCGACGAATATACTTTGAAAACAACGAATCCAAACCGCTCCTAATTTTAGTGCAACCCCTGAATCGCATTTCCAACCCGTTACCACTACACAAAAGCGGCCTATTTATATCAATACTACTAGCACTTCGATGCCAGGGCAGCCCTTTTAATTCGAAAACCAAAAAAAGCTTTAGAAACTTTATCATAAACTCCTTTATTATTTAAAAGGAGATGGAAAACCGCGAGTTCAATTTAAAACTCCGCCGCAAAGGTATTATCACCACCTGAAACACCCCGTTTTAATAATTTACGCTGACGGAAATCTTGACCTTAGTCAACCAAGACTGTTTTCTCTTTAAACTATTTAACCTAACTGTTCATAACGCCTATAGAATTTTTCCCAGTCGCATCGTATACGAAGTTAAGGATGAAACCGGAAAATTATATGAAAAAAATACCTAATTATAAAAAGATATAACAACAACGGCAAAAAGTATATTATAACCCAGTCGCCTACTTTATAACGAATTAACTACCGCTTGATTTTTATATTTGTACCCCCCTTAATACCCTTTACAGTTTATATATTAAACTTTGTAATATTACTTAAATTCATATACAATTTAAAGAACGACTTAAACAACTTATTTACGCCAATATGCCTACGGATCTTAAAAAATACTATTTACCTAAAAAAATCTCAGGAATTATAAAACCGTTCTACGGCTTGACTAAAACTGGTGTTTACTAATATAATACTCATTAAAGACATTATAAAAAGCGGTTCGAAATAGCTAATTTAATCTTCGACCCATAGCTATTAGTATTAATAATCCGTTTTCACGGCGTTATATTAACAGTTATGTAAACGAACGATATACTTAAGTTGTGTAACGCATTCTTTTACGAATTTAAAAAGAGGAAACTTTTGAAAGCCGGCCTAAAATCAAAACCCAAGACGTACCTAATGGAAAACCACATAATCGATTTTCATAACATTACCATCACCTTCCGGAACGGAGTTTTAGGCTTTGCATAAAAAGGGAAATTGGACAAAGTTGCCCCTATCGCATTGGATAACGTAAAAAGAGCCAACTAATACAGGTGTTAAAGCGTTCGTGGCGTTTAAGACACTTTAATAATATAGTCGGAGGCAGTATTCGACCTTTCGGTTGCCGCGGAGTGTTAAACTGCCCTGTTAAACAATATATGTAAAGCGCTTAAAAATGCTCTATGTGGCAAATATATAATTTGAAACGCGGTTTACAGTTACTATCGTTTAATATACGTATTTTAAAGCCATTTGTTTTTACTAACAGCTTTTTTTCCAATAGTAACGATTATAATTCGTAAATAAGCTTTGTCTTGGTTTTCGGTAACAAAATACCGGCTTAAAACGACTTTACATTATGTGAAAATATTATTTATTAAATCTTTCTCAAATGTAAGCGGATTATAAAAGCGTCTTAGCCTCGAAAATCTGTATTATAATTAAAGGTTTCGATTTGAAAATTATTATAAAGATAACGGTTCGGATAATTATTTTCAACTTTAATTTGCAATGTATTCCTTTAGTTATATATAATTTTCTTTTCGCTTCACGAATATTTGGTTAAGTTTGGTATTACGAATGAGGAACGTTTAAAAATAGATATTATAGCTTTGCGCGAGTTATATAAACGCCATGAAATCGAGGAAACGAAGTAAATCGATTTAAAATCAAACCTAACGGATGTAATAACAAAAAATAACCCAAACAGAGCATTGGAGACGCTTATATCGACAAATACATTATTTTTTAATGTTACTTCAAAGGGTTTACAACCCTGTTAAGGTTAACGTACTACATATTACCTTTTAACTTTTGTTTCAAGTTATTACACTGTTATTGATATTTTAAAACGGCCCGAAACTTATAATTAACATTGATTTTACAAATCTGATCTTATTTAAATTTACATTTCGTGCCGTTTCTTACATATTATCAAAAAAAAAAAGTAACGTATTTCGGCCCTATTTTTTTTTTCACAATTTACCCTTTTTATTTGAAATTTACGATTTCGTACCGCTTTTAACGTATTATCACTTTTCGTTTTATATATTTCAAGCTGTTATGGTCAAACCTATAATGCTAAGCTAAGTAAGTGCTAAATGGAGTTTATTATTAAGGTATAGTAGAAGACTAAAAAAGGCTACCGTGGCCTATCGTGTAGATCCTAGAGGCATAACCTGTGCTCAACCCGTCACGTATCCTTACATGTGCTGTGTACAGACCGCGCCCGAACCGCGTCTAAACCGGGCCCGAACCGGGTACTATATATCCCGTTACGTATATAGTTACGTAACCTATAACCGTAATGGCTAATGATTTAAGTCGATAATATACCCCCCTTTTCTCTGGATATTATAAGGGCCGCAGAATCCCGCTAGTTAAACGTAGGACGCGGACCTCGTCCGCCTAATGCGCGGACCGAGCGCGAGATGGTAACGTGACGTTTAACACGTCGTATAACGTATCGTCCGGTTTAACCCTAGGTCGCTGGCGCCGTATAACGCGCCCTTTAACGCGCTGTATAACGTATTAACCGGTTTAACCCCAAGTCACTAACGTCATATAACGCGCCTCTTAACGTATTGTATAACGTATTAACCGTTTTAACCATAAGCCACCGGCGCCGTATAACATGCTCCTTAATATACTGTATAATATATCCTTTTTACCGCCGGTATTATATAACGTACCCTTTAGCGCAATGTATGATATATAGCTTTTACCGCCAGTATCGTATAACGCACCCCGTGTAATATATAACTCCCACCTAATCCGGTCTGTTAATACTTATAAATATAAACTTTAATTTAACCCTTAAAATTTCCCCTTTTTTATTTTTATATCGCCGACTTTACTTCGTTATTTTCCATATTTTTATAACCTTTCGTAACCGCCTTACTATGACCCCTTATATTTAAATTACAATTATGTATTGGTATTTTGTAACCTCTTCCTTTCTTTTTCGTTTTTATAAATAATTTTTATAATAAACTTAATTTAGTTCATACCGTTATAAATACTTTTAATAAAAATAATAAACCGCCTTGTAAAGTACATTATCCTATCACAAATAAATACCTTATTACTAATTATATCTCGTAATTCCTTTGTGTTATAAACGAGTTATTTAATTTCAGTAGTAACGGTGATAAAAGCGAACTCCCTTTTTTATAAGCGAAAAACTCCTATATACCGTATATTAATCGCCTTTTCAATTCCTACGTCCCTTTTATTTATATAGGAGTTTATCGTACATAAGGTTGCTATACATATCGAAAGGTTTATAATAAAGTAAATTTACAAAAAAACTTTATATAAATTCCAACCATGATTTAACTTTCTTTTCTAACGTATCTAAAAGATAAATTTATTTATGACTTCGCCTGATTTACGCGCCATTTGACGCCAATTAAGTGCCGTTGTTAAAAACGGGGGTTATATTTTATTTCATACCCGTAAAAGGTAAGGAAATGTTCAGGGTTACCAACCCGTTTTTACCCTCATCTTTTTTAAGTTGATTAATCAGTTCGTTCGGTTTCTAAATATTACTTGGATATAAAAAGTCCTTACTGTATTGGCCGTAAAAACTGTTACCCTTTTCGTTATACGTTCCCGTAGGCTTTTCCTCCCGGATTCGTTTTTCCTCAAAACTATTTCGTTACCCTTTATAGTTTCGTTTATTTACCGTAATAAGGTCTCCTCTGTTAATCATATGTTAATGCTCAACATCTTCATGACGGCTTGCTTTACCGCTTGTCGTATATACTTTCATAAAACTAATTTAAATGATTTGAATAATACAATTACACAAGATACATACCTTTCAACTAATATAAGTTACGACTTATAAAGTATAACGAACGATATTTAGGGTCTAATTATATAAGTCTTTTGTTTGGTATTTTATTCATTGACTTTAGTTAAAAACGAGAAAATTAAATTAACCGCGAATAGGCGGAGGATTGTGCCCGGGCCAACCACATTGTTCAGG
This sequence comes from Anisogramma anomala, assembly GCA_038502455.1. Taxonomy (NCBI): domain Eukaryota; kingdom Fungi; phylum Ascomycota; class Sordariomycetes; order Diaporthales; family Gnomoniaceae; genus Anisogramma; species Anisogramma anomala. The sequence continues at coordinate 2,701,836 of JASMMZ010000008.1, read as the reverse complement.
CTTAAACTAATATATTATAGTTTTTAGTAACCTGTTTAAAGGGTCGCTTTCCCCACCCCTCTCTCCACCCCGCCCCTCGCTAACCGTTATTATTGGCTTTCCCTAAAGTTTATCCCTTTTAACGTTATTCGTTATCCTCGAAGTCGCCCCGCGTCCGCCCCGCCTCTTACCAACCCCCTTCGTCAACGCCTACTAACACCTATTACGCCTTTCGCTATCCTTCCTTACCGGATTTTCCCAGTATCGGGAGCTAGTAACAATAGGGCCCCTAATGTTAATAACGCTATTAATCGTTAAATTTTAATAAGGATGATAATAACGAATAGCTAAATCTTTAATAAGTCATAATAAAAGCCGTCTTATAGTCAGATACTAATCCGAGAAAGTCGAGTAATATATATTCGACCTTACTTATTGTATCGTACTATAATAGTGAAAAGGTTACTTTTTTATAAGTATTATGCTATTTCCGAAGTAAAGATAATTTACCCTACGTAAGTTGTTTAATATATACTCGGCGTTAACGTCGAAATACCAGGTTATTATAAAACCGAGTATTCCTTTATTTAGTTTCGAATTTATCCAATATCATAATATACTAACAGTTTCTCCCTCCCCAAAAAATACTCCGGTTTATTATAACCCTTTTATTTAACTAATACAAAGCGAACCACGTTCCATCCCGTTTTTACCGCGAAAATTTCTTAAACTTCATTTTTATATACCCTTTTTTTATCATTGACTATGAAAATTGATTTTTAACTAATATTGAATGAAGATTATATTAAAAATGTATTTGTAATTATTGTTTTAACAAAATTTACGTGAAATACAAGGTATTTACCAAAAATATTTCAAATAATATTAAACGTATTCGAAATATAAACGACCAAGTGTTAATTATAAAATTAGTTAAGCTTTTTATTCGGGCAGTTAATTTCAATATTACGAAAGTTAAATCAAACTTAATTTCTTGTCATATACCGCTTTTCCAAACGTCGTTGATGATTTACCCCCGTTTATATTTATTACTAAATATATATTATCGCCACTTAAATTAACTTTATACCTTTGCGTAAATATACTCAAAACGTAAAGACTTGTCTCGCCAAATAGGTTAACGACTTTGTATCCCCGTTTACCTTAGGAATAAGTAATATTTATACCTATTTACCAAACGGTTAGCGTTAAACTAGGTAATCGTTAACATTCGGTTCTTTAATATTAATTAATACATATTTCAATATAAATCTTAGTTATATCACGAAAAAGCGACGACGATACGTGAATATTTTTAAACTTCCTAGTTTACAGGTTTATTATCGTTATTTGTTTATAAGTGGTACACCGTGGATAAAAGATATTCTATTTTTATTAAAAAAAATAAAGTCTTTTAAAATACGCTTACCCAATCCGAGCTGCTGTTACTAATTATGAAAGCCAGAAATTTAAAAAAAATTCATTATATATCTCGAAAACGTTCCGTATATATATTGTCAATTATAAAATATATAACCTTAAATTGAATAAACTTAGGAAGGTAATCTGTAGTAATTAAAAAATATTGAAACCCGTTGTTGAATGCCGGTAAATCAACTATGAAGTCCACGGAAATATATCTCTAATATCGATTTAAAATAAAAAAAGGTTAAAATAGGCTTTATCGTAAAGTACAACGAGATTTCGTATTATTACATTACATATATATTCAACATAAATGTCGAATATCCGCGACTATTTCATTTTATTAATAGTCCCGTTAAAAGACTTAAAACAAAATAATTTTATCTAAATAGCTTATAATATGCAAATCGTAGGTTTATTATAAAATCTTTATCGTTAATGGTTTTTAACTCGGTAATTATAATTAGCTACGATAACGTAACGTACCCCGCGAATAAATTTTATAATCCGTAATCTATACCGAACATTTTACCCTAACCGAAAAACGCCTAACACTTTCGGAAACCGCTAATAGGCGAACCTTATATAATGGGTTGTTCGTTACTTTTTAGTTTTACAATTCCGCTGAATCATCCAAGCCGAAAATAAGGCGATTATTCGGTGTTAATGAAGTTAACGGGTTTAACAAGGGCTGGATCAGCGGTGGTATTACCGACACCAGTATTTCGGAATCCCCTTGAGTTATTTTAAATAGCGACTCGAACGCGGGTCGGGCAGGGGCGATCCCGCTTACGTCGACCCTTCCAAAACTTCCGGCTCACCTTTAAAGTATATATTATCGCGATCCAATAACCAAACCTCCGTCTCAATAAATTAATCTATGAAACCCGCCGTAATATACTTTCTCACAATATATAAGTGTATTTTTACTACGTTTAATATAACAATAAAGATGGACTAAAAAAACTCGTACCCAGCATTCTTTAACTTTGGGCTTATCATATAATTTACGGGTTAATATATTCAGACGGGCGCCTTAAGTTACGGGCATATATCGTATGTGGTATTAAAAAAGTGACAGAATATCGGCTTATTTAGCCAAATGTTTCGAAGTCAAACGTGGTAAAAAAAATAAAATAAAAATTCCTTATAATCCGTTAGGATTGTGAACGGGGTACGAACGTTACTAAATTTTAAAAACCACGCTTTTGGATAGAATACCACCGCGAAAAGCTCCTTATTGTACATAGTATGTTTACGTTCCACATCTATTAATCGTATAAAATAGTATGTTATTACCTTTAAAATACCATTCTTATCTCGTTACAATAAACACCTTTTCAACGATGTTTCCGAATAGTTAATTTACACTACCGTTAACCGATTAAGGTCTTAATGGGCCAAAATCGGGCCTATAACAAAAGTATCTTTTAAGGTTTGAAATACGTATTCCGCTGGCTTTATCCAAATTTTACCAATTCCTTACTTTGTTATTCGGATAAAATAATTAGCCAATTCGAAAAAAATGCTAATAAACTTTCGATAAAACGTAGCAAAACCTAAAAAACTTCGAACCTTTGAAATAATACGTAGTAAATTCTATTCTCACCATCCGGACTTTCTTAGGGTTAGACCGAATACCTACACAAATCGTTATAATAAAACCTAGGTAATTAACCTTTTTAACCATGAAGTTACACTTTTTAAAAAATTTGTTTTAACCCCATATTATAAAGGCGTTTGAAAATTATACGAACTTTTGTTATATAATCGAATTTAATACCGGGAAAAAATCAAAAAGTCGTTTAAATAGGTTATAACAAAATCATTTCAAATATTTTCTATTATATAATTAGTATATCGTTGAAACGTCGCCAGCGCTTCCATTAACCAAAAAAGGGTAAATAACCATTTAAATAACCCGAATCGTATACGCAATACCGTTAATTTTTCTTATTCGAGTACAATCTGAATAAGGTAAAAGGCCGTTTAAATATCTAATTTCGTAAACTACATCTATTTCAATAACGTATATAGGGTTTCCTTAATTAAAAGTAAGATAAAACGATTTTAATCATTAATTTCATTCAATACTCGTTAATCGATATGAAATCATTATCCCCCCTTCAACTTAAAAATAATTAATACTGGCGTCGCGGATGATAAAAAACCTGTCCGAACCCAACCCTTATCTATTAACTCACTAACCTGACCTCGAAATTCGAAAAATAAATTTCGCAACATATAATATAATAATTCCTTAGGTCGTTTTAACAGAAATCTATTTTCGTTCCGTTTAATATAAATATAATAGTCGAGTTTTCCCTTATATAGAGGTAAGACTATAGTTTTATCCTTATCGAATAGGTTGCGAAAATTTGTTAATTGTGGTAAAAAACGTAATTAATTATTTTTCTCTTTAATAATAGTCGGCGCCGTCTTTTATAAAATCCACGTTATTTCGTACAGACTTATAATAAAAGCTAACTAAAACTAACCCTCTATACGTTATACCTTTCAATACAAACGTTTTACCAAACCAATAAAAACCATTTTTAATATATTTCGTATATCCACCTGACCTGAAGCGTACCATTATTGCGTCTATAACCAAGCCTCCTTAACTATAAATTACTAAACGGTTACCACCAACATTCAAAATTACTTATTAATATTATATCCAAGGTATTCCAAAAAATAATATCCTGAACCATTCTGGGAATAATATATACTAATATTAGATTCGACTATTTATTAATATTTATACGAAACTTGACTATCTAGGTAATACGCGTATTTTACCATAACCCTCATATTGTACTTAGATTTGCAGGATATAATACCCGAATTTACTTCATCTTTAGCCATTATATTAAGGCTTTGTTTATAATATAATAATGATTACAGCTAAAATTGACTTCACTATCCAAATAGTAGGTGTTATAAAAAAGCATAAGAATAAAAATATATTTTCGTATATACGTATTTTAATTGAATTAAACTTCTTTTTATTTGATTTTACAATTACGTCGTTAAGGTTATATAACCCCTAAACGAAACAATATTTAAAAGTTAATATTTTTCCGTCGCCGTTCATAGGGAATTTTTATTTACCTTTTCGATTTAGACTGTATACATTTATATTAGCGGTAATGCCGGGCAAGGTTCGTAACCACGTTAATAGTAACTCGTCAAATTACAACATAAACAACGCCCATAACGAGCCTAATCCAACGTTTCTTTACCGTTATTTACGTCGCCTTACGTTTTTGGTCTTAAACGCGTACCGAATAGGTTTACTAAAATAACTAGCCGCTATACTAAGATAACTAGTCGCAATTATCACAACCCTTTAATGAAGATATCTAAAAAGTATAAACTCCCGTTATAAATGTATTTATATCCGGCCGTTAAACTTATAAGAGTCCCGTTAATTAACGACTAAAACATCGCTTTAAATTTAAAACCTCCAATTCCTTGGCAAGCTTGCGGTACTCCGCTAGTACTACGATATAATTCATCTAGCTTACGCTTGCCGTAATGTATTTGTCGCGAATACGTAAAGATACGTAAAAGCGTAATTAATTACACTTTTCGGCTAAAGACTAATTCAATCCGCCCATTTAAGCTGACAACATCTCGAATCTGATGGTAAATAATATATATAGATCTTTATCGTTTATAAATGATCCCTCTAATTCGACCAAAGCTTTATCCGCACGATAAGGGTCGTTGAAAATAACCTTAATAAAATCGAAAAGCTTGCCTATATCGTATATACCCTTATGTTCGTCGGCTTCGTAATACGCTGTAACAACTTACTTTACCACCGCCGTACAATAACTCCATACGTAAAAAAATGTATACCGAACTTTTTCAATTTACATCTTATTCGCTTTTAGTATAAATTCGATCGTTTAACACGTCGTCGCCTAAGTGAAAATGGATCTCTCGAATTATGGTTAGTCGTGTCCTTTTCGCCTATCTTAAGCCGGTAAAAAGCTAATACGAGTTGTTATTAAATTAGCTTCAAATTATTAAATCTTAACTATGACCTAAACAAAATCAGACTTAGGGTCGATAATGAAAGTCTATTATCTATTTATCCATCGTAAATAATTTGTTTCGGAAATTTTAAAATTAAAATTTATAGTATATTATACACCGACCTATAATAATAAACCAAATAAGTGCTAAATAAATTTGATTATTAAGCTATAGTGAAAGATCAAAAGAGGTTACCGTGGTATATTGTACAGGGCCTATAGGCATAACCTGTACCCAGTCCGTCATGTGCCCTCACACGTGCCATACACGAACCGCGTTCGATCCGCGCCCGGTCCGCGCCCGGTCCGCGCTCGGAACGGATACTATATATCACATTACGTACACAATAACGTAACCTATAAACTCAATGGCCGATGGACTGAGTCCATAATATATGCCTACTTTACTTTTTATATTTATTACATATATTACGATGTTTTGTTTTTGGAAAGTAATAATATTATTGTATAGCGTATTATGTTATAGCCGGGCGCGCCGGCCCGACCGAAAGGGGCAGTTATTTACTATTGAAAAAAAAAGGAAAAAGGCGACGCCATCGCGTTCCTATCGTCCTCTCCGCCGCCATCTCCCTTCATACCGGCGCCATCACTATCACCGCTATCGATGCCGTTATTAACGTCAGCGAGGAAGTGGCCTCACGCCTTAGGCTGCATACCTTTAGGTAAAGACGTGGGGGGGGGGGGTTACCCTCTTTATGGTGATGCGAGATAATGTCGACGAACTCGCCTGCGTAATATATACGTAGGCTCCGCTTCCAGGTAACAATAGTGGTTATCGACTCTTTGGTTTACCGACTAGTATTTATTATTAATTCATATGGGTTTATTTTAGTTATTTGTAAAAGTAAATATTTTTAAAAGCGCCCTAAACATTATTTACTTGAAAACAGGAAAATTTGAAAATCATTTAAAAATTATTATAAAGCTGGTGGATACATAATATAACATCATCCTCTAGCCTTAAGACTAACGAAACGGGGGCGTATTCATTAATAATCTGTTTATAACAGTAATAACGAGCCAAGCGATCTCCGCTTTCGTAGTAATCTCTAATTGATTTGCTCGCGGCCGCAGACACGATATACAGTAAGTAAGGCGTGTTTCTAAGCAGCCTGGAGTTATGGACTCGTGTACGTCGCTTTAATGTTTTACCTGTTAAAGAGGCCTCGCGACGTACCTTAACGATACGTAATTCGAGGCGATGGAGGAGGTTCGCCTTAACCTTTTCGTTTATAAAACATTAAATGCAAGTAAATGAGTGGATTTAATAATTACGAATCGCGGCGTAAATTCTTTAGGTTATACTTACGGCGTAAAAGGGTTCCCACGAGCAAAGGGGTTTTCACCCGCGGAGAAAGGGTAAGGTTTACAACTTTAAAAGCTTTTCGCTTCTTCTCCTTGGAGCTGGGGGGAAGGGGGAGGGAAAGAAAGAAGGAAGAAGGGTGGAGGCGTAAACGGCGGCGGCGGCGGGCGGCGATGCCGGGGGCGAGGCGGCGATAAAAGAGACGATACTCGAAAAGGGAGGGCTTTTAATGGTACCGGTGGTGGCAACGGTGGCGGCGGCGACGCGTCGACGTTTACACGTCTAACGGAGCCCAACTGTCTTGTTTTTACATGGTATCTATTTAAAAGCGAAGTTAGTATATAGGTATTGGTTAAGTAAACTACCTATCGGAGCGGTTAGAAAGGGTTAACAGAAATAAAGGTTGGTTTTAATTAAAAGGGGATTTATATTAATTTTAAGTACGCACCGTTAAAAAAAGATTCTATCTAAATCTATAACAATACATCTTTTTATATCAACCTCAAATATGTAACGATGTAATTACCCCTATATAATTGTCTCTATAATACCTAGGTAATTATACACCTGTTGGAAATAATAAAAGACATTATTGGTAATTATACCGCTATCAATTAATAATATTAACCAGGCTCTTATTACAATTACTACAGCGGCTAAAAACTACAAATTAGAACCTTGACAATTAGTATAGTAATTAAATTATTATTATAAAGACTATTAATTCAAATTTTTCTAATTTATACAGTAATTACACTATTATCATAAAACTATAAATACGGACTCTTTACAACCACACTTTCATTATTAATATATTGATATAAATTACATTATAGTCATACTATTACTACTAGGCTATAGGTACGAAGCGTACAAAGAAAAAAGAAAAGATTGCCTATATAAATATCATTATATATCCCTATAGCTAGTATACGTAGGTTAAGTGGTAGTGCACTATACTGTAAGGTGCATTCCTACAGAGTGTACGATAACGTGTCACGCTGTAGGCTATACTCTTGCAAAGTGTATCATGCGCGGCGCGGTATAGAAGGGGCGTTCCAGAGTGTATAGCAAATTGCCACTGCTCATATGAGAGGTTTATAACCTCCTATCCATAGCGTGCACTCTCTGAATGCTTCTTCCTAACTCATCCATCTTTACTTACTACAATACCAATCTTTCTGATTACTCTTCTACTCTTTTACGTTCACGTGAATTAGGCAGAGACCTTACCGACATTGACATTATCGGTAACCTCATTTATTAAACCTTTGTTAAATACAAAAAGATTATACGAAACGTATAAGCTTCCAAGGTTTACAGTATAATGGTAGGCTTTAATATAGGTATAGCATTATAGGAAACCCTTAACGTTATTACCAAGTAATTAAAGATTTTTTTTATTCCGGTAGTAGTTTATACCGACTCAAGAAGCCTATTTAAATACTTTTCAAAGCTCGAAACCATTAGCGAAAAACGTATAATAATCGATGTAATAACACTTCGTAAAGATTACGAAGGAAGGGAAATTGAGGAATTCTGGTAAATTAATGGCAAAAATATTCTTACTAATGTTATAACGAAGGTATCGTTGAATCAAGTTCTTTAAAGGCTTATAGATAACAATAAATTGATTATACGCATCGAGTGCTACGTTAAAAAGCCGCCCGGGAAGCCTAGATTACGTAGTAACGATCATGAATATATTAGTCAACTGAAAGATTGCCAGGGGATCGATAATAATAACTTATTTGATTGTCACAACTAAACTTAAAGTTTGTAAAGACTTGTAGCGGAAACACTTTTGGTGGGAGTCGATAAAGTTGGACCTCAGAGCCATGGGGTAATTGACAGTGATCGGAATTTATTTGCGCGCAATTAGGTGTAATTTGATGTGGAGGTCAATTGAAATTAATAGGGGTCTAGTTAGTTAACGAGGTCGCAATTTAGCGTTTACCGGAAAAGATGGGTCAAACATACTAGCGTGCCCATACAAACTAAAAAGCCGCTAATGTTGAAATAGTAGTATTTTCAGTATAGTAGGTCAACTTTACTTACAGTAAAGTTAACTATATTGACTGCAAGTATTGTTATGATCCGACCTACGAAGGTAAGCTAAGTAGGTGCCAAATGGGATTTACTATTGAAGTATGGAGGAAGACTAAAAGAGGCTACCGTGGGCCAACGTGCAGGACTTATGGGCATAACTAGTACCTAGCTCGTCACTTGCCTTTACATGTACCGTATACGAACCGTGTCTAGTCCGCACCCGGACCGTATTCGGTTCGTATTCAAACCGGGCCTAAACCGGATACTGCTTATCCCGTTACGTATATAGTTATATAACCTATGGACTTTATAGCCCATGGCTTGAGTTTATAATATACCTTCCTTTTCCCTGAATGCTATAAAGGTTACGGCGCCTTGTTAAATAAATACCGGATACGAGCTGTACACACCTAATACGCGGGTCGGACGTAAGTCGGTAATATTACGTTTAACGTATCATATAAAGTATTAGCCGGTTGAACCTTAGGTTTTCGGTACCGTATAACGCGTTTTTAGCCTTACCGCCAGTGCCCTATAAAACGCCCGTAAGTTATATATATAATACATTTCTTTTTATCGTCGATGTCATATAACGTACCTTTTAACACATCATGTAATGTAATTTTTTTTTTTTTTTTGCCGTCGATATCGTATAACACGTCGTGTAAAGTCGCGTTTTTACCTTTAGTATCATATAAATTGCTCCGTATAATACGTAGCCCCTATTGAATCCGGTCCGCTAATCTTTATAAATACGAATACCCCCTATAGCCTTTAAACCTTCCTCCTTTTCCCTTTTATAACGTCTCCCTCCTTTGTTAATTACCCTTTTTATAACCATTTTACTTTCCCTTTATATGTTTGAACTAGTTATTACCGTTAATATACCTTACTTCCTTTTCCTAATTTATTATTATAACCGACGTATATAACGAGCTTAACTTACGTTACGTTGCCGTTAACGCCCTTCAAGGGAATGACAAGCTATCTTATAAGGTATATTACCCTATTATATACTAATACTCTGTTATTCATTTCCTATTATAGCTGTTTCGCATTATAAAATATCTCTTCTTCTTTAAAAATAGCAATGATAAAATTTTTTTTTCCGTTATAGGTTAAAAACTTTTATACATTATATATTAATCGCCTTTTCAACTTTAATGTTCTTTTCTTTACATCCGGGTTTATTAGACGTAAAAGTGTTGTATATACCGGAAGATTTATCATAAGGTAAACCTATAAATAAAGTTCATAAAAAGCTTAACCGTAAATTAATTCCTTGTCGTAATATATTAACAAGATAAACTTATTTATAGTTTTACTCGTTTTATGTGCCCTTTTACATTGGTTAGTTATTACGGTTAAAAATAGGGGTTATATCTTATCTCTTACGTGTAAACGTCAAAGAGATATCCCAGGTTACCAACCCGTTTTTAGCCCCGCCTTTCTTGATTTAATTAATTAATTTACACGGTTTCGTAATATTTTTCGGATATAAAGAATCTTTATTATACCGGCAGTATAAGCCGTTACCTTTTTGGTTATACATTTACGTCGCTTCCTTTTTCTGAGTCCGTTTTAACTTAGGATTTTCCCGTTACCTTTTACTATATTACCTATTTATAAAGACAAAACGCCTTTAGTCGACCGGGTTTTAACGCGTAAAGTTTTCGCCCCGACCCCCTTTAGTTATCGCTGTATACCTTTTCTTAATTTTAACCTAAGTAGTTAAAATAATATAGCTACCTAAGCTATATTTTTATAGCTAATATAAGTTAAGATTCATAAAATTTGACAAGCGACATTCAAGGCTTAATTATACGATTTCCGATTTTACCCGTATTTTATTTGTTAACCTTAATTAAAAACAGGCTAATCGGGCCGACCGTTAAAAGGTCGATTTCCTCTTTCCATCCCCCGCATTAGTTTTCGTTAACTGTTATCGTTAATTTCCCTTGACTCCTATTTTTTTTAACGCTATCCTTTATCGTCGGCTTCCCCTAACGTTCGTCCCTCTTCGTATTATCCGTTATCGGCTTTTTTAACGTTTACCCCTTTTCGCGTTATCCGTTATCTTCGATATCGCTTCGTATTAGTCTCACTTTTCATTAACCCTTTTTTTCGGCGCCTTTTAATTCCCGCTACGCGTTTTATCGTTTCTCTTCCCCGGCGTTATTTAATCTCCAAAGCTAGTTATAATAAGTTTATTAATGTTTGTAACGCCGGTACTCGTTAAACCCTAATAAGGATAATAATAATGAATAGGTAAATTTCCGTTAAAACGTAGGAAAAGCCACCTTATAATCAGATACGTATCCAAGAAAGTCGGGTAATATTTACCCGGCCCCACTTTTTGTATTATAGCCTTATTTAATGATAAAATTTACTTTTCATTTATAAATAAAGTATTATTTAGAGGGTATAGGCGATTCGCACCACGTTTGTCGCTCATTATAAATTTAACGTCAACATCGAAATATCGGGTTATTGTAAACTCTAATATCTCCTTATTTCACCTTAAATTTATCCAAGAATATAATATATTAATAATTCTTCAATGATTCCTACTCTGGCTTATTATAGCCCTTTTACCTAATCAATACAAAGCGAACCTCTCCCCGCCCTATTTTTGCCGGGAGAAAATTTTATATTTTCAATTCCTTGTATTTACCTTTCTCCATGTCGTTCGCGACCAAAACTAGTCCCGAGAGAATATCGAATAAAACTTACGAGGAAAAATGGTTCTAAGCCACCTGTTTAATCAAATCCATATAAAATACAAGGTATTTACCAAGAATATATAATACTATATTAAATGGGTTCGAAATATCAACTATTTGATATTAATTATAAAGTTAATCAATTTTTTTTTATTCCGCCGGTTAGTTTTAATATTACGAAGGTCTAATTATACATAATCTTTCACCTCATATCGCTTCTCCGAATATCGTATACAATTCGTCGTTATTTCTATTTGTAACTAAATATAAATTATCGTCATTTAAGTTAATTCCACTTTTTAGCGTAAATAAGTTAAAAAAGTAATAATTTGTTTCGCCGGATTAATTAACGATTTTGTATTTCCGTTTACCCCCAAAATAGGTAATATTTCGTATCCATTCATTGAACGGTTCGCGTTAAACCTAATAACCGTCGATTTTCGGTTATTTAATGCGAATTAATAAACGGGTAAATATAAAATCTAATTATATTACGAAAAAGCTACGACGATACGTAAATACTTTTAAACTTCCTGGTTCACCTGTTCAATGCCGCTATTTTTATAGGTAATACACAGTAAATAAATGTTATTCGACTTTCATTAGGGAATATAAGATCGTTTAAAATACTTTTACCTAATTTCAATCGCGGTTATTGATAATAAAACTCAAAAATCTATGAAATCTTAACTATATATTCCGAAAAAGTTTCGTATTTATATCTTCAGTCACAAATTATAAAATCTTTAACTAAATAAACTTGGAAAGACGATTTGTAATAACTAGTAAATATTGAAAAACGTTATTAATAACTTATATATCAATTATAAAATCGACATAAATATATGTTTAATACCGTTTTAAGATAATAAAAATTAAAAAAAAAACTTATTATAAGTTACGATAAGGTTTCGTTTCGTTATATTACATATATATTCGATATGAACGTCGAATATCTACGACTATCCCCTCCTAAGGTAATTTCGTTAAATAACGGGAAACAAAATATTTTACCCCAATAAGCTATAATAAGCGAATCATATGTTTACTATAAAATCCTTGTCGTTAATAGTTTTCAATTCCATCATTATAAGCGATTACAGTATTATGATATAGCTTACGGGTTAATTTCGTAATTTGTAATTTACATCAATTATTTCATTTTAAGTAAAAAATCATTCAACGCCTTTGAAAACCGTTAAAAGGTGAACCTTATATAACGGGTTGTTCGTTATTTTTTAATCTTATAATTCTGTTAACGTACTCAGACCGAAAATAAGGTAATTATTCGACGTTAACAATGTCGACAGGCCTAACTAAAGCCGAGCCTACAACAATATTATAGATACCGTCGTATTGAAACCCTTTAACTTTATTTTTAATAAGAACCCGAGCGCGGGCTGAACCCGAGGTAATACCGCTTTCGAAGGTCCCTTAAAAACCTTGAATACCCTTTTAAAATATATGTCGTCATAATTTAATAATTAAACCTCCGTTCCGCTTATTTCATTTACATAACCCGTTATGATTTATATCCCTTCAATATATGAATTCATTAATATTATATTCAATATAATTATATAAATAGGTTAAAAAACCCGCGCGCGACGTTCTTTAACTTCTGATTTATTTTATAACCCACATGTCAACGTATTTGGACGGGCGCCTTAAGTTACAGGCCTATATCATTGGTGGTATTAAAAAAGTAAAAAGACTTTAGTTTACCTAACCTAACGTTTCGAAATCAAACGGGTATAGAAAAATATTTCAATCTTTTGTAATTTCTGAAAAAAGTAAACGGTATACGAATATTACGTAATTCGTAAAATTAAGCCTTTAAATAGGATATTACCGAAAGGAGCTTTTTGTCGTAAGTAGTATAGTTACGTTTTATATTTGTTAATTATACAAAATAATAAGCTATTAACTTTAAAATACCATCTTTATCCTGTTACAACAAATAACCTTTTAACGTAGTTTCTGAATAATTGGTTTTTATTACTATTAGCCGACTTAAATCCTAATATACTGAAATAGGAGCTATAATACATATATCCTTTAAAATTTAAAATACATATTTCGTCCGTTTCGTTTAAACCTAACGAATACCTTATTTGGTTAAACGGATAAAATAATTCGTTAACTCGAAAGAAATACTAATAAAATTACGATAAAATTTAACAAGCCCTAAAAAACTTCGATATTTCCGGATAATATGTAATAACTCATATTCGCAAATTACTTGGACTTTTTCGGAGTTGACCTAAATGCCTACTTTAACTTTTATAATAAATCCTAGGTATTTTACCTTGTTAATTTCGAATTTATATTTCTAAAAATTTAAATCAAGCCTTACTTTACGAATATATTCTAAAACTACGCGAATTTTCGCTATATAGATTTGTTTAATACCTAAAAAAATACAAAAAGGTTACTTAAATACGTTATAACGCAATCATTGAAAATATCCGTAATTATATAATCAATATATCGCTAAAAAGTTGGAGGAGTTTTCATTAATTTAAAAAAGTAATTAACCATTTAAATAACCCGAATAGTGTATGAAACGTCGTTAATTTTTTTACTTGAGTGTAATTCGGATACGGTCAAAAGCCGCTTAAACATTTAACTTCGTAAACCATATCGACTTCGACAACGTGCATAGGGTCTCCTTAATTAAAGGTAAGGGAAAACGGTTTCATTTCGTAATTTTATTTAGTATTTGGTAATCAATATGAAATCGCTATGCCCCCTTCAGCTTAAAAATAAATAATATTAACGTCGTAACCAACAAAAATTCATTCGAACCTAGCCTTTATTTATTAATTCTGTAATATATCGTTGAAATTTAAAATGTTAATCCCGTAACATCGAATAAAATAACCCCTAAAGGTCGTTTTGGTAAAGATTTATTTTCGTTTAATTTAATATAAATATAGTAATCGAATTTCTTTTTAAATAAAGTTAAGACTTTAACCTTATCTTTATTAAATAAGCTGCGAAATTGAGCTAATGTTGGTAAAAAACGTAAATAATTATTTTCCTTCTTAATTGTAGTCGTCGCCGTTATTTATAAAATCCGCTTTATTTCGTAAAAGCTTGTGGCAAAAGCTATTCAAAACGGGTCCCCCGTATGTTATATCTCTCGGTACGAATGTTATGCCAAACCTAAAAAAAAAACGAATTTAGTATACCTTATATATCCTCCGTTTTAAGGCGTATTATTATTACGTTAATAATTAAGTATTTTCAACCTTAAATTACCAAACGACTAATGTTAACGTTTAAGGTCACTTATTAATTTTGTATTTGAGGTATTTCAAAATTCATATCCCGCGTTATTTCTGGAATGATATATATTAATATATGGTTCGATTACTTATGAATATTTATACGAAACTTGGTTACTTAGGTAATACGCGTATTTTACCGTAACCCTAATATTGTATCGAAATTTCGAAGATATAATAACCTAAGTTGTTTTATCCTTCACCGTTAAATGAAAGTTTAATTTATAGTATAGTAATAATTATAATTGAAATATATTTTAATAATTAAAAAGTAATAATTATTAAAAGGTATAAGGATAAAAATATATTTTTGTTTATATGTATTTTAATTGAATCAAACTCCTCTTTATTAGATTTTATGATTACATTATTAAGTTTATATAACCCATAAACAAAATTGTATCCAAAAGTTAGACTTCCCTCATCGCTGTTAATAAAAAACCTTCCTTTACCTTTTCGACTTAAACCGTATATGTTTACGTAAAAGGTAATACCGGGCGTAATTAGTAATTACGTTAGTAATAATCAAATAAACTATAATGTATATAACGTTTCGAGGTAAGTTTGGCCTAACGTTTTTTTATTATAGTCTACTTCGCCTTACATCCTTGGTTTTAAACGCGTACCAAATAAGCTTATGAAGATAACTAACCGCGATATCGAAATATTGGACCGCGATTACCATAACCTTTCAACGAAAGCATTTAAAAGGCATAAACTTCCGTTATAACCGTATTACTATCTGGACGTTAGGTTTATACGAGTTTCATTAGTTAACAACTAAAACGTCGCTTTAAATTTAAGGATTTTAACTCGTTGGTAAGTTCGTGGTACTTTTTTAAAGCTACGATATAATTTAACCAATTAACATTTGTCGTACTAGATTTGTCGCGGATACGTAGCGATACGTAAAAGCGTGGATAATTTTATTTTACGGCTAAAAGTTCATATAGGCCGTTTGCTTAAATTAAAAGTATTTCTAATTTAATAACAAATAGTATTTACAAGTCTTTATCGTTTATAATTAAACTTTTAAATCCGATTAATACCTTACCCGTATGTCAAGGGTCTTTGAAAGCCGTTTCGATATAGTCGAGGAATTTCCTTATATTATATATACTTTTATATCCTCCGGTTTCGTAATACGTCGTAATAGTTTGCTTTATCGTCGCCGTATAATATCCTTACACGAAAGGGAACGTATAGCGACCCTTTTGAATTTATATTTTATCTGGTTTCAATATAAATTTAATTATTTTGCGCGTCGTTACCTATGTAAAATTAAATACGTCGAATTACGATTGGTTATGTCCTTTTTATCACTCCCAAGTTGGTAAAAACTTAACATAAGTCGCGGTAAATTTGACTTTAAATTATTAAATTTTCGTTACGATTTAAACGAAGTGAAACCTAAAGTCTATAATTAAAATTGATTGACTTAATAATGACCGTTATTTTATAACCGATGTAATATAATTTATAGTATTTTATGAACGAAAAATATCAATTTAAATCTATTTTAAAAATATAAAAGGTATATTTATAAATGTTAAAGATGAGATATTTATCAACGGTTTTTTTTTTACATAAACTTAAAGTATAACGTAAAATTATGAACTTTTCCTATTATTTTATTTATTAAAAGTTTTTTTTTTGTCGATAAAACAAAAAAAAATCAAAAAAAATATATATTAATATATTATAAATCGACTTACTAAGGTAAATTTAGTAGGTATTAAATAGCATTTACTATTAAAATGCGGAGGAAGATTAGAAAATCTTATCGTAGCCTAACGTGCAGGAATTATAGGCATGGCTAGTATCTAACCCGTTACGTGCCCTTACACGTACCGTGCACGGACCTGTTATGACCCAACATCTACAGGGCGCACCAGCGGCGGCCCCGCAGCAGATAACGAAGGAAATCGGTTGGACACAGCCTCTCGGCAGGCACCAGGGATCCACAACAGACACACCGTACACAAGGGTTAGGGTCAGCATGGTGTGAGACTCGATGGACTCGGTATCGAGCCAGTCGAGCTGCACACCGGGACTCGATGGACTCGACGTCGAGCCAGTCGAGCCTACACTGAAGACGTATGAAGGCGCGGATATATAAGGACATTTTCATTACCAAGATAGATAGTATTTCCTTCATAGCTCTTCAGTTGTCAATCTAAGTATTCAGTCTACCCTGAATAGCCTCACGGCTTCTGATCATCACTCGCACGAATACAGTCTTGATATTGCACCTTTTGTTACCTCTGCTACCTTACTGCTAACATAAACCCTCTGAACACCTTCTACATACTCACGGGTATTTAGTGTGATTATTACAGGACCGTATCCGGTCCGCACCCAGATCAGGCCCAGGCCGGATACTGTCCATCCCGTTACGTGCATAGTCACGTAACCCATAGACTCAATGTCCCATGGCCTGAATCCATAACAAGTATAGTGTATTGTTTTGTACGGGCCTATTGTATTGGCTGCAAAGCAAGTACAGTATACACACTTCATACTAAGGCACGGGCCAAGCAATTGGCTATACAAATTACTACGCAAACCGGCTAGCGGTCTGCCAAACCTAGAACAATACATCCACCACTGGACCAATGCAATACTACTGTTACTTCAACCAATCGAATCAACAACATTGCAACATCTAAAGCCTTACCAACAGGTACCCTTAATTAAAGGGTAGTAAAACGCGAAGTTAAACCGCTATTATTACCTAGTTCTACGTCAAAATAAAACTCTCCTAAACCGATAGTTTGACTATTTACATCGCCAAGACCAAATGAAATCCGTAAAATATATTTTACTATTTACCCTGCTAGTTTTCGTTGGAAAGAATTTGATAATCTTAAAAAAAGGCCGCGTAATAATTAACTCTAAGCCCTTTAACACATACGCTATCTCTAATAGCTATTTACTACCTTTCTAAGCCAACTTTATCTATTTTTTACGAATATTTTCCTACTTTTCGGTTGTTAATATAATAAAATTCTTTTTTAATTACTTATATATCCAAAATACCGGAATTAGTTCATCTTTACAAACTATTCAAAACTTAAATTTTATAAAATAATAATAATAAGCTCTAGAAATTTACTAAAATTCGTATAAAGACTTATAAACTATACCTTTAAGTTATATGAATCATTTTATAGAGCCTTCATTTATAATACTATCATATCTTACCACAATTTTGAGGATTATTGAAAACATCTAACACAAATTTTCTCTTTATTTATTAATTTTAGAATTTATTTAATTCAAGAAAATTTTTACATATGATCGAAATTTATTAAATTACTCGGATTTTACGTAAACGGTATCATTTTTGAACAACTTCTAAACGTACCCATGCTTTTCGCGATTTTTCGTTTTCAATTACTTTTAAAAGTTGGAAACGTACTTGAAAACTACTAGATTTTTACGCATGATAGTCCTATACTTTTCCTGGTTACCTAATCCATTACAAAAACTAAAGATTTATCTATTAATAGTGAGTCGTAAAGTTGGATAAATCGAAAATTATAATCGTAGAAAGCGTATATATAACATTCAAAATATATAATTTACGCTTATTCACTAAGAAAATAAGGTTTTTATTACGTTGCAAAGGTACTTAAAAATAAATTACGTTCATATTATATGAACCCGTTTTGCCTATGATTTTTATAAGTCGATACAAATCTAAAACAAAATTGTTGCGATGTTTTCGGAACTTAAGTTTAAATATTAATATAAAAAGTAGTACATTCGTTCCCGTTAACATTATTTAAGCTATTATATTTTTAATAAATTCATTATCAAGGTAAAGTTAAACTACGAACTCCTTAATTGTAAGATAATATGATTCGTTTGAACGTTTAAACGTCTTAAAATAATTTCAATAAGAAACTCGTACTTAATTATCGTTTTCTCGTATAAGTTTATAATACATATGATTAAGAAAATATCGTTAAATATAAATTTTATAATTAGGGTAAATAAAACACTGATTAATATTAAGATTAACCTCAATATATGTTTATTAAACTTCATCTATATTCCTAAACGATTTAATTTGGTTTTAAATACTTTATCATAACAAATAAAGTTAATGAACAAAAAGATTCGTTTATTCAAAAAGTTACTCATCCTCGATTACATTTTATTAATAGTTTTATAATATTTAACAAAATTAATGTTATGTTATACGTTGCGGAAGCTTCTTTGTTCAAGGATATACGACTTATATTTTTGGTTGTATGTAGAGAAAAGGCAATTTAGCGAACAATTACCGTAATTTTAATTCGTGAAAACCTAAATAATAAGGTGATTATTAATACTTGTAATAATAATCATCCTTTTCATTTAGTGGACCGTCTCCTTTATAATCGAAACTAAAATAACCTTAAAAAACTTGTTATTTTCACTAAACTTGTTGACAGCTGTTTTTATAATACTTATAAAGATAGGATTTGTTTTAGGCTAAAACTTATGATATTTTTACTCAATAGCCTATGTTTTTGGTATAAACCGAAACTAGGAGGATAATATTATTGGTATTACATTTGTTACGGTTAAACACACAACGAAAAGTAAAAACCTATTAAACTCTTATAGCAAATATAAACGTTAAGAAGATCTATATATACAATTTACATATATTTTATAATAATAATAGTATTAGTGATATTGACTAATAACTTTTCAGTATTGTTAAGTTATAAAACTTCAACGCTTTCATAATAGTTACTTGAAAACCTTTAAAATATATGTTTCACTACCTAGGTACAATACTTATATAACAGTTTATTAAGAATAAATTCTACATCGACACTTATTATTATTAAATTAGGTTTACGCGCGATAAAATATTTTTAACCGAGATACAAAGTTTCTTTACGCTATTTAATAAGTCGTATGAAAACAAATCGGTATCAAGCTTTATATAATAATAATATATTATATGTAGGCTAATAAGTAAGTCAAAAGAAAAAAATAAATCGTTGAATTAGTATTACGATATTATATCGCTAAGTATTTAAAATAAATGTAAACTAATAACATTTCTATATTACATTGGAATATTAATAACGTACATTTTCTTATTATCTATATTAACTCTAACGAATTCTTGTACAACTTTAAATTACGAGCTTCGGTAAATTATTTCGGGTTTTTTTAACTATATAGTAGGTAAACGTTCTCTCTATAAGAAAATATTTTACTCTGAACGCTGAACTTATAATTAACGTTGTTATTCATAAATTGAAAGAGCGTTATTATAAATATTACCGTTAAATGACATATAAGGTAGTAGATCGCGTATAACTACGTATTGAAAAAGCCTATAAGCCCTTATATTGATAAGGGAAACTTTCACCTTTATACTTAAGCCCGTTCACTATATTAAACCGCGTAAAAAACTTACTTATGTATTCTATTTTCCTGCTAATTCACAAGTTCACCTTATAGTTAGCGTTAAATACCTGACTTTACATGATAAGCCCCAAAATAATCCTTTCCCTCGCGTATCTTCACCACTAAAACTAATGTGATATAAGGAAGCTCCCGACAACAATAAAAAGGAAATCAAGAAAATTGTAAGTAAGCGCCTAGATTATCGTTGTCGTAAGGGAAAACAAATTTAATATTTGGTTTATTAAAAGTGCTACACTTTAAAGGACGACAAATAGAAGGTTATAGAGGAATTGAGACACAAGGAACTAATCGAAGTATACGAAAAGAGTCTCCGCAAGTGAGTATCGCGTCTCACTTATCGCGTCTCGCGTCTCACGTCTCGTATCTCATGTCTTGCATCTCGCGTCCAACGTTTCGCGTCTCGCTTCTCGCGTCTCGCATGTCACATCTCGCGTCTCGCGTGTCACATCTCGCGTCTCATGTCTCACGTTTCGCTTCTCGCCTCTCGCATCTCATGGCTCGCTTCTCACATCTCACGTCTCACGTCTCGCGCCTCACATATCACGTCTTGCAGCTCTCGTTCTGTATTTTATCTATGTTACGCAATAAGGACATTGTATTTTCTTTTGGTTCCAGGGACTTTTTATGCATTACTTGGGGGGTACATACATGATATGATACAGGGAAGGAACAGGCAAACACGTCTGTATAGCTATAATGCTCAGCTCCGCTGAGTTTCGCTTCTAGTAGTTTTTTCCTCTTCTATCGTCAGAATACTACACTATTTCAACGTTACGTTGCCGCCCTACACGCGTACCAATACTTTGCCTTGAATAGGGAACCTCTGGCTTTACCTTAAAAGGCCAAAGGCAATGATATTAAACCTAACGAGGTCGAAACTTTGTTAAATATATCGTAAGTTTAACTACTCAGTAACCAATAGGCTTTATAAAGGTTCAAAAACGGATAGTTACGAAGATATGGTATTTTTAACGCTGAAGGTAATTAAACGTCTTTACTACTACTATCAAATACACTCTTAGACTCCCCTAAAGTTCAAATTTATATTAAGGAAAATATTGAACTTTAACTTTAAGGTTTTCATAAACGTATTTTACCTAGACAGCAAGCCAATACTTCATGTTATGGACTCTTCTATAGCTTTTTACGATGCTGAGTTCCTTAAGACCATTACGAGAAAAAAAAACGTAGGAGGTATTACGTATTTTATGGATTAACAGATACCAAGCGCCACCAAATATACTAGTTCACGACATTGATATTGACTTTATTACCATAAAATTTTAAAATAATACCAATTTTATGGGAATTTGATATAAATAAGTCTTTATTAAGGTGTGGTGGGGTATTAGTAAGGTTAAAGAGGCTTACGCCTTTTTACGAAAAGCTTATAATATCTGTGCCCTAAAAATTAAAAGCTTTATAAATTAAGAAATACGGCTTTAAATAATAGTAAAGGGCTTTAACAAAATTATTGGCCTCAACAGCCTTATATTAACTCTACTGGTATCTTTAGCTTATCTGGGTATAACAATTAAGTCTATAATATCGTTAAACACCTCAAAACGTACTATAGTATATATTAAAGACCTAAAAAAAACTAGGAAGAAATTAACACGTCGCTAAGTTAACAACGCCCTTAATACCAAGAACAGACTATTACTAATAGACGTGTTATCTCCATACTTTTAAAGTAAAGTCCTTACGTAGTAAAAACCAGGAAAATAAAATAAACTATATAAAATTTTGAATATTACCAACCTAAACTTAGTAATTAAAACTACTAACGGCTCTATCAATTTCTGAACTAAACAAGTTAAATCGCACAAAAAAACTTTTAAGTTTGATAAAGATCCTAACTTGGATAACCCACAAGTCGAGCAAATTATCCAATATAATCCTTTCGAGATAATCGTTAACAAGCTAATGAAATGCCAACAACATGAAAGACCACACAAAAGGAGGATATATATTAAAAAGGAAGATAACAACGAGGATTATGGGTCTAAAGTGGCACATGAAACAACTTAAGTATCTTAAAAGGAAAAGTCTAACGGAAAACTTGCCTTCAAGTTACGTATTGAAGGTATTATTAACACAATGGGTAGACCCTTTGAGGAAAGCAACTAGGTAGAAATTAACGTTCCTTTTACACAACGAATTATTTAACTCGTGCCGTTAATGGAATTTAAAGGTTAAGATGTTACTTCTATTATATTGAAGATGGTTTACAAGGTTAAAGGTAAAACCATGGACCGATCGTATGAAAAATCACGTCTAATCGCTTAGAGATACGGTAATAAAGGTAAAAACCAGATTTTTAATTGATCGCTTACAATTCAAAAGATCAATTAACGTTTGATCATCGTAATTTCTACTAGTTTAACTACTAGCATAAGCGGTTAATTCACATTGAATGGACGGGATATGACGAAAGTGTACACATAGTTGATCATAAATTTTTGCCCAATTATATTGTTAAAATTATGTTAAAAAACAAAGGATAAGTTTTCGGCCGATACGGAAATACGTTACATGAAACTTTTGTACGAATTAGCTCAATTGGGCGTCCATAAGTTTTTAACATACGAAAAGTATTTTAAAAATCGGTCAGGTATAAAAACGTTAATATTTAACCCGTGCCTATCAATTACAAAAGATAAAAACTTCGGCATCGCAAGTATATAAACTAACGATACCCTTTTCCTCAGAAACATTAGGTTTGTAATGGCGAAATAATGTGTTGTCGAAAAATCAAAAATTTAAAAGTGTAAGCTAATCGAAACGTTAGCTAAGGATATGTAGTTTAGCTTTAGTAAATCGTTAATACGTATTTATGATATCAAGGCTAAAAGAGGTATTTATATTAGTCTACGCCAAAAAGAGCAAATTACGAGCCTAACCACTATCGACAAAGCCAACAAGGCAAAAAAACTTCGACCTTATATTAAATTTCCTGGCATGGGTGCATGGACCACCCTATTGAGGAAGGTAGTTGGCCTACACTATAAATCCTAACAGTACCTACTTCTGAGAAGAATTTCCAAGTCCAGCCGCTCTCAATACTATCACTTCACATGTATCTCATTCCACCATAACATCACTAATCGGCTTTATCACCACTTAAATCTTTTCCGGCAACCCCTTCTTAGTTATGGAGATCGTTGTTGGCCCGGCGTACCGCCCGTATAGCGGTGCATCCAGAAAACAGCCCTTATAACCAACGATTCCGTCCCTCGTCTTATACCAATATAGCCTTTTAAATTTAAACTTATACCATAATACAAGTTTAATAAATTTTACGTTTTGAGGTGTTAAATAAATATCTTTATTATAATCGTTCGTACTTAATGGCTCTATTTGTTTCTTTATTTCTTTATTTCTTTTTTTCTTTATTTATTTATTTATTTCTTTATTTCTTTATTTCTTTATTTCTTTATTTCTT
>JASMMZ010000008.1:2532038-2677128 GCA_038502455.1 Anisogramma anomala | reverse complement strand
ATTTATTTATTTATTTATTTATTTATTTATTTATTTATTTATATATTTATTTATTTATTTATTTATTTATTTATTTATTTATTTATTTATTTATTTATTCATTCATTTATTTATTCATTTATTTTGAGCCGTTACCACTTACATAGGCGCCCCGCTCTCTTAGCGGAGCCTTCGACTTTACTTTCAATTCCTTTGGCTATTTACGTAAGACTTTTCACGACACACCACCCGCTTAGTGGTGTACCCTATTTTACTATTCTTTTACACTTTTTATGCTTACGGTCCGTAGTAAAAAGGTGACTTGAGATGTAAAGCATATCTTTTTGCCGAATCATAAAATATATATACCCTATCTCTATGGGCTTCCAACCAAGATATATATGTTTTACAGGTTCTTTACTCTTTCAAAACCGTTGTTAGATCCTCGACACGAGCAGATATCGAGCGGTATTTAAAATAGCCGTACAACATGTCCCGGTTAATGCTACAGTTTTCACGTTCTTACGGGTTTCTAAACTATAGGGTACCTTAAGGCCTTAATTGAAAGGCTGTCTTAAGGTTCGATTTCTGGCTTGAAGTTTCCTTTTTATCTCTGTACTTTTCCGTTCTTTAAATAAAGGTTATAAAAAGCGTTGGATATTTCTTTACAAGTATATTTGATCGAAATCCTTTTCCGAAACACTTAGTTGTGTCAGCCCTATTTTACGTAATGCGTAGAGAAACTTATACAAATATAGTCCGTATTTGTAATGAAGATAAGGTTATAATATGTAGTAAAAACCAATATGGTTAATTTTAAGACTCCAATGGAATTTAACATATACATACAATATATTTCCCAAAAATTAGCCACATGTGTATAGGACTAGGCTTTTAACCTTATGTATTTGTTTAGTTAGGAACTAAACTTTCAATTGTTTATTCAAAGGATTGTACGGTATAACTTGGAAGAAATAGGAATTTTCGAATAGAGTGGTTGTTATAGGTAGAAATACTTGGGCTGCGAGCCTTTCCGCCGGTATATGTATGTATCTTCCACATTAGAGAGGGTTACAATATAATAGCCATATTTTAAGCACTTTCTGGTCATAGTAAACGTTAAGAAAGAAAGGAAAAATTGTAAAATTACCAAAAGCAAAGTGCTCGTGAGGTTTACATTACTATGCTATATTAACCGAAGGCATCGTACAACCTATTCATCATGGCACAAAAATAATATTTACAAAGAAAAGACTTGAACAAACTAAATTAAAGGATTTAATGGCAATTAAACCATGTAAAAAGAGAAATCAACATAGTTTCAGTAAATTTTTCGAAGGCGAAGTTTATAATCTTTACGGATGTATTCTTTATATATAATACTAACCTTATATCGTCAATCAGGTTTCTTATAATACTCGTTAATAATAAGACATAAAAAGGGTAATTGAAGATTCCCGGAAATATCGGTTATCAAATATCCGTTAAATTTAAACGTATAATAAGAAACGTGCTTTATTTGAAGGTTTATAATATAATAAAAGGCTTTGATAGCAGTATAGTAACTAATGGTGCGTTATAGATTATTACCAAACAGTTGGGACTGCCTTCGATACCTATAATAATATACACAAACTCCTAAAGCTTTTGTGAATACATATTGAAACTGGGTATGACTAATGATAAACGTTAAATGATAAACGTAATAACGCTAAAAAAAAGGTATACGAAGTCCAGGATATTGATAAATTCTGGTAAATCAACGGCAAAAACAACGCCGCTGACGTTATAACCAAAGCTATGCCCAATAACTCCCTATAAAGGTTTATAGATAACAATACGCTAACTGTACGAATCGAAGGCTACGTAAATCGCTCGACACGTAATACGAAGAAATAGGGATACCCTAACAGACTTGAAGACTGTTAGTGTAATAGTAACGATAGTAATAACGAAAGTTATGGTAATACTAGTAGGTTAAACTACTAGTGAAAAGTACGCGAGTGGTGAAATAAGTAATACGTATAGGTCTGTAACGAAAGATTTGTACATGGGAGTTGAGAAACAGAGGGCTCGGAGGTAAAAAGCAAAAGACCATAATTAATACCAATTTCAATGCAGATTAATGGGAATTGATAGAGGTTTAACTTGTTAATTAAGGAGGCATTTTAGAGGTTGCCATCAATTGATATTAAGTCACGCTGGTATACAGGCATAAAAGAAAAAGCTGCCAGTGTTGGAATAGCCATCAAATGTAATAAAGTTAAGTTAACTAAACTGTCAGTTTAGTTGATTGTACTTACTGCAAATTGGCTACAGTTTGTGGGATTGCACTGCAAGTGCAGTGCAGTAGGTTCCGAATTCAAAGTGGGGCACAAGCAAAAACGTTTAACCATACAAACTAGCGTTCAGACCGGCTAGCGGTCTGCCAAACTTAGAACTTACAACTCAACCAGAACCAATTTGAATGCAGCACCAGTTACTTCGACCACAGTGATTCGAATCGACTACGTCGCAACGATAAAGGCCTACCAGAATATATATTGCTTTATAAAGCTTATAATATCTCTACACTCTAAATTTTATGTTTTACTTCGCTAGAAATACTTTTGAAGTATTTTTTTTAGGTTTTCAAGATACGGTTGACCTCAACGTTCTTATTTCAATACAATTCTTTGGGAATGTATCTTTAGTGAATAAACTAATATCTATCATTATGGAATAAATAAAGAGAGGATATGGTTTATAATACAACATTGGAAAATAAAACAAGAATCGATAATTCTTCAGGTTTAAAATGATTTCAATGTTAATAATAATAAGTTTATATTAATTGTATCATTTTAATCATTATCAATTGAAGTTATATTTAAAATCAATATGGCCGACGGAATAGTTCCTTTCATATCTTGAATTTTAAATATCAAAACGAAATTGTTGAAATAGCAGTCAGTTACAGTGCGATCAAGTCAACTATACTGACTGTAAGTTCACTATAATGATTGCAAATTTATTGTATTATTTGGTGGTTAACTGTATTGGTTGAACGTTAGGTACAGCAGGTGCTGAGTTTGAACTATAGTATAAGCCAATTTATTGGCCATATAAATTATCATATATATCAGCTAGGGGTTTACTAAGCTCAAAAGTAACACATTACTACTTTTAATACAATTTACCAGTTATTTCGACCACGGTTCGAATCGACTTCATTGCAACAATAAATTCGTATCAACACCTATCAGTGCTTATTTAATGAAGCATAGATAATTTAGGTAGAAGAAAAAGTTACTTTCTGGTTGTTGCTCTTTTTTCAGGCTAGGTAAAAGAAACATTCTTGCGAAATGCCTTTACAATACTATGTTAGTTTTCGCGGTGGTCAAGTAGGGAAAGCTTTGAAATCGGGGTGTTTTTTTTTTTTTTTTTGCGGTAATTCAAAAGTAATGACGGTATCACCATTGAAAACACCAAGAAATCTTCATTGAACCAGTTTTGAAGGCGTTAAAATTAACCACCTAAAAGTCTCAAGTTCTTCAAGTTACCAATGTTAGAAAACAGCCAAGTCGTTACTATTGCGTGTATTACTATTACAAATCGCAAATTGCAAACGGCTAGGTTTCATGTTCTCCTCAACTTCAAACATCAAATTTAACGACAAACAACCTACGATTTACGACCTAGCCTTCTACATCAATATTTCCCTTAATGTTACTTTCATTTTTTCCCTGAACTCCTTGACTATTAATATAACCGAAAGCCAAGTGAATGATGTTAACAGCACTGCAAGGGAAAAAATAATAAAGACCCTAAAAACCGTATTCGTCAAACACTTGGAAAACGATCTCTTGTTGACAGACACAAATAAGACTACTATAATTATACATCTAACTAATGCAATCGGCCGCTTAATCCTTAACTTAAACTTCACTAGAACTAATGAAGAATATATTATCCTCGACGAATTTTATAAATAGTTTAACAAATGTACTTTGAACATGTAGAAAATGGTAGACAAATAAGTTAAAATAAGGTTGAATACTAAGTTATATAATTTCGGAATTAACCTCCACATGAAGAAAAAGGAAAAAGTGAATCTGAAAAACATAATGTACGAATAAGCTACGGATAAAGAATTTTAGTAAATATGTAAAAATAAAGGAAAGGGTATCTTTAACGATAACATCCCTTAACACCTACATGAACGTTTGCAAAGTTACGCCTAAGCCCAAATAAGTTTCACAAACTTTTTTACCTAAGAACTTCCATGCGTTAAAGCTGATAACAATGATAAGGTATCAATTAATACAAACGCGGCAAGTCTTCAAGCTTATAGCAACCCTTAAATCCACCAGTCGATTAAACAGGAACCCTATTAAAAAGCCTATTAATACTAACGGAACTATCACTAATTATATGATAACCTTTAAGGTTATTAGAATATACAATTCCAACAGGTCCGCTAGCAATACCAACTATTGTAATGATCACACTAAATACCCGTGAGTAAATAGAAGGTGTTAGGAGGTTTATGTTAGCAGTAAGGTAGCCAAGGTAATAAAGGTGCAATATCAAGAAGATGTTTGTTCGTGCTGTAGAATGATTACTAGCCGTTAGGCTATTCAGATGTGTAGACTGAATACTTAGATTGAAAACTGAAGAGCTATGAAGGAAATACTATCTATATGGTGATGGCCATGTCCTTATATCCTATAGCCTTCATACCATCTTCAGTACTGGACCGCTGAAGTCGCTGGTCGCTTCCTGCGGTCCAATGTAGTATCGACTGGACCGCTCTTCGGTTCTTGCGGTTCCAACCCTAACCCTGGGTCCTTACATAAGAGAGATCCCTGGCTTAATGTGTTGGATATCAGGCTTCTGATAGCGCAGCGAACCGCTGGCCTATTCCATGATCTGCAGTTATTCCTTGGGTTATAACAACTATAAAAAAAGAGCTTTTTGACGTGCGAACCTATTATAAGCACGACTATTGGCTTTTTCTCCCTAAATTTTTCCAAATCTAACTATCCTACCTATTAGTACATTTTCTAGTATTATTAGTCGCAATGCCTCAAAAATTTATACAGTTAGTGTATCACTTTTTCCACGCAATTTTTTTCCATAATAGATACGAATTATGTTAAGATTACTATTTGAATGAATATTTGAAATGGTAAGGGAAAGTATTACGGTAAGTCTTATAACTTTTTCGACGTTGAATCGATATTATTCTTCAATATTTACCATCAAATGAAATTAAATGGCTAGGGTTTCACTCGTTATTTTTCAGTATTCTCACCGGCTAAACCGAATATTACTACGTCCGGTATTTAACGAATTACTTTTCTTTTCGGAAGATTCATAATAGTTTTCAAGGTCACTTCGAGTATGATATCAACCTCGCTTAGCATTACTCATCCTGAAACATTATCATGTGATTTTACATGTTGGAGAAAAAGATAGAGTCGGAAATCATTATATGGTTTTTTAATTAGCTATTCAACATATTGATGTTTTACCAATAAGTAACGATAAATATAGGATATAGTAAAGGCACATTATACCAGTAAGTTCTCTAGGCTATCAAGGGTTACAAAAAGTTTAATTACGTCTTAAAGTGCCTTAACACTACTTGTAAAAGATTTTTTTTAGCTAAATTCAATCGTCGTTTACGAACGTAATAGTATGGGTGCTGAACTCAACTGGTATATAATTTTAAGCTTACAACTTTAACGAAGACAATGAAAACTTCGCCTATAACTATTAAGTCCATATTGAATACAGCAAGCCTAGATAATACATTTAACAAAAAAAAAACCCAAAATTCTGAATAGAAACATATGTAAGTGGAACAAGACTCCTTTTATTCAAAACCTAGAAGTTAACTATACTAGTTTTCTTGAAATATTGAACAACGCTGAATATATCGAAAATAAGGTTCATAGTTAACAAGTTATAATTCTGTCAAATGTCAATCGAAAAAAGTAATATATCACACTTAATAGCCCTTAAATTCTAACTAGGAATATATTAAACGTGTTATGAATTTTGAAAGTTTCAAATCATAGAATAGTAAAATAGGCTCAAAGTTATCGACTGGTATAAAGATATATTAACTTTATCTCCAAAAAAAAAAAATTAGCCGACCAAGTTTTCCTATACCGCTTAATAAGTAATGACCCATATGATAGTTATAACAATGAAAAATTTTACACTATATATTTATTCATAATTCATGATAGTTATACTGAACAAGTCTTTTAAATTATCATACCAGATACTAGAGTAACATAGTAATTCACTAAACGTTATCCGTAATACGTTGTATAAAAAAATACTGATATTGTTATGAAACCTGATTATACGGATACCGGTAAAGTCAAAGTGATATTTAAACTTGATAAAGATTTTTTTTAACTTGGATTAACAATTATGAATACAGTGGTTAAACCTATTATATTCCATATATTATAATCATAAACCACTTTTTTCATTTTCCTTGAAAATATAAAGAATCCCAGTGTTTATATCAATGTTTAAATGAACGAACTAGTTGAAGATAATAGCTAAAGGTTTCTATTTAGTTTCAAATGATTTTTTTTAATTTAATATTCAAGGACTATAGGTAACTGTGATCAACTTCGCGGATTTCCAACCTCGTTAATTGTATTGCTGGTTCAATCATCCTGCTATTAATAAGCTATGTAAAGTCTCTAAAACGGTTGGTTATGAAAAGGTGGACCTATTAAAATTAAAGGCAATAAAACGGGTTCACTACTATTACCAAACACAATCACAAACCCATTTTAGGTTCAATTTTACGCCGAAAAGAATTTAAATTTCAACTTTTAAGTCTTTGTCAACGTATTTTACTTAAAGAAAGAGGTTGTATTTCATATAGTTAATCCGCAACAATATTTCATAATATTAAGTTCCTTAATACTATTACGGAAAAAAACACAGAAGGCGTTACTTATTTTGTGGATAAACATGTATATTGAACCTTCAAACGTGCTAGTTTATATTACTAGTACCAATTTCATTACTATAAAGATACAAGCTAATACTAAATCGATGGGAATTCAGTTAAAATAAGTACCTGTCAAGACCCACTAGATAATTAGTAATGTAAAAAAGGAATACATACTTCTGTGAAGGGTTTACGATATATTTATATTAAATATTATTGGTTTCTCAAACTATTTAAAATGACAGTAAAGGTTGTTAATGCTATTTTTCATCCCAACGGTTTTATACCAACTTTGCTGATATTTAAAGAGTATTTGCGAATGTTAATTAAATAATTGTCATATTTTAATCCACACAAACAAGCTATGGCATACTGTAAAACTTTAAAGGAATTAAAGAGGAAATTAACACGCCGCGAAATTAGCGATACTTTTAACATTAGAAACGTATTATAGATAACAAAAATATTATCCCTGCCTTTTTAAACTGAAGTTTTTACGTAGAGAGAGCTAAGTAAACATGATGGATTTTAAAACTTACCAATTATCGCTAACACAAACATAGTAGTCGAAACCACTAACGGTCCTGTTATTTTTAGTATTACGTAGGTTAAATCGTATATAAAAACCCTTCAACCTAATAAAGATCACTAAGCCGAGCGAATCAACCAATACAATTCTACTGAACCGATTGTTAATATTGCGATAAAACGTTGACAGCATATAAAACCGCTTAAAAGAAGGATACATATTGAAGAGGAGGACATCTATGAAGACAATAGACTTGATAACATATATATAACGCCTTGGCTATCATAAAAAAAAAGGTCTGACATCGATTTAAACTTTAAGTTTTATATTACAAGTATTATTAATATAGCAGGGAAACCATTTGAGAAAAAAAAGCGACGGGATTAAACCTGATGACCTGTTCATACGCGAAATCGTTCAACTTATGCCATTGATATAATTGAAAGTGTAAAAAGTAACGAATTTCAAGTAGAGGATGATTTATAATGTTAACGAAAAATTTAAAGATAAACCCTACATTTTTTTTATTAATGGCATGAAGATACGATAAATAAAGGAAAAACTATATTCACTTAATCATTAATAATTCAGAATATTAGCGAGTACTCAATTGTTGTAATTGTGACTAGTTTAATTACTAGCGTAAACGGTAAGTTTATATTTCATAGCTGTAACTTTATGAAAACGTACACATAGTCTAACACGAATCTTCAATTCATTGTATTATTAGATTTACTATAAAAAAAAACAAAGGATAAGTATCTTATTAATGAGGTTATGTGATATGTGAAACCTCTTTATAGGTTAGATAAAACACGAATTTAACGTTTTTAACTTATTAAACGCCCTTGAATATTAGATTCAGCATAATAATATTGACTTTTCACTTATTGTTGGGAGTACATTAGACGTTGCAACGTTCTCGATTCGAGACTTGGTGGAAGTAATAGTAGTATTGTGTATTCAAGTGCTAGATGTATTTTTTTAGGTTTGGCAAACCGCTAGCTGGTTTGGATACTAATTTGTATAGCTTATTGCTTGGCCCGTACCTTAATATGAAGTGGGCGCATATTGTACTTGAATTTACTGTAGACCCATAAAACAATACACTCAACTTGTAGTTAGTATAATCAACTTTATTGTAAGTAAAGTTGATCTAATACATTGCAATTACTACTTTTCCAATACTGGCGGCTCTTTGTTTTGTATGAGTATGCTAGTATAGTCAATTAATTGTTCCCAGTTGCCACTAAAGTACCTCCTTATAAACCAGCAAGACTCTTACTACTTTTATAGCTAAATTAACCCTAGTTATTTTTTCTCCACGGCTCTGAATTCCAGCTTTAATAACTTCAATAAACATTTTTTTTATATAAACTTACCAAGACCTCCAACTTAACCCTTCCAATCAGTAAAATTGCCAGTCTTGATTCTCTAACAGTTTTTTATTTTTAGGGTATTATTATTCACCGGTACGTAACTTGACCTCACCAAGTAACCTGTTAATATAACCTTCAATCCATATAATAAGATTGTTGCTCTTTTCAAACTTTTATAATGATTTATTTGATATTAGCATCGCTATAGAATCGGCCTAGTTATCTTTGCTATCAATTCATTTGAATTCATTAATCATTTTTCCGTTGTAGGCTTTACAAAGTACGGTTCCATAGATTATAAGGCGTTTTTTGCTGGTAATTATGAATTTCGACAAAAAAATCGAATAATCTTTTCGATTCGATATAAATTACCACCAGGATAGGAAGAATTTCAAGCTTCCTGTTAACGATATTCAAGGTTTTCCATATTATTATACCTTTATCGAAACCCACTATTATACTGTAGACCTTTAAAGTCAATAAGTTTGAAATAATCTTTTTATATTTGAGAGTGGATTAATAGATTAGGTTTCCAGAAATATTATATTTCTAACCTATTTCTTTGATAATCATTACAAAGAATCCAATTCATAACAAGTTGGTATGATTTGTTAAAAAAAAAAACCGTGCGTAAAAATCATCAAATTTTCTTTTGACAAGTTCATCGGAACCATATTAATCCCACTATCTAAATTCCTCATCTACCAATAAAACCTTTTATTTAATCGTTCAAAGTCTATCTATTAGGTTTTACGTTTGTTCTGTAATTGAAACATTGTAAAAAAAAACTCTGATTGGTATAAATTGACGATGTAACTATCGCAGGCGCATTACTTCAAATACCTTTAATCTCTGGCCACGTTAGTTTTATTTATTGTAGCTGAATTAACTAACGCCTTGACTCTTTTAACAGAAATTAAGGCAGATATTGGTATAGTAAATACTATATTTGCGGATTAACGATTAATTAAAGTTAAAATATTTTCCTTTCACCAAGGTCGCGACAGGCTTACATTTTCAAAAACTTAAGTTTTTGCGATAGTTGTAATAAAGCGATCTTTTATGAATTAGTTGTAGATTTCATATATGCTTGAGTAACATTACGGCTGTTAAGGGTAAACTTTCTATTATAATGATTTATCAAATTTGCTGCCAACATGATTATTAAGTGTTAATTGATTTTCTAAATCATTGGAAATTTCGTGAAAACCTAGTTTTTGCCTATATCACCGCATTTTTAAGCGATTAGACGTGAATTTTCGTACGGCCGCCCCGTGGTTTTACCTCTAACCTTACATATAATTTTCGACTTAAAAATCGTAATATTTGTGTTTTGGATGTTGAAGTTGCGTTTAGGCACAAATAGTACGAATTTACCAGTAACGAGTCCATTAATCTCAATCTTATCGCTCTGTTTAACAAGACTACAAATTTTTTTAATAATTCCTTATGCTCAGAGATTTACAGACGAGTCCTAATCAACATTTTTTTCCTTTATTAACACAAATAGTATTATAAATACAGTCCGATATGTATTCCTTATTTTTAACGTTTTTTTTATTTGTCGGCCGCATTTTTAACGTTCTATCGGCTGATCGAATACAGAAGAAGGGGGGTTGTGTTAAACAATTCTTTTAATTTGAAGATTTTTATAGCCATTATTATTCTTAGTTGCCTTGATGTAGGGATTAATCTAGGTTATGCAAAACTTTGTTAAAACATTCCCAGTTTTAATAATTATTTTAGGGTTAGCGATATTCATTTTTTGAATAGGTTATTTAATTTACCTGGTTTTCTCTATACAATAATTTTACTCAATTACGGTAAAGAAAACACATCGATTATTGTAGGGCCATTTTTGGTGTTAAAGGTATTATTCACTTTACGTGATACCTATTTCTTCCGTAGTTTATTCAAGGTTTTGTCGTATACTACAGCCCCTATTTATGCACTGTTTAATGTTAAATATTCATTCGTTAAACGAGGATATTTTTCAAAACTCAATAACATTGATGTTGGGACATTACGGTCCATAGTACTATTCGAGCCCTTCACCACTATTTAAAAACGTGTTTTTTAGTTCGTAACGCTTTCAATTTTCAATGTAAGTATATCATATACCTGTTGAAGTAGTATGTATATCCTTTCGACCTTTATAATGCTTTAGTGAGCCTCAACAAACACTTTTTTATTTTGGAGTCTTATTATTTTCGTATCTGTTTAAGCCTTCGTTGCTATAACATTGCTATCGGTATTGTGAATAACAACGTTCAGTGGACCTAATAATCTATTAATTAACAAAATTTTCAAAATTTACGACTTACTTTTCGTCTATAAGAACCACAGGGATTTCAATTCGTAAAAAGAGGTTACGAAGTTAATAACGTGAAAAATAAACTTATTATCTAAGTAAAATATATTGATGAAGATTTTGTAATTAAAATACTTATCGTCATTCAGTGTGGATTTGAATTTTTGGAGGGTTTATGTATACGTTTGGAAATAGTGATAAAGTTTTTTAGTATCCTTTAAAGTCAATTATTTAATATTTTCATACTTCGCGTATTTAAGGACTTTGTATTGGTTGTCGACATCTGGGTGATCAGAAAGCCGATGTAATCGACGTATTTTTGACTTCGTTAGGTTTATTATCGTTACTTTTGGATTTTTAAATTGGAACCAAGATGCCCCTATTTAAAAGCAAAAGGAAACTTTTGGCTGTTTTCAACTACTTTGTTAAATTTAAATTCGAAGTTAATGTAGATAATGTATATATTTTTCAGTTGAGAAAAAATATTATAAGATATTTGAAGATCTAAAACGTGATTGACTTAATAATCATTTGAATGGTTGTCGTTCCTAATGAAGATAGTTATTTTCTGAAGCCGAAGCTAACTTTGGTTTTACCAGAATTTTAACGATTAATTCTCGTGGTAATAATATTTCTCCTTCTTAAAGATATATATTTTTAATAGACTTTTATTGAGTACTGTTCTCTCTCGATATTTGGCATGCTATATTGAAACGTTTAGTCCGCACAACGATCGCGAAACTTAAAGTTAAAGAAGGGGTTAGATATTTTATGTTCATGGAAAGTTTAAGGTTTTTTTCAACTTAAAAGATATAAAAATTGTATATTTGGTTAATTGTTAGGCCGCATCAAAAGCAATATTTTTATACTACGTAACTCATTTAGGTATATCGTCATTATTAACAGTATTTTTTCCTTCACAATTTACGATGTAGTCCGAGTAATTTTGACTAAAATCAAGAGAATACTGTGTATAATATATTACGTTTTGTTTATAGTGTTTATTTGTGAGTCAGTGAGTTAACTA
The DNA here is from genome assembly GCA_038502455.1 of Anisogramma anomala. Lineage (NCBI taxonomy): Eukaryota > Fungi > Ascomycota > Sordariomycetes > Diaporthales > Gnomoniaceae > Anisogramma > Anisogramma anomala. Next base: position 2,664,936 of record JASMMZ010000008.1, on the reverse strand, counting down.
ATAGTAAGATTTATTACGAATTTAACACCTCTTACCATTATTAGAACATGATTCTTACGATTAACAGGTCCGTTTGAGATTTTCCCTCGCTAACGCCAATGTAACTGTGGCTTTTAATAAGAGGATCTTGGACTAGATTTTGAGCATCAAGGCTATCCATACTTACGATTCATGCAATATGTTATTATACTTTTTTTAATATCAATCGCAAAAGTTATCTTTTTAGTAATATATGACGACTGAGTTTGGTGTATGAGTTATTATAATTACAAATAAGGATCTTCGTTGATTTCAAAAGCCTTTATAAGTGGTATCGATGCATTATAGGACGTATTTAAATTCGTTTATACCCATAATAGTTGCCCGTACCTGCTCCCAAAGTGTAGCTTCACAAACGCGGGTCTTTCCCATTGCTTACGAGCACAGTATCAATTTAATAAAAATCTAGTTAAGGATATTTATTGGCTTTTCCTCCTCTTTTTGAACTATCATTATATTTCACCCTATCGTAGCCTACTTTATGTGGTATTAGGTAAGGTAGACATCGTATTCGAAGTAGGTTTTTATGCTATCGTAAAATTTTAGATTTTTTTTTGTTTTCATTAAAAAGGTTATGTTATAATCCTTAGCATAACTTGTCAGAATTTCAGGGAATGGTAAGTAAAAACCTGAAGAGGGAACCTTCATTTACTTACAAATGTTTAAGAAAGGTATTATTTTCGTATCAAGTCAGTTATAACGCTTTCCTTTATATGTCTCTACATCATTTCGAGTATTTATAAAGTTTGTAAATGGTTTATAATTCATATTAACTATCTCAAAAAGTTTGGGGGGGAGATTACGATAGTTTTCTTAGTCGTTAATGGTGTTTCCTACCATTAACTTAAACCTTGAAACCTTTAAGTCGCGATAGTAGTGGTAGTTATTGGTTACCTAACTTGAGTAAAGTTTTGTAGTAGGACTTATAGTAGATATGTGCATGTAGGCGTACCTACCGTGAAAAACTTGATCTTCAAGGATTTGATGGTTTCAAAATAAACTTTAAATAATATGAGTAATTTAACAATTTTAAGGGGAATTTTAAACAGTAAAGGGGACTTTACGGTTGTAGGGAAGGTTTTGAGGGAGTTGACAATTTTGTTTAATTAATTGGTGGATAATACCGACGTCGATTTCTTTTTCCCCATTGGCGGCCATTGTTTCACGCGCTATATCACTACTAGAAGCGTCCTCCGCGCTTTTACGTAAAGGTTTGAAGCTGCCGAATAGATTAATAGGTTTTTTATTGTCGACGTATGAAAAGTTGGTATTGTTAGAGAGGTTAAATGTTTAGCTCAACTAATAATCAGGGGAAAGTTCCCTAAAACGCATATAAGGGCATTAATGGTTTTTAATGACCTTACTTTTTTCCTGTGAATTTTGAGGATAAATATCTTAAAGGTATTTTTAAGTTATACCATTTTATAAAGGGTTTGTGTTAAATTGGTTAAGTTTTCATTTGGTACATAAATTCTTCAACGGACGAACTTTACATTTAATTTGGTTTTAACTACTTTTCAAATAGCTTTCCACGTATTGATAATGCAATTATCGAAAAATTAACGAAAGTTTTGAAAGGCGCGAACTTTACGGTTAAATTTTTCGCTATTGTCTTGGTCGAAGATATAGTAGCCGACGAAGTTGGTCAAGTATTCTTCAATTAAGTCTCTATTAACATCTCTTCCCTGAAGATCCTTATTATAATTATTGGAAAAGAAGAGTTCGAAAGCCTTCATTACCTTTATCTATTTTTGACTGGATATTATTTTGACTTTTTGGCTGGCGTAGGATTTGGTTGTTTGATATGGAGTAAACTTGGTGGTTTGTGAGCATGTAGACTTGGCGATTTGGTGTAGGGTCGCGCAACGTGTTTTTTTTTTTTTTTTGCGCGACTTGGCGATCATTAGTGTTTTCGTTCGAAGTAACGATTTTGACGTATTCAATTGACGATTGTAACTTAGGAGGAGGAAGTAAAGACTAGTATTGACGAAAAGGTTGGTGTAAAGATCAAAATTTACTGTAGGGGGTAGAGTCGATTTTATTATTATTGTTGCTAATTGTAGTTAAACAATGAAATTTATAGGCCTTATGACTTCCTTTTTTTTTTTCCAGTAGTAATACCCTATAGTATTAACTTAACCGTTTGTTGACTTAACGATCTTTGAGACCTTTGATAATTGGTATTAACGTTTGTTTTTAAGAACGATCTGGTAAATATTTCTTGGTATTCTCAAATGCTGGCGATAACGTTGCCACTTCTAAACTTGCGTCAAGACTAACTTAATCCGGAAGTCTTATTTACTGACTGCCGTAGAAACTGACACAGTAGTAAAGGCTCTTTGTAAGAGTTTTTCTTCTACCTTAAAATTACACAAAGCGTAACTAGAGAGTAGTCCCTTCTTTTAATTTGTGAATCTGTATTTGAACTAATAATTACTAATCAGTGTTTGTAAGACTTTAGACGTTGCAACGTTATCAATTCGGGACGTGATCGAAGTAATAGTAGTATTGCATGGTTAAGTAGTGTATGTATTGTTTTAAATTCCGTAGACTTTCAGCCGGTCTGCCCATTAATTTGTATGGCCAATTGCTTGGCCCATGTCTTAGTGTGAAATGTGCGCATACTATGCTTGATTTTGCAGTTAAACTACAAAACACTACACTCAACTTTACTATAAGTAAAGTTGAACTACTTCATTTCAATCACTACTATTCCAACACTAATGTTTATTAATTACATAAAGTAATAACTTTGGTATTATTGGTATATAAATTCACGATATACTGTTTTTCGGGAATGTTAGGTTTGTGGTGGCTCAAAAACATGTTATCAAGTATTAAAGTTTTTAGAAGTATAAGTTAAATAAGATTCTGGCTAAATATGTATACCTGAATTTTAACGGATCGTAAAATTTCATTCATAGTATTAATTATATTATTAATAGGTACCTTAATTTACATTAATAGATATAAATTACGAGTAAAGTGGAAATTAACAAAATGAACGAGGTAAAATTATAACGACACCTTAAGTAATGGGTTTGAACGGCTTATATCACCACATTATATTAGTCTGAATCATTTTAAGCCCTGAATATTACGATATAAGTTGAAAATCCGAGAAATGAAAATTTTAATGCGCTCAATAAGCGGATTTAATGATGAATGAGAAATTCGGATTAAGGTGTTAATATGGTACCGTTGTCGATATTACTATATACCCCTACAGCTAGTATACATAGACTAAGTGGCAGTGCACTATATTGCAAGGTGCATTCCAGCAGAGTGCACGATAACATGTCACGCTGCAGACTGTTCTCTTGCAAAGCGCATAGCAAAAGAGCCACTGCCTGGATGAGAGGTTTATGACCTTCTATCCGTGGCTCGCACTCTATAGAATGCTTCTTCTAGATCTATTTATCTTTTACTTCTATACCAAAATTTCTGATAATTCTTTTACTCTTTTACTTCACGTAAAATAGGCGAAGACCATACCGATATTAATTAGTAACCGACTAGGTTAACTACAAACAATTAAGGAAAAGAGATGCAAACTTAAATTAAATACATATAGTTGGATATTGTAGCGGTCCTAACTGTTTATACTTTACTGTTACGTCTTATAAAAACTATACGGGAGTATAGAATTACGCGAGAGCGCTGTAAAACCCGAAGCGTAATAAGGCTATAAGATTCGGAGTAACTTTAAAAATAACCATTTTTCGTACGATATTATCAACAAGTTGTTGCCCTATCTATTTAAAATCCCTGTTAAGTTAACTGTCAACTTGTATTAGTGCTTTAAACGTATCCGGGTACTTTTTGGAGAGCGTCCTATCACGTATTAGGCCATATAAGTCAAAATAACTAAGTTTCGGAGCCCTTTGTTAGGATCCGTCCGACTTAAATTCAATATATAAATCGCTTACGAAATACAAAAGCGGTTGGGAATACAGAATCCAAACCGTTTACGAAAACTAAAAGCGGTTACGAACGGAATAACTAAACCGCTCGTTTTAGTAAAGGCGGTTGCGATACAATAATCCGGACCGCTTACTAAGACGCGAACCAAAACCCATACATTGGATTACATAATACACCTTCCTACACCTAAATTTATTTTCACACGTTTATTCTATCCGCCTTTTCACGTTCGCCTTATGTATTTTAAGTTTAATACTTGTAACGTTTAAATTTTCCCTACTCGCTTAGCTAAAATAAAGTTAATCAACGTTAACAAAAACTAGTTTAAGACGTCGGACTAACTTGTAACCATACTTTGTTTACGTGTAATTTTATTTTTATTTTTACTGGCAAGCGTTAGTAGCTTTACTTTAACCACTTTATTCATTTTATTTATCTTATATTTACCGTTTGTAAAACAAATTACTTTAAACTCTAAATTCCAAGCGCATATAAATCCAACTGCGACGCGAAACTACTAATTTACGCTGCTCCAAGCATTATAGGTATACACAGATTACCCACCTCGAACACACAATAACTCTACCAGTAAAGGATTTGGCAGAGGCTAACGAATATATAGAATACCTTTTTACATATACGTTGTTTCGTAGCAATATTTTGAAGTATTTAGACCTAGACCTATAGGATAATAAAATCGAGGTATTGGTGGAGAATTTGGACCCTTATACGACAAATACGTATATTATCAATATGATTTTAAATTACTTTAAAGGAGAAATTGATGGACGCAATTTATTTGAAAATTTAAGAAAAGACTTTACATATTGCACGCGGGACGTGAGGTGTATAGTCAATACTACAATTTTCAAAATATTACGAAAACAACTATAAAGTAAAGGTATTAATACAATCGGTGGAAACAATAGCCGTATTACAAAAGCTTTATTAGAAAGGGCCTAGTTTATATAAATGTTAAAGTAGATGGAAGATAAAGTGATAAAAGTGAAGTTTGTAAAATAATACTAGCTAAAGAAACGTTAGGAACACCTGCTTAAGTTGACGGACCGGGAGCGAGAAAAGCCTCCGTAAATGGAAATAAGGCGTTTAACAAGGTTGAATGCCAGCGGCGAAGCGGAAACAGAGATAGAGAAATCGACGGAAAAGTAGAAAACGCCTAAACAATTATTTACAACGAGGATTAAATAAGAACCCTTTCCAAACCGCAATTTTGAATAAAGGCCAAAACAAGCCCACGTCCCGGATACCGTTAACAACCAGCTTAACCACGAAAAAAGCGGCTCGAATAGCGAAAAATCCCCGCTTTAAGAATTGATAAATGGTGTAAAACGCCAATACGTACCCTATAAACCAATGCCTATTAAACACAACCCCTACCACAATCTCTCACCGCACCGCTTTCCCATTAATAAGAGCGACCTTACAAAGTTTATCAATTTTGCCAGACTTTAGGATAAGGACGAAAACTATAATGGTAAACTATACGACGTACTCGATAACAAAATACGTTTTATATTTTATATATATAAAAGATTAGATATCGAATTATCTCCTTTTTACGTTATTTTACCCGGTATATTATTTAGGTAAGTTAAAAAGTGATATATATACTACCTTATGTAAGTAGATACGTTTTTATAATGTTATAGTCGCCTAAAATTACATTTCGATATAAAAATCAATTATGAATTTTACGATAAGGACTAAACTGATATAACTTGGGAATAAGTGAAAAATTAACGTGAAAATTCCGATAGAAACCTATAAAAGATCCTTACCGCTTTGTTAACTGAGTTCTGGAAGTATTAGGCAGCCCCTGGACCGGAATATAAGGGTGATGAACTATTTATCTAAGCAATAATAAAAGTATGTCGCGAAAACCCAGATTTTGACCTTATACTTTTTAAACCTAAAAAGGACTTGGAGGCTTTTTCTGTAAGTTTTAGGATATCGTTTAAAACCTTTATACGCTTATAGTAGAGCTTGAGATTAGCATGTATAGCCGATAAGACTAAAGGCGAGAGATAAATTATTAAAGTAAAACGAACGCCTTAAATATAGTTATTTAGGAGAGAATACTGGTAATAAGTAGCAGGTAGGATCGTTTGGCAATAGGCGAAACGTACCACGGCTATAATAATATTTGCAAACAGGTATACAGAGCTCCGCAGATTTATAAAAACGCTATATCGTATACGGAAAAATTGGCTAATAATTTACTAATCACTTAGTCTACGAGCAGATTCGGATGAAATTAAAAAAAAAAACCCCGATTACATATTTAATGATCGGATAAAAAATGATTTCTCAGTATAGGTAACTGAGTGTAAAATGGTAAATGATAAATCTAACGCCTAGCCTTATGAATACACATTCGAAAAAAAAACTTTAGAGGTAATAATACTTATTTAATATCCTAAGACGATGAGACCGCTTAGCGTATTTTAGTAGATTTATAAGACATTTCCTTCCCATATATTATAAGTTTGGATTACGTAAACGATGTGTTTAACGTTTATGTAGCATTATAATTTACGTCTTTAAATAAATACGGTAACCATTTTCAGGGTATTATATCTGATACCAGTGTAGCTGAAATATTATCAGCCGGAAAGCGACAATTAGACGCATTTATAACGAATTTTCCGAAGTTTTAATTAAATCCAATAAAAGAATACCGAAAGTTTCGATTTGGTAAGAGTAAAACGTCGTTACTTAAAACAGTCGTTAAAAATACGCGATTCGAACTGGTTAAATTTTACGTCATAAACTTTGAAATATTTTTTAACTTATATAAATGAATTCGGAATTAAGGTTCGAAATAAGACTAATCATCTTTTTCACGTTTCAGATAGCGTATTCGTACCACTCCAGTTTTAATTTGACTACTTGTGGTTTTTCGTGAAGTATGTATAATTCAGGCTTTTTACTTAATGTACCCGGAATTATAGATACTGTACCGAAGATTTGGATACCCGGCTGTAAAACGACTTTTATAATTATTTTACGACGAAGGTTATATGGATATAGGAAAAGAGGTATTTAAAGTTATTATTTTTTTGCTATAAGTGTTAATTACATTTACAGGCCACAAGACGGTTTAAATTCCGCTTTTAAAACGATATAAACTTTAATTACGAGGTGATTGTTAATATTATATATTTAAATAGCTAACCGGTTATTTACGCTATAGACGTGATAATATTATTACAAACCGCCAAGTTTACACGAAACTTTTCCGCTATAAATGTCTAAAATACTTTGGTTAACTGTTGGTAAAACGTTTACCTAAGGCCTTAAAACTAAATTATACACGACGTTAATATAGCCTTAAACTTTACGAAATGAAATATTAAGGTTCGGACAACCAGTAACGAATGTAAATATATTTTAATGAAAAATTATAAGGTATTTTAATGAGAACGGTATTATAAACCACTTGAAAAAGCATATTCAATGCTGTTTAAGGAACTAAATGGTATTGTTTTTTTTAAAAGAAATGAATGGAGGTTAGCGTCGTTATTGAAAATTTTGGCTCAAGTGAGTTTATCCTTACGCTGTTTGTTTTTAGTACCTACCTAAGAATTTATATAGACTTTATACCATTATTAACCACGTTGTAAAGGGCGACTATTATAGAGAAAACTTCGGCGGCATTAAATTTCTTACGCGTTGAAAACGATGTGTCCAAAACGCTGGCTATAAGGAATAGCCTACGCAAAAGTAACGTTTTAAACTTATTATTACAACTTAAGATTCTGGTTTGAAAAATAAGGACGGATGGATTAGCTTTTGGAATATTAACTAGTTTAAAGGCTATAATGTATTCGTCAATTTGCTAAAAAGTATAAATTCGTTTCTTTAGATAATATTAAGAAAATTTAGGGGGAAAATGAAAAGAAGCGACCTGGAACCGTAGTTCGACTAAACCTATTAATGGGACACCCCATAAAACGAAGAATCCAAATCGCTTCTAGTTTTAACCTATCCCCCGAATTACGTATTCGACCCGTTTTTAATAAACTAAAGTGGCATATTTATACTAACTCTATTAACATCTCGCTGCCAGGGCCTCCCCTTTAACTCGAATACAAAAAAACGCCCCGGAACCTTTATCGCAGGCTTTTTTATCATTTAAAAAGAGATGAAAAACCGCTAATTTAGCCTGAATATTCGTTACGACGGCATTATCATTGCCCTAAATACCACGTTCGAATAATTTACCCAAATAAAAAAAATTCCCTAACTAACCAATACGTATTTAGTTTTGAATGGTTCGATTTAAAAATTAACAGCGCCTAAAAAAGATTTCCTACTCGCTTCGTCTACGATATTAAGGATAAATCGGAAAACTTTATAAAAAGACCTGAATAATTGTGAAACATAACAACGACGATGATAAAAATAATATTATAACCTAATTTCTTACCTCATAAAGGGCCAGCCAACGCTTCATTTTTTACATTCATAAATTTCCTTAATATACTATATAGCTTATATATCTAACTCCCCAATATAATATAAATATAAACTAAGTTGAGAAGACTGTTTAAACAACTTATTTACGCCGATATACCTAAAGATTTTAGGAAATACCATTCACCTAAATTAATCTTACGTATTATAAAACCGGTTTACAACTTGGTTAAAGTTGGTATTTACTAGTATAATACCTATTAAATGCATTATAAGAAACGGCTTGGAATAATTAATTCGACTTTCGATCCGTGTCTATGGGTATTAATAACCTGTTTTAAAGGATTTGTATTAACGTGTATGTAAATAAACAACATACTAACGTTATATAACGCGTTGTTTTCCGCATTTAAAAAAAAGAAAACTTTCAAAAGCCTACCTGAAAGTGAAGCCTAAAACGTACCTGACATATGACCATATAATTGAATTTAATAGCGTTATTTTTACTTTCCGGAATGGCGTTTTGTGCCTTATACAAAAAGGTTAGTTGGATAAAGTTGCCCTTGTCGTTTTGGATAACGTAAAACGGACCAAAGAATACAAATGCCAACGAATACGTGGCGCTTAGATTGCTTTAGTAGCCCAATCGGAAGCGGTATTTGATTTTTTGGTCACCGCATTATATCAGACTTCCCCGTCAAACGATATATATTAAGCGTTTAACAAACGCCTTTTATAATAAATATATAACCCACAACGCGTTTTATAATTAATAACGTTAAATATCCGTATTGTAAAATTATTCGTTTTTATTAACGGTTCCTTTATTAACAATAACGATTACAATTCGTAAATAGGTTTCGTTTTAATACTCGATAACGAAATACCGGTCCGAAAAGGATTTACACTTCGTGGAAATATTATTTATTAGAGTTTTACCAAGTATAAGCGGGTTACGAAAAGCGTTTTGGTTTCGGAAATTTATAATATGATTAATGGTTTCTATTCAGGTATTACTATGGTAATAACGGTATGGATAATTATTTCCAACTTTAGTTTACACCCTATCCTTTTAGTTGTATATATTAACTCTTTTTCACTTTATAAATGTTTAGTTAAATTAGGTATTTCGAATAAAAAAGTTTCATAATCAATATTATGGATTTATGCGAGTTATATAAACGCTGCGAAATTAAGGAAACGTGGTAAATCAATTTAAAATCTAATCTAACGGACGTAATAACTAAAGTTATATCGAACGAAACGTTAAAAACATTTATATCACTAAGCACGTTATTCATTAGTATTATCAAAAACATTTTACGACCCAATAGGGTTGGTATATAATGCCTTACGTTTGTATTTTGTTTTATATTTTTTACGCGGTACGAAATATAATAACCAAGTTGCTTCCGGATTTATACCACGGTATATAATTTATATTTGCGCCGACTTCACAAATTTTTCCTTTATTTAAATTTATTATTTCACGTCGTCCCTAATATACTATTATACCTTATTTTACATACTTTAGCCTTATTGTTTATTTTACTATGGACCCCTGTTTTTTAAAATTTACGATGTTATATCGCCTTTAGCATATTGACTTTTTTTATTTCATATAATTAAGGTTATATTTATTATGTATAAAGGATTATCATTATGAGAAGTAATAATATCATTGTGTAACGTACTATGCTATGGCAGGATGCGTCGGCTCGTATCAAGGGGTAGCTATTTATTGTTAAAAGAAAGGGGAAATGGCGATGCCATCGCGTTCTCATTATCCTTTCCGTCGTCTTTTCCCTTTATATTAACGCTACCGTTATTACTATTATCAACGTTATTAGCGTTAACGAAGATGTGGCCCTGAGCCTTAGATCGTATACCATTAAGAAAAGGTATAAAGAGGTCTTTACCCTCCTTATGGCAACGCGCGATAACTTCGTTAAACTCGCTTACGTAGTACATACGTAGGCCCCGTTTTTAGGTGGCGATAACGGCTTCCGACTCCTTGGTTTACCGGTCAACGCTTATTATTAATTAGTATCGGCTTATTTTGGTTATTTGCGAACGCGGTTATTTCTCGAACCGCCCCGGACATTACTTTTTTAACAGAAGAAATTTTTAAAAATTGGTTAAAACTTATTATAAAACCGGTGGACGCGTAACATGACTTCGGCTTACGGCACCAAAATTAATAAAACGGGGACGTATCCGTCACCAATTTACTCGTAACAGTAATAATGGGCCGAATAATCCCCGTTTTCGTAGTAATTGTTAACCGACTTACCCGCGGATGCGGACACGATATATAGTACATAAGTCGTATCTATTAGCGGTCCGAAGCTATGGACCCAAGTACGCTGGTTTAACGCTTTACGCGTCAAAAAGGCTTTAGGTGGCGAAAAAAGTTCAACTTTTACTCGTTATTTACAGGAATATCAAAGGTAAATATACGGGTAAAATTAGGGAATATAAGCTGCGGAAGAGTTTCGTAAGGTTGTATTTATAGCGTCGGGAGGTTTCGTAGGTAAAGGAGTTTTTACCCACGGGGAAAAGGTAAGGTTTATAACCTTAAAAGCCCCCCGTTCCTTTTTCAAAAAACTTAAAAGAAAGGGGGAGGGGGAGAGGAGAAAGGGGGGGGTGCCGGTAATAGAGGGAAACGGGGTAGCGACAGCGGCAGGGAAAGGCGAAGCCAAAAATGGGGCGGCGATGGTAGGGCTTAACGGGGCCAAAGGGGAGGCGGTGGCGGTAAGGTATGGAGAGGCAGGGGCGGAGGTAGCTATATATAAAATTATGCCCGATAAGGGTGGGCTATTGGCAATGGTGGTGGTAGCGGCGGTGGTGGTGGCGGCTATGGCGGCGGTGGCCGCGGCGCGGCGACGCTTTCGTGCCAAACGGCGTTTGGCGGACTTGTTTTTACGCGGCATCTATTTAAAAGTAAGGTTAGTATATAGGTATTAGTTGAGTAACCTACCTATCAAAGTGGTTTAGATTGGTTAATTGAAATATAGATTAAAGTTCACTTCAAATGGTAACTTGTATCAACTATAAGTACGCGCCTTTAAAGGGGGAAAGAAAATAAGTTTTACTTAAACCGATGGCAATGTATTTTTTCATATCAATCTAAAACACGTAGCGGCGTAAATACCGCTACATAATTATCCTTATAGCGTTTGCGCAATAACACCCTTATTGGAAACAACAAAATGCGTCATTAATAACTATCTTATTGCCGATTAACTATACTAACCAGACCCTTATTACAATTACCACCCCGGCCAGGAATTTCTAATTTAAACCTTTGTAATTGGTACCGTAATCACACTGTTATTATAAAAGCTACTAATTCGAACCTTTACCATTAGTACTGAAACTATACTATTATTTCAAAAGTTACTAATTTGAACCTTTACAATTAGTACTGTGATTACACTATTATTACAAAACTACATATACAGAACGAACTTATCACAACTATATTTTCGTTATTGTGCTATGGGTATAGAATACAAGAAAGAAAGAAAAGATTACCTGTATGAATATTACTATATACCCCTACAGCTAGTATACATAGACTAAATGGTAGTGCACTATATTGCAAGGTGTATTCCTGTAGAGTGTACGATAACGTGTCACGCTGTAAAATGCACTCTTGCAAGGCGTAAAGTGTATTATGCGTAGAGCGGTCTGGAATGGGTATTCCAGAGTGCACGGCAAAAGGGCCACTGCCCGAAAAAGAGGTTTATAACCTCCCATCCGTAGCGTGCACTCTCTGGAATACTTCTTCTGAATCTATCTATCTTTTACTACAATACCAATCTTTCTAATTACTCTTCTACTCATTTACTTCACATGAAACAGGCAGAGATCTTACCGACAACCGTTAAATTTAACGATGGCGAATTTGATTATTTTTACAAACGGTCTTTTCACAAATAATATCGACCTTATATCGTAAATTAAGTTCCTCATAATATTCGTTAATATGTATAAACTTAATAGGCAGTTTACGATCACCGGAAACCTTGCATATTCGATACTTATTAAATATGAACGTGTAATACGGAATATGTTGGTATTGGAAGCTCACAATACAATAATAAGCTTTAATATTGATATGATAACCGAAGGCATATGAAGAATTATTATTAAATAGCTAAGATTGCCTCTGATATCTATAGTTGTATATATTAACACCTGGAGCCTTTATAAGTATTTTTTTAAGCTGGGTACAGCTAATGAAAAATGTTTAATAATAGACGTGATGGTTCCAATGAAGGTATATAAAACCTAAAATATTAACAAATTTAAGTCGATTAACGACAAAGATATCCCTATCAACACTATAACTAAAACTACGCCTAATAACTATTTGGAAAGGTTTGTAGACACTAACAAGCTAACCGTGTGAATAGAAGGTTATATGAACCACCCGGTACATAAAGTTGAAAAACAGGATAATCATGGCAAACTGAAATACTACCAAGGTAATATACCAAAAAAAAGGTGATTGGATCTACTAGAAAAAAGTACATAGTTAATAGCATGTAAGTTTATAACGAAAAACTTGTATACGAAAGTTAAAAAACTTAACGCCTAGAAATACAGGGCGAAAGGTTGTAATTGAAGTTAATTTGGTTGCGAAACAAGCTAAAATTGTCAGGGATTTTTTTCACGGAGTTGGGAGGAACTTTGATTATTATCACAAATTAGTTTTTATCTACGTTAGGGCACACACACACACACACACACAAAAAAGTTGCCAATATTGAAACAGAAGTTATTACAATACAGTCAAGTCAACTATACTGACCCCAAGTTGATTGTACTAACTGTATATTGATTGTATTGTTTATTGGTTGATTGTATTGATTGAAAGTCAAATCCAATAGGTTCCCAATCCAGACTAAGGTACGGGCCAAGAAATTGGATATAAAAATAAGCGTGCAGATCGGCTATCGATCTGCCAAACTTAGAAGTAACACAACACCACTTTCAATATAATACATCATTTACTTAGACCATTATTGGAATAGACTACGTTACAACAATAAAGACCTACCAACAGTAATGGTTAATATTATTAATGGGTTTATATGTTTTGGTATACTATAAGTTAAATCGTATGTAAAATTAATAAAAATCTTTCGGTTGAGCCCAAAAAAAAAACACAACTTACCCATAATAATATTTGATATTTTAATGGAGTAACGACATCGCGGACAATCATTAAACGAAGTGATTATCATGAAGATAAGGAATATAATCACGGAATGGTATATATAACGCCATAAGTCACTTGAAAAGAAAAAAAAAATCACGAATTTGATATTAAACTACGTATTGAAGGAATGATTAAAACGTTCGGCAGACGTTTTAAGGAAAACGATCAGGTCAAAATTCATCGACTATTTACATGACGGCTTATATAATTTATATTTAAAAGCCACGTCAATTTTGAAAACAATCACGACATGTTTTTCGAATGAAAATTAATATGAAAATCTAATGATAAAACTACCAGTAAACCCTTTCATAAATCTAGACTACGAGTTTGAAGATTTAAAGATGAAAATAAAGACTTAATTTTCTTCAAATTTCAAAATATTTGAAAATTAAGTTAACTGCCATTTGTTATTATATCTATAAGTTTATTGGTTGACGGTAATTGAATAATCGATAAGTTCATCCTACATTATTTGATATTAACTAAAAGTATATTTATTGTATTATTAACATTTCAAAACCATTGTAATGAAATTGAAGATTACGTTTAACGATAAATTTCCATTGGAAATAATTATACGATACTGTTGAAATAGTAATAATTGCAGTGAAATAAGTCAACCTTACTGTAAATAACGTTGACCACACTGACTGTAAATTGAGTGTATTGTTTTTTTGGGTTTGCTGTATTGACTACATGTCAAGTACAATATGCGCCCACTTCACACTAGGATACAGGCCAAGCAATTATCCATACAAACTACTGTGGAGACCGGCTAGCGGTCTGCAAAACCTAGAACAATACACCCAAGACTTGACCACATAATACTACTGTTAATTCGACCAATCGAATCGATAACGTTATCTACCAATAATAATCAGTTCTTATCAGGTTAAGTACAGATTAGTTTAGTATAAAAAGAGGTTAATTTCCGGCTGTTACGCTTTGGAAAAGTTCAAGGTAGAGAAAAGACTCTTGCGAAGGGCCTCTATTAGTACTTCATCAGTCCACAACGGAAAGAAGTATAGAAGAATTTTGGGTTGCGTTTGTTTATAAAAGTAAACTGGAAGTGAGTGATGATATAGCTACTTGAAAACACTAAAAAAACTCTACGGATCTTGTTTGAAGAAAAGCGTTAATATTAACCACTAAAAGTCTCAGATTATGAAAGTTGTCAAACAGCTAAATTAGTACTACTGTAGGTACTATTACTGTAAAAACTACTAAGTCCTACTCTAAATGATTAACAATAATAAACAACCTTCGACCTTACCACCCTATATTAAACTTTGCCCTTAATATCAATCTTTTTGTTTCACACTGATTTCCTCCTTTCCTTATGCTCTAAGATTGTTGCCTTAAGCTGAAATACTAAAAATCGCCAAGTCGCGCTAAGAAAACTACGTCGCGTAACTTCACATTGAATTTCCAAGTTACCACGCCCCTTCTATGCCAAAACACCAAGTTCTACATCCCACACTAACTAAAACGTCAAGATAGATATTGTAAGCGCTCACTTTAAAGCCATTGTTGATCTTACTAGAAACGAAGTAATTAAAGCCTTTAGATCTGCTGTTGTCAAGTATCTTAACGAAGAACCTTGAGAAAAGGATGTTAAAGAAGACTTAATCGAATAATATTTGACTAACTTCGTTGACTATTATATATTCGACCAAGATGATTACGATCTCGACTGTAACGAAAGCTCCTTTTAGACTTTTCGTGAGTTTTTTGACGATTGGATTATCAATATGTGGAAAGTGATATAAAAAGGGATTAAAATAAGTTAAAGACAGAGTTCGTATATCAATGAGTTTACGTATCGGATAAAAACTTAATTAAGTTGACATAAATCCTTTTCTAACTGGCTCAACTTAAAGAATACACTTAAAACTAATATGGTAAAAGAAAGGGTATTAAAAATCTTTACCGTTTTTATATACGGTTTAGGGGACCTTCCCTTAATCTTTAGTTAAGTTAAACTTTTAATTTTCCCGCTAACATCAATCTTTTATACGCCGACGGTAAGGGATTTGTAGATTCGTTTGACAGTTTAGCACTTTTACGTAATAACGCGGAGTATATTTTTAGCAGTGGTAGGAAGCGTAAAGTAATAGTTGCCAACGCAGTATGAGGAATTGATATTGGCGTTATCTGGTTAATTGAATAAAATGGGTAAGTCCCTTAAAACTTTACCTACGATTAAGTCCCTCTTGCCCCTTAATCCTTCCCTTAAAATCGCCAAGTCCTTTGAAGTAAAGCTTTCTACGGCATGAACGCCTACATGTAATGATCACATTAAATATCTGTGAGTATATAGAAGGTGTCAGAGGGTTTATGTTATCAAGAAAGTGGCAGAGGTGCTGAGTGAACAATATCGCAACCGTGCAAGTAATGATCAAAAGCCGTGGGGCTATTCAGAATATACTGAGACTGAATACTTAGATTGACAACTGAAGAGCTATGAAGGAAATAATATCTATGTGGTGATGACCGTGTCCTTATATATCCGTGCCTTCATATTGTTTTCAGTACTGGATCACTTGGATCAGTGCTGATCCCACTGATCCTAATCACATAATTGGCTTAATCATTTCCGCTAACAAAGGAAAGGTATTCTCCGCCTGATGTGTTGGACTTCGGGCTCAGCTGCACACTAGCTTACTTCCTAACCCGATATCATGCTTGGGTCGTGACACTACACACGCGAGTCCATTACAGGTATTATTATAAGACTTTACCCGTCGGGCCAGACCATTGGTAGTTACCCTTAATATCGCAAATTTTAAGGCACAAACCTTAATTTACAGGAAATATTTTCAACGATTGAAACGATTATTGTAACCTTCCTCCCAGAATTATTAATATTGTTAATATTGATTATAAACTTTCTACGTATTTCGCAAAAATTTGGAATAACGAAAAGAAGCATAACGGGAAGTTTTACAATTCTTTCGATACGAAAATTATGTTTTTTTTTAATATTTGTAAGTGGATAAAGGATTTTCTTTCTGTTTTTTTACTTACTGTTTCCTAAAATTCTCATAAGCTACGTGAAAGAATATTACCTAACCTTTTGAAAGAAAGCAAAAACTTTCCGCGAGATTTATAACAATATAAAAAGTTACTTCGAATACGATGTTTACCTTACGTAATACCACACGGATTGGGTTACGACGAAATAGACGATAATAATAGTTAAGAAAAAAAAAAGAAGGAAATTCCGATTGATGTTTTTAATGAAATACTTGATAAATTAATATTGTATTAACAAGTAATATAGAAGGTTTATATTGGTGAAACCATGTTTCGCGAGTAAGTACGGGTAATAATCACGGGCGTAAACCAGTTTGAATACGTTTCATAGCGTCTAAATACCACCTGTAAAGGACTTTTTAGCCAATTACAGTCCTCGCTTATAATTGTAATGGTACGTACTCTGAAATTATTCGATGCATACCCTGAAGCTAATAACTTCCACAATGTAAATTAAAAAACACGTAATATTGTATTGCATTGATTGTAAGTATGGGCTGACTTAATGTTTAAAACCTGGTTTAACATCCTCATATTGAAAGCCACAAATATACTAGAGTTAGTAATGAAGATAAGATTGAAGCAGATCTATCAACCGGAAGAAATATAGTCGTAATGGTGGTAAAACATGTTGGAATTATAATGAGTCTGGTTGTTAGTTAACTTGTTACCCCCTAGCTAAGTGTTACAAATGATAAATAATATATTATACTCAATACCCCGTCTTTTTTAGGCAAAATGACTTAAACTATATCGTAGGCTATAAGGGTAAAGATGTTGTTAACGATAACAATGCGCTTAAGTAAGTTACATAGCACAAAAATGTTTCTCCTAACGCGGCCAAATAACTATCCGCCTATGTATTTTTATACTATTTAAAAGGAAAAGACTTTTACCCTTAGCTTAACTACATACATGATCTATTAAATATATTTAAATTCTGCAATAGTTATGCAGACCACACGTTTCAAGGTATTATGTCAGATATAGAGGCAGTAAAGTTCTTAATAGGCGGTTATTCGTAGTATGTGGTATTAAAAATAGAAAATACTATTATTATAAAGATTAGCCGTTAAGATATTGGTAAGATTAAAGTTTTTCTCAGTCCAGGTGAATAACTATCGTTACTAATTACGACGATTCTTTAAATTATTATTAGGCCAATCACGTTTCATATCCTCAAGTCCCTTACCTCATTTCTTCTTTGCTTGGAATATATAAATATTTTGGAGTTAACGTTGATGTTAACATTAACAAGCTGATTAAGAACGGTTAGAGGTTCCTTTTTTTATCAATTAGGGTAATTTGTGCTTTCACTTCTAGGTTCCAAAGGTCATGGTGCTGAATTTAACAGAGTTAGAAATACGTTAATTACACCAGAGTTTAAAATATCCAACCGTCGATAGATTGTATAAAGTTTTAAAGTGCGTATGGTCTAAAGATATAGAATACTTTCCTTTAGAGATTATTTAAAATCTTTACCGTTGTTATTAAATACATACATAATCCACCTAAAATTTAAGTTCATAATAAAAAAGATAAAGATTTTAACTATAAAATCTTTGTTAACATGTTTTATTTAAATAATAAATCTAATTTTTATATCATTAACTGCGCAACCTTCTTTACGTATCGAAATTCCTTAAATCTCTATAGGGAAAAGATATTTGGAAAAAATTAAGAATATTGTGTAATAATACGTATTTATACCTACAAGGAGTTATGGTTTACGATATTGGTATTAACTTTACGGCGGCAGAGTTTTAGGCGGACGTTAAAATAATAGGGATCCAGTATAAACAGGTACTTGTTAAGGCCTACTAAAGTATTGGGAAGATCGAGATAGTATATACACTACTTTACAAAGCGTATTATATTCTTACGTTAGAGATTGTAAATTTTACGGATTAGGGGGTACGTTATTACATAGCGGTGAAAGGTTTAGCCTATATTATGAGCTTCAAGAGCCTAATACTGACGTTACTGGTTTTAAAAGTATACCCACGTTTGAAGAATGAATCTACGCTATTAGTAAATACCCAGAAAAAGGTTGTGGAGCACAGTAACGTATTAAAGGAATCACAACAAAAATCAGTAAAGCGTCAAATCAATAATACCCTTAATCATAAAAAACGACTTTACAACAATCGACGTATTTTATTTTCCGTTATAAATTGAAGTCGTTATGTAGCGTAAGCCGGCCAAATTAGATGGCCCATTAAGATTTTAAGTATTGATAACCTGGAAATAGTTGTTAAAACAATGAATCGTATTATGAAAACTTGAATAATACAAGTCAAACTTTATATTAGGGCTAGTAACGGTAGCGATAACGATAAAAACTTTTTAATCAAGCGAATGAATTAATAACAACCACCTCCTTCTATAATCGAAAAGATAATGGGATGCTACCGGCGCGTCCGACCACAAAAAAAAAAAAAGAACATTGAAATCAAGGAATATATATTGGGTCGGATTTATAATATTGTTTAGGTTAACAAAAAAAGGATAATTAAGACTTGGTTGTAAAGTTTCATATATAAAACGTTTTTAAAACCTTCGGTAAACCTTTTGAAAAAAACGATAGAGTCTAAATTGATAGATTTATGATTCAAGGAACTGTATGATTTCTATTTAAAAGCGATTCAAGACTTAAAACTTCAACTTTACGATATCTAGGTTGAGGATTATACAGTAGATTAAGTGTAAGTCTACGGGGCGGTCATCCGAAAAGTTACGTCTAATCATTTAAATATACGACAATAAAGGTAAAACAGAATCCTTACGTAGTCGTTGACGATTAAAAAAATTGGATAATGCTTAACGATCGTTATAGCAACAACTTTGTTAGCCATAATTCAAGGAAATTTACCTTGAATAACCCTAATATTACATGAATATATACATAATCAATAACCTATTTACATCGGGTTGTTTTATTGGAATTATCATAAGAATTGCATGGTAAATACCCTTTGGTGACGGTTATACGATATATTAAGCTATTGTACGGACTGGAAATAGTAGGCGTTTATTGATTATTGATTTATTAGTAGTATTTTGAGTTGAATCTAGGTATTAAATTTTTAATATACAACCAGTGTTTATTGGTGACGTAAAATCAAGATTTTGGCTTCAAAGTTATGTAAATTAACGATATATTTTTTCGTTGCAACTGCTGATTTTGTAGTATCGGAATAGTAAGCAACTAAGTATTCAAAGTTTGGGAATTATAACCCTGTCTCAACTTTAATAAAAGGTAATTAGTTTAATTTTAACGAATAGTTAATCCGTATGCTTGATGTTAACGATACCTGCCTTAGTTTTCACTAAAATGACTAGGGAGTCAATTTAGCTACAACTAACAAGACTGAAATGGCTAAGGCCTAATAGTACCTGGAATAACGCTCCCGTAATAGTCATATCGTTACTTTATATTAACTAGAGTTTTTTTTTTACGACCTATGTATTGCGGTATAGAAATAAGACCTAACGAACAAAGATCTGAAAATATTGAACAAAAGGTTGGAGTAACAAATGCAAAACCTAAACCAAGGAATTAATATGGTTTTGATTGACTTGTTGAAAATCAAATTAATAATTTTTACCGACATCTTTTTTATGAATAATAAAAACTTATCGTCGCAAATCGGATTTTCAATAACTATCGTTAATAAACATAAGTAGGAGAATTAGTTTAGTATTATAGGACGCATGATTGATTGGACTTTTGTTAAATATAAGATGGTTATATTAAATGTATTGATTTTTAAGGTTTACGGAATAATAGCCGGCTTTGATATAGGTATAGGTATTGTAGTAAATACGTCATATAATCATCAAGTAACTAATGGTTCCCTTTATTTTGGTAGTAATCTATGTCAATTCGAAAATATTATTTAAATACATTTTGAAGTTCCAAACTATTAGCAAGAAACACTTGATAATCGATGTAATGATATTATGTAAAGCCTACGAAGGTAAGGAAACTAATGAGTTTCAATAAATTTATAGTAAAAACGATCCTACCGACAGTATATTCAAGATATCACTAAATGAGATTTTTAGAAGGTTTATAAATAGTAATAAACTGACTATAAGTATAAAAATCTACGTTAATAGGCCACTTGATAAAGTTAATTTACGTGCTGAAAAATAATAATACCTTAATAAATTGCAAGATTTCTGGGGAATTAAGGCTGATAACTTGTTTGGTTAGCATGGTCAAGCTAAAGGCTTGTACAAGTCTGTGGCAAAAGACTTGTTTATGGAAATTAATAAAGTCAGAATTCGAAATGGTGGATTAAATGAAGGTAATTAGGGATAATACGGCTGTGAAATAAGCAGGGGTTTGACTAGTTAACAAGAATGTGATTTTGTGGATATTACTATATATCCTCATAGCTAGTATACATAGGCTAAGTGGCAGTACACTGTATTGCAAGGTACACTCCTGCAGAAGTGCACGATAACGTATTACGCTGAAGGCTGCACTATTTCAATATGCAAAGTGCATTATGCGTGGAGTGGTCTGAAATGAGTATTCCAGAGCGCACAGTAAAAGGGCCACTGCCCGGATAAGAGGTTTATAACCTCCCATTCGTAGAGTGCACTCTTTAAAATGCTCCTTCCTAACTTATCTATCTTTTAACTACATAATAACAATTTTATAATTACTCCTCTACTTTTTTTTACTTTATGTGAAATAGGCAAAAACCTTATCAATACTAATTAGTAGCTGACTGGGTCGATTATCAATAACCTAGAGAAAAAATAGATGAACATAAGTTGAATACCTATAACGGGATGTTATAACATTCCTAAATATTCGTACTTTAATATTACGTTTTTTTTTCAAAAGTATACGATATATATATAGAGACTATTAAATTTAAGTAACTTTAAAAAAGGATAACTTTAATACGATATTATTAACCTTCGTTTAGCGCCTTATCTATTAAAATCCCTGTTACGCTACCATTAACCCTCGTTTGGCGCTTTAACGTACCCGGTAACTTTTTAAATAGCGTTCTATTATATAACAGGCTACGTAAGCCAAAACCACTAAATTTCGAAATCCTTCGTTGGAATCTATCCGATCTAAACTCGACACCCAACCCGCTTACAAAACACAGGAGCGGTTACAAACATAGCATCCAAACCGCTTACGAAACCAAAAGCGGCTACAAAAAAACGTTTATTTTAGTAAAAGCGGTTATGATACAACAATCCGGACCGTTTACGAAACACGAACCAAAACCCATATATTAGACTGTATAATACACGTCCTTACTCCTATATTTTCTTTGCCCTATTCGCCTTTTTACGTTTGCCCTATGTATTTTAAATTGAGCCTTTACGAAGTTTGAATTTTACTAGTCACTTAATTGGTATAACGTTACCAAACGTTAACAGAACCAATTTGAAACGCCTAATCAATTTGTAATTACATTTCATTTGCATATCGTTTGAAATTTATTTATATTAATAAGTATTAGTAATTTTACTTCAATCGCTTTATTTATTTCATTTACTTTGTATTTATCTTTTGTAAAACAAATTACCTTAAATTTTGAAATACAAACGTATCTAAATACAACTATGACGCGAAATTAACAATTTATGCCGCTCCAATACACTAAATACACATAGGAATAACCATCTCCAACTGCTCCAAAACAATTATAGCTATGGCCATAATATCAATAACATCGAAAAAAGCCAACGCTTATTTAGATTTTTTAGTCGAGTATATGGGAATTAAAAAGGCTATAATATATGGAATGAACCTACACCCTTGAGATAACACTATCTATTTACCAATTAAAAAACTAAATCTATATACGGCAAACAATTATATCTTAACCGTGATTTTTCGTTACTAGGAGAGAAAATCCTAAGGACCTAATATACTAGATAGTTTCTATAAAAGATTTTCGAATTAAACGTTAAATATATAGAAAATATTAAACCCCTTTATTACTAAAACCTTAATAATTGAACTATGAAGTGGAGGTATAAATACTTTAGGAGGCAGTAATAGCCGCTTTACAAAAGCTCTATTCAAAATAATACGATTTATCGATTTACCAAACTATGAGGATAAAGATATATACCAAACGGAATTTGTAAAGGAATATTACTTGACGAAATATAAGAAATAGGTGGTAAAAGATATACGAACAAAAAGACGAATACAAAGCGTGAGATGACCTAATATTGTACTCGCGGTCCAAATTAGAAATATAAACTTTGAAGAAAAAGAAAAAACGACTACAATCCTTATTCATTATGCGGGTATAACACACCCCTATACCAATATATATTGTAAAGTAAAACCAAATATTCAACGAATTTCCAAATATGGCTAATACGACGTTCGACCATAACGAGAGCGGCCGAAAGATCGAAAATAACCCGTTTTCAAAAACGATGGGCGGCGTAAAATATTAATACGTGCCCTACAAATCAATACCCACTAACCACAACCCCTACCGTAACCTTTTACCGCATCGCTTTCCCACTAATAAAAGCGATTTTACAAAGTTTACTAATTTCGCTAAACTTTGGAATGGAGACGAAAACTATAACGGTAAACTATACAATGTATTCCATAATAGAATACGTATTATACTTAATATATATAGGAAACTAGATATCGAACCATTTCAATTTTATATTATTTTACTCGGTATACAATCCAGTTAATCTAAAAATGGTGTATATACCACTTTACGAAAGTAAATATATTTATAGAGTACTATAACCGTTTAAGATCTCATTTACATATGAAAATTTATTACAAACTTTATAATAAGAACTATATGAATATAATCTAGAAATTCATGAAAACCTAATAAACAACGCCCATAAAAACACGTAAAAGTTTTTACTAATTTATGATCTAAGTTCCGAAAGTTTTAGGTCATCCTGAAAACGGAATATAAGGGTAATTAACTATTTATCCAAATAATAACAAAATTATATCGCGGAAACCCGGATTTTGACTTTACACTTTTAAAACCTAAAAAAGACTTAAAGGATTTTTATATAAGTTTTAGTATATCGTTTAAAATATTTATACGTTAATAAGCGAGCCTTAAGTTAACATTTATAGTCGAAAAAATGAAGGTGAGGGTTAAATTACCAAAGTAGTCCTCACCGAAACTATATATTACATTTTAAGTCGAAAACTTAAAGTATATTTAAATCAAAACGAGCGTTTAACGAATAGGTATTAAAAAAGGAACCCCAACAAAGGGGCAGAGATAATCGTTCAGAAATAAGCGAAACGTACCGCGACGATAATAATATTTGCGAAAAGGTATATGAAGCCCCGCGAGTTTGTAAAAGATATGTATCGTATATGGTAAGATCGGTCATTAATTTACAAACCACCCCGTTTACGAGGAAATTCGGACTAAGCGACGGTTTTCAGCCGATTATATATTTGAGGATCGGATAGAAGTAAATTTCACAATATATGTAACCGAATACGAAGGCGTAAATAATAAACTTAATACCTATCTCTACGAATACACGTCCAGGAAAGAAAACTTTAAAGGTAATATTACTTACTTAATAGCTTAAAATAACGAAATCGCTTAAAATTTTTTACAGGCTTACATGATACCTCTTTCTTGTATATTATAGGCTTGGATTACATAAATAGAATGTTGAACGTTTGCGTAACGTTATAATTTATATTTTTAAATAGACACAAAAACTGTTTTTAAGGAATTGTGCCTAATACCGGTGTTACTAAAATTTTAACGGCCGGAAAACGACAATTTGACGCGTTCATAACAAAGTTTCCGAAGTTTCAATTGAACCAAATAAGAAAACACCTAAAGTTTTTATTTGGTAAAGATAAAACTTTATCTTTTAGGACGGTCATTATAATCACGCGATTCGGAACAGTTAAATTTTACGTAATAGAATTTATAATACCATTTTTGCTTTTATTAACTAATATAAACAAATTCGGAATCAAGATCCGGAATACGACTGATTAGCTTATCCGCACTTCAAATAACGTATCCGTACCGCTTCGGCTTAAATTTGGTTACTTATAGTTTTTCCTCGAAATACGTATAGTTAAAGCTATTTATTTAAAGTAATCGAAATTACGGATTTTGTACCGCCGTTTTGTATACCGGGTTACAAAACGCCTTTTACGACTACTTTACGCCGTAAGTAATACAGATATAGAAAAGGACGTACTTAAAGCTATTAAAAAGTTTTGCTATAAATACTTTTTATATTTATAGGCCTTGAAACGGTTTAAGTTTCACTTTTGAAACGATATATAATTTAACTACGAGGTAATTGTTGATATTATATATTTAGACGGCTAACAAGTTTTTTACTTCATCGACGCTACAATATCATTTTAAGCCGCTCATTTTATATGTAATTCTTTCGTTATAAACTGATAAGATGTTTTGGTTAACTATTAGTTAAACGTTTATTTAAGGCCTTTAAACTGGATTATATACGATATTAATATAGCTTTCGATTTTACCGAATAACGTACTAAAACTTGTATACTTAATAACGAGTATAAATAAATTTTAGTAAAAGCCTTATAAGGTATTGGAAAATGCAAACGGTATAATAAACCGCTTAAAAAGGTGTATACATTACTGTCTAAGGAATTAAAGGGTACAAATTCCAAGGAATATATCCTTTAAATAACGATTAACGCCGTAAATAACACTTTCGGTTCGAATAAGCTTATTCCCACACTCCTTATTTTTGTTACTTACCTATAGATTTATATAAACTTTATACTATTACTAACCACGGTATAAATAGCGAATACTATAATAAAGGCTATAATAACATTACGTTTCTTATAGGCTAAAAACTATGTATTTAGAGCGTTAGTTATAAGGAATAGCCTACGCGAAACTGGCTTTTCGTACCTACTATTATAATTTAAGGTTTGGGGTTGTAAAATTAAGGATGAATAAACTAGCGTTTAATTGATTAATGGGTTGAAAAAATATAATATATTCGTTAATTCATTGAGCGGTATACGTTTGTTTCGCTAATTAAAGATACGAAAGTATAAGAGAATGATAAAAAAAAGCGGCCCGAAACCATAATCCGAATAAAACAGTTCACGAAGCAGCTCCTAAAACGACGAATCCAAACCTTTTTCAATTTCAACCCACCCCCCGGATTATACTTCCCGCCCGCTTTTACCGAATCAAAATAACCCGTTAATACTAACCTTACCAATACCTTATCGCCAAGGCCACCCTTTTAATTCGAAAACAAAAAAACGTACCGAAATCTTTACTATAAGCTCCTCTATCACTTAAAAGGAGATGGAAAACCGCGGACTTAACCTAAAACTCGGTTCTAAAAATATTTTTATTATTTCAGATGCTCTGTTCAAATAATGCACCTAGGTAGAAATTTCTACCTTGATTAATTAAGGCGTATTTCGCTTTAAACGATTTGAACCAGCAATTTACAGAGCTTATAGCTTTTTTTATACCCCCTGTCTATAAAATTAAAATTAAAATTAAAATCGGAAAACCTTACGAAAAAAACCGTTTAATTATTAAAGATTACAACGATAATAGTAAAAAGTATATTATAACCTAGTCGCCTACCTTATAACGAACTAGCCATCGCTCAATTTTTACGCTTATAACCTCCTTTAAGACACTATACGACTTATATATCGAACTTCGTAATATAACGTAAATAATACCTAACTTAAGGAACGGTTTAAAGAATGTATTTACGCCGATATACCTATAAATTTGAAAAAAAATTACCTACATAAAACAAATTTACGTATTATAAAAACGTTTTCAGGTTTAGCTAAAGCTGGTATTTATTGGTATAATACCTATTAAAGGCACTATAAGAAACAGTTCGGGATAACTAATTAATCTTTCGACCCATATATATTAGTATTAACAACCCGTTCGGAAGGCTTTATATTAATAAGTTAATAGACGAACGACACATTAACATTATATAACGCGTCGTTTTCCGTATTTGAAAAAAAGAAACCTTTGAAGGCTGACCTGAAGGCGAAAACTAGGACGTATCTAACGGAGGACCACAAAATAAATTTTAATAACGCCACTATTACTTTTCGGGACGGCGTTTTACACTTTACGTAAAAGGGTCAATTGAATAAAATTACCCTCGTCGTTTCAAATAGCGTAAAACGGGCCGACGAAAATAAATGCTAACGCGTACGTGGTATTTGGGTTGCCTTAATAACCTAACCAAAAATGACATTTAACTTTTTAGTTGCTATGTAATACCAAACCGCCCCATTGAACGATATATACAAAACGTTTCATAACAGTTTTTTTATAGAAAATGTATAATTTAAAACGTGGTTTGTAATTAATACCACTCAATATACGTATTATAAAACTATTTGTTTTTATTAACCTTTTTTTCGTTAATGATAATGACTGTAGTTCGCAAATAGCCTTAATATAAGTTTTCGATAAGGAAATACCAGTCCGGAATAACTTTAAGTTCCGTGAAAACATTATTTACTGAAGCTTTGCTAAATATAAGTGAGTTATACGAAACGTCTTAGCCTCCGAAATTTATAATATAATTAGAGGTTTCGATTCGGGTATTGCTGTAGTAATAATGGTCCAGATAATTATTTCCAACCTTAGTTTACGCCTTATCCCTCTAGTTTTATATACTAATTCCTTTTCGATTTATAAGTGTTTGGTTCAACTGGTTCTTATGAACGAAAAACGTTTAATAATCTATATTATGACTTTACGCGAAGTATATAAGTGTCGGTAAATCAAGGAAACGAGATATATTAATGGAGAATCCAACCGAACGGACGCGATAATTAAAGATACTCTGAACGAAATATTAAAAACGCTTATATCGATAAACACTTTATTTTTTGGTATTATTAAAAAGGTTTTATGACCCTAATAGGGTTAGTATACATTATATTATATATGTATTTTGGTTTTAAATTTTCAAGAGATCCGAATTATAGTATCGGTGTTGCTTTCGAGTTTATACCGCGATACATAACTTACGTTTTTACCGAAGTTACGAATTTTCCTTTATTTAAATCTAATATTTCGCACCGCCCCTAGTATACTATTAAACTTTGCCCTATGTATTTTAGCTCTATTGGATTTTTCACTATTTACCTCTTTCTATTTTAATTTACGATATCACAACGTATTTGACATATTGCCTCTTTTTATTTTATATACTTCAAGTTATATTTGTCACTTATAAAAAATCTTTTAAAAAAGTAATAATATTAATGTAACCAAGGGAGCCGGCTTAGCCGAAAGGTGCAGTTGATTATTAATAAAGGAAAAAGAAAAGGGCGACGTCGTCGCATCCCTATTATCCTCCCCATCGCCCTTCTTCTTTATACTAACGTTACCGCTATTACTGCTATTGACGTTATCAGCATTAGCGAGAATATGGCCTTGCGCCTTAAGTCGTATACCCTTAAACAAAGGCTTAAGTGGAGTTTTACCCTCTTTACAGCGACGCGCGATAACGTCGTCAAATTCGCCTACGTAATATATACGTAGGCCACGTTTCCAAATAGTAAGAGCGGTTACCTATTTCTTAGTCCGCCGGTTATCAACTGGTATTAATTAGTATCGGTTTATTTTAGTTATTCACGACCGCGGTTGTTTTTCAAAAGGTTGCGAATTTTGTTTTTCTAATAAAAAAAGTTTTTGAAATCGGTTAAAATTTACTATAAAGCTGGCGAACACATAACACGACCTCGGTTTATAGCCCTAAAATCAACGAAACAGGGATATATCCATTATTAATCCGCTTATAATAGTAATAACGGGCCGAAAGACCCCCGTTTTTGTAATAACTAACAATAAACTCATTTGTGGTTACGGACGCAATATATAATATATAAGGCGTATTTATTAATGGCCCAGAGCTATGATCCCAGATACGCACTTTTAATATTTTACTCGTTAAAAAGGCCTCGCGGCGTACCTTAATGATACGAAGCTCCAAAGAGTGAACTAGGTTCATCTTCTGTTCCTCATTTATAAAAATATTAAAAGTAAATTTATGGGTAGATTTAGGGATTATAAACCGCGAAGAATTTTTATAAGGTTACGTTTATGATGAAAAGGTGGCCCGCAGGTAAAGGGGTTTTTACCCGCGTAGAAAAGGTAAAATCGATAATCTTAAAATCTCCCCGCTCTTCCCCCTAAAAGCTTAAGGGAAAGGAGAAAGAGGAAAGAGGAAAGGGGGGGTAGCGGCGGCGGCGGAAAACAAGGTAACGACGACAGTAAAAGCAGGCAAAGCCGCAAAAGCAACGGCGGCGGCGGGAAAAGTAGTGGTGACGGCGATAGGGGACGGGGTAGCGGCGACGGCAAAGGATAGGGACGTGGTGGCGGTAAAGGTAAGGGTGGTAACGGTGGAGGTTAAGGAAGCAGCGGCGGTGAGGCTTGGCAGAACTAGAGGGAAAGTGGCTATAAACGAGATAATACCCTATAAAGGCGGGCTGTTGGTGGTAATGATGGTAACGGCTACAGCTATGGCGGCGTTGGCAACGCGACGGCGCTCCCGTGCCAAGCACTGCCTAGCGAACCTAAATTTACGCGGCATTTATTTAAAGACAAAATGAATATATAGGCATTAGTTAAGTAACCTACCTATTAAAGAGGCTTAAATTGGTTAATCAAAATAAAGGCGAAATTAAATTAAGTTAGGAACTTATATTAATAATAGGTACGCACTTTTAAAAAAGAAAATAAAAGAAGTTTTACATAAACCAATAAAGATACATTTCTTTATTCTAAACCAAAAGCACGTAACAGCGTAATTACCCCTACGTAATCACCCTTACAACGCCTAGGTAATCACACTCCTATCAGAAATAATTAAAAACGTTATCGATAACAATATCGCTACCGATTAAATATATTAACCAAGCCTTTATTATAATTACTACTGCAGCTAGGAATTACTAATTCGAACCTTTACAGTTACTACTGCGGCCAGAAATTACTAATTCAAACCTTCACAATTAATACCATAACTACACTATTATTACAAGGCTACGTATATAGACTCGTTACAATTACACTATTATTACAAGGCTACGTATATAGACTCGTTACAATTACACTATCGCTATTAGGCTATAGGTATATAAGGGAAAAAAAGATTGCCTGTGTGGATATTACTATATACCCTTATAGCTAGTATATATAGGTCAAGTAGCAGTGTACTATATTGCAAAGTATACTCTTATAAAAGTGCACGATAACGTGTCACGCTGCAGGCTATACTCTTGAAAGACGTAAAGTGCATTATTCGTAGAACGGTCTGAAATGAGTATTCTAGAGCGCACGGCAAAAGGGTTATTACCCGGATAAGAGGTTTATAACCTCCTATCCGTGGCATGCACTCTCTGAAATGCTCCTTCCTAACTTATCTATCTTTTTACTATAACAATACCAATCTTATGATTACTATTCTACTCTTTTCACTTCACGTGAAATAGGCAGAGACTTTACCGACAAATTTAATAGTGACTGGAAAAAAATTGGTCAACCAAACTGGCGTACACGTATAAAATAAAAAGCCGCCAGTATTAAAATAGTATTAATTGTAATATAATAAGTCAATTGTACTATAAGTAAAATCAACTACACTAAGTATAAGTGAATTGTATTATTTTATGGGTTTGCTATATTAACTGCAAATTAAGTATAGTATGCGCCTATTTTACACTAGGGCATGAGCTAAACAATTAGCTATACAA
Organism: Anisogramma anomala; assembly: GCA_038502455.1. NCBI lineage: Eukaryota > Fungi > Ascomycota > Sordariomycetes > Diaporthales > Gnomoniaceae > Anisogramma > Anisogramma anomala. Next base: position 2,634,484 of record JASMMZ010000008.1, on the reverse strand, counting down.
ATTACTGCAGAGACCGGCTAGCGGTCTTCCAAACCTAAAACAATACATCTACCACTTAACCACGCAATACTAATGTTACTTCGACTAATCGAATCGATAAATTTGCAACATTCAAAGTCCTACCAACAGATACGTTAAATTATCATATAGATGAACTAAAAGAAATATTAAACAGTTCATAAAGTTTTAAGTTAACTATAAAACAAAATTCAATATCATTTTTCAATTTATAAGCCGTATTTATTAATATTTGAAGAAAGCAAATGATTGTTTGGTATGATTCATATATGAATTAATAATACGTTATTTGATGAAATTATTGCCTTTATGATATTAAAGTAAACCGTTATGAAAGATTCGAAGTTGTAATGGTATAAACCGATCAAAATGTTAAAAATGGGTAAGTAATTAGTTATTAATGGATGGTTAATCCGTATATATAACGGTAAATATTGTGGTAAATACCATAGTTTTCGTTAAAGAAGCTGGAGTACTATTTTAAACGAAATTGACAATATTGACAACATAAGGGCTAAAAACACCTTGAATAACGAATTCGTAACACTGATATCAACAATACTTATAAACCGAAGATAACATACAATTCATTAGTTGTAGCACAAACTTAAAACCCTAGAAATGAAGATTATAATAGTTTAAACAAGCTTTTTCAGTGGCAAATGGATAATCTGGACCGAGGAATGAATAAAATCTTTATAGATTTATTTATTGTCAATTTGATAATCTTCATCAACAGCTTTTTTAGGAGTAATATCAATTTAACGTTGTGGATGGAGTTTTCTAATAGAATATTTAATAAGAACAAGTTGTAGCATATAAAGTTTACTATCACCAGAAACCTTATATATTATTAGTTAATCAAATATAAAAGGATTATATGAAACGTTATAGTTGAAGAGTTTATAACATAATTATAGGCTTTAATTAGGGGATATTTATATAGAAAACCCCTAGTATGATTACCAAGTAATTAAAATCAATATTGATTTCAATTATCATTTATACTAATTCCCGAAGTTTATTCGAGTTTCTATTTAAGCTTAGTAAAACTAACCAAAATATCGAATAATAAACGTAATAGCTTTCTACAAAGTTTATAAAAATAAAGAAATTCGGAAATTCAAGTGAATCAATAGAAAAGATTACCTGGCTAATAGTATAACAAAGATTAAAATAAATAAGACCTCACAAAGTTTTGTAAAATAATAAAATTTAACTATTCGAATTAAATATTATATATACAAGCTGTTAAATGAAGAAAGATATGGTAAATTAAAAACATATTTAAAGGTTAATATTTTTAACGTTGTTGACATTACGAATATTATGAACGTTGATTGAATAAATTAGTATAATTCAAAGTAATTTATAATAGAAAAATTAACGGACTAAAAGTGGTAAATACACGAATCACAAATTGATTGGAAAATTTTGTAAATAGAACTCGCTTACTATGAATATATGTAAAAGAAGAAGAATTATTATTGTTACCGAACGTTTATATCATAAAATGCACTAGTACTAATTCTATAAACACCGAAAGCCGCTAGTGTTAGTATACGTATTAACGTGTATTACATATAAGCAATTGCAAAGCCCAAAACAATAGGTACGAGGTAAGCAGGAACCCATATAAATTAGGATGCAAACTAGCTAACAGTCTACCCAGAACTTGTAACCACACTCACTTCTAATACCATACAACTTGTGACTACGACCAACGATTCGTATCGACAACTGAAGCCACTTGAAGACCTGCCAACAGGTAAAATTATCAACAACCGTGTTATCGAAAATTTCATGGGAAATAAGCTACTGTTAAAGATACAGGAGAAAAACCTGAAGGCCGCTAACAAAAGCGGAGCATAGTCCATGCATGAGTGCATGAAAAACCTTTATAGGAGAGAGTTACAACTGTTATTTGGGAGGAAGGCCAACGTAAGGAATTGTAGTATTGATGTTATTATTAGGTTGAAGTTCTCTGTCAACAGAGCCAAGCCCATCGACGGCTATTTACACTCTTGTGCCAACGTCACCTTCCCTGCCTGCAGAATCGAGAGTCTGCTGTCTCAGCCAATACACCTTTCCTTTCTTCTCTTGCTGCGTCCTAAAGGCTTTCGATATCCCGGCTTTGTCAGCAAGGTTGCCGTAGACTAACTGTATTCTGTTGCATTCGTGATCACAATGGAGACCGTACCAACAGTGGCCCTCGAATGGCGTGCTGCACCATGATCTCCTGCAAATGGACACCACTCGGGTACCATGCGGCCCTTCTCCAGTCCACGAACACGAAGATAGAGGAGCCTTTCAAAAGAGAAAGCCTGCAAGTAATCAATATACACAGCCAAGAGGCCAAGGGTGTTGTGGGAGCAAACTTGAGTACTAACAGTAAATATGTGCAGAATACTATCCCTCCAGGACACATACAACATGCAGGCTCAACCCCTCCCCCAACCCGTACAAATACGTGAGCAAAGACGGCCTTCCAAACAGAGGTGTGTTCATACAGGTGGAAGCCAATTGACAATCTGTGTCGGAGCCGTCATCGCAGCCGTCATATACAATACAGGTGCGGCAAATATCATGGTCGGGTGTCCAAACACGGCTCGTCGAGCTGATAGAACAGCGAAAGTCATCGTTTCTCTTGCGCGGTAGACCAAGCTGCCAACTCATCCCTCGAGCATTGTAGGAAGGTGCAGATTTGAAGTGAAGTAGTGAAGGCTGGCGATAGGACCAAGACTTGTTCTCTCGGGGTGCTTGCGGATCTGGGCTCATAAGCCTCGAAACGAACCGCAGGGCTCAGGTCCTTGATCTTGGCCAACGGCGGTGCAAGTGGTGGGGTGCTGCCTAGGAAAAGCACTAAGGCAGACGCCATGAGATCACGAAAAGCGCACGTAGAAGGAGGCATGCACCAGGGGACATGAAGAATTCAGAGCCGTCTCCCCAAACAGGGGAGATATCAATTACGTTGACCCACGAGAACACCATTTCCCTCGCCGTATGGTACAAGAGAACCCAAAGCAGAAACCTAAACCCAGAACCAACGCATCACGAGGCACAACCAAAGACAGTGCTGAGTCCCGATGCCCGGCCTCCCCACTGCCGACGCGCACAAATCAAAAACAATGACATGACGTGTTGATGGTTTAGCCGCCGAAACCGTACAGGGTGCGGCCTTGGCGCTTGAGGGCGTAGACAACGTCAAGGGATGTGACGGTCTTGCGCTTGGCGTGCTCGGTGTAGGTGACGGCATCACGAATGACGCCCTCGAGGAAGGACTTGAGAACGGAGCGAGTCTCCTCGTAGATCACTGGAGTGGGGGCAGATGTGTTAGCGAATCCGCTGTAGAGACGAGGACACGGGGCGCGACAGGGTCGAGTGACATACTGGCCGAAATACGCTTGACACCGCCACGACGCGCGAGACGCCTAATAGCAGGCTTTGTGATGCCCTGGATGTTGTCACGAAGAATCTTGCGGTGACGTTTGGCGCCGCCCTTGCCGAGACCCTTTCCGCCCTTGCCGCCTGTGGGAAGAGACGTTAGTTAGGCCAGGTCAGGAGGGGAACACCCATCGGTGGTTGGGAAGTAGCGAGACTCACGTCCAGTCATTTTGAAAGTGTGAAAGATCTGGGTAAAAAGAAGTTGACTGTTGCTGGACCAAGGTGGACCAGATGCCTAAACGGATGCAGAATGGATGTGGTGATGGGGTTATGAAGGCTTACGAAGTTGAATCTGACAATGTGGGTGACGCAGGAAAGACAACAGTTTAAGTAGGGGGGGACCTGGCCTGCAGCACCAAAATCAGCAGAGCACAGATCACACTATTGAAGCCCGCCCCGCCCTGCCTGCACCACTAGAGTTGAGACTTTGTGACTTCCAAGATTGTTCAACAACCAGGACCGTCATCTGCACTTGCGCTTGCACGATTGTTCCATTACCAGTCGTCCATCTCCGGAGTTCCTTGTCCAGAATTGGGAGACTTTGCATTTGCAGCCCTTGAAGGACTAATTAACCTACCTGGGTAATACTAATACAACTGGACCGGAAAGAAAAACCTACTGCTGCACATGTGAAACAGCACTTCGTTGCACTTTGTTGAGCCAGGCTTTCATCAGCAACCAGAGCTATGCAACAATAACAACAGCAAGAAAGATATCTCGTTGGTCTTGATCACAGGGGACTCACAGGTTCAGTGCAGCGACTTCCCTGTAGGTCAGTCCCAAAACGGCATAGCCAGCACTGGCCAGGCTGCTGTGGCCAATCGAAACTCGTGACGGCTGCCAACCCCTGCAAGCTGCACTTCCCAAGAGTCCAACTGCCGCTCAAATCCTGCAGCTTATTCCACCGCAATTTGCCGTCCCAAATGCCCTGCATAACAATGCCCAAATTGTTGCAACTGCAACCCTTCAAGTATTGCAGTTTTCCCCGTCCATTGCCCCCAACCCGGCAGGAAGCACAGACCACCCCAACCCCAACCCCCTGCAGTCTTGAACACCCCGGTTTTCGCGCTAATCAGCCAACTGCAAACAGAGCCCCTTCTGCTACGTACTTAATCTCTCTGCCCGCCTCTCCGCTTGTCCAAGTTTTTTCTCCTCTACATCACACAACTTCACCCACCCACGCATCAACAACACCACTTTTCCATCAACATTCGCATCGCGTTTCCTCGCAACCATCAATCAAGTCTCAAATAAACACTTTCATCACTTTCAGACATCACAATGGCTCGTACCAAGCAGACCGCCCGCAAGTCAACCGGTGGCAAGGCCCCGCGCAAGCAGCTCGCCTCCAAGGCCGCTCGCAAGTCCGCCCCCTCCACCGGCGGTGTCAAGAAGCCTCACCGCTATAAGCCCGGAACCGTCGCCCTGCGTGAGATCCGTCGCTACCAGAAGTCTACCGAGCTGCTCATCCGCAAGCTCCCCTTCCAGCGCTTGGTACGTTGGTTCTCGCCCTCACCTTCGTTTTGTGATTGTCATGCAAATGAGCAATGACGTGACCCCCCCCGCCGCGACACGTAGCTAACGCGTTTGTCGCATTACAGGTCCGTGAGATCGCCCAGGACTTCAAGTCCGACCTGCGCTTCCAGTCCTCCGCCATCGGCGCTCTGCAGGAGTCGGTCGAGTCCTACCTGGTCTCCCTCTTCGAGGATACCAACCTGTGCGCCATCCACGCTAAGCGTGTCACCATCCAGTCGGTACGTGGAACCCGACCATACTCTTGTCTCACCGCCAATACCGTATAGAACACTCGCTGACAACCTCACAGAAGGACATCCAGCTCGCTCGCCGTCTCCGTGGCGAGCGCAACTAAACCGGTACCTTGGCATTTCTGATTGTGGTTTGTTTGGGACGGGATTCACGATGGTTTTCAGAGGAACGGTCTGGTGACAGGTTACATCCACAACGGGCAAGGTTTTTCGGCGTTCAAACTGCGTTGCTTTGGTCTGGTTGTACATTAAACGCAGTTAATAGGACTATGCGGAAGGAAAGATACATGGGCATCAATGTGTCATGACCAGACTTTCCGCGGCTATGTTAACATGCCATTGACCGCACAGTCTTCCTTTCCTTGCCCTCTTGTCAGTTGTTTGTCCAGTTCCAACCACTGCGATCACGGTCATGTTTTGTAACCTATCATGCCCTCCCTCCACCACACAACGCTTAGTTGGACCAAGGTCCTTGATGGTCGATGTCTTCCTGGAATTGTAGTCGAAGCCTCAATATTGTGCCACATCAGGTCCAGTCATCTTGGTAAGTAGTAGCATATTCTCTGACCGCTCTCTTGGTCATCAGCTCTGCCGCCCTCAGCAGTTGCAACCGAGGCCTGAGGAGGTCTCGGGGCGAACGGCACTGGCTAGGCCGGCATGCTTTGCTCCTTGGCTTCGTCCACAGTATCTCTTCACCGTAGTAAACAAGACGCTGCTGGCGAGCTGGAGGAAGCAAGACTCGGAACGATCCACATCTACTAGAATGCACCTTTTTTCTTGATTCATCTACTACACACATGGAGCCAGCCTCCAATGCCCATCCAAGCCGGAGCCCTTACGCCTCCATCCCGTCATTCGCCCGCATCGGGTCGTAGTGCTTCATCGGGGCCCGAGTCAAAATGTCAAATGCCCCCGTTCCAACGTTGCCTAGTGTGCCCATGACCAACCTACCACTCGGCGTGCGCAGGTCATCCCAGTCGCCATCCAACAGCGCGTCTTTGAGGAAGGCCAGCGTGGTCTCGAAACTCATCTTGGTGAAGGGACTGACGTTTCCGCGCAGGCCCATCCGGTTGAATGGCGAAAACCCTCCGTTGCGCGTCATGTAATCGCCAATGAGATTCAGGTGCCTGTTGTCGACTTGGATGCTGTGGCTGCCGAAGACGGCACTCAGCTCCCGAATGATGTTGTTGCGTGCAGCTTCCACGCCATACACTGCGAGCACGGCCGCGATGTCGTTGGTCACGATCTTGTTGGGGTTGATGAACTCGCCGTACTTCTGCATGGCCTGCAGATTGGCGCCTGCTGTGTGCACCACAGCGACCTTGACCGTCTCTCCCGAGCGGCCACTGGGCATCCACTCCTCCGCCACAAACGTGCACTGTCCCACGCCGGGAATCTGTTGAATCAGCGTCTTGCAGACGGCCTCCTGCACGAGCTTCAGCATCAGAATCTTGGGCGTAGCAGCATCGAATTCCAGCACAAAATCGCAGCTTTCTCCCTGTTCGCTGCACCGGAAACGGGTCACCTGCGGCTGGCGGCTCCTGATGCGCATTTCGCGGGAAAGGCCCTCGTCATCTTGACCATCCTGTGACGCTACGCCTTCGTCCTCGGCCTCCTGACCAGGAGGCCGGTCGCCTTCGAATTCTGCGTCCTCATCACCGTCGGCCGGCGAGGCCTCCCGTTCGAGACGGTGCTGAATCGCATCCTCCTCCTCGTCGTTAGGACCATACGACGTGGCTTCCCCGCGATTTGTGCGTTGCTTCGCATTCGTTGCGTTGCCGTCACCCTCATCATCGTCGTCGTCACCATCATCACTTGCCCCACGACTGCCGCCTTCGCGAGCAGGATCGGCCATTTCGACGGTCCCGGACTTCACACCGACCTCGGGAGTGGCCGCACTGGCACTGCTGGTCTTCTTCTTGATCTCCTTCTTGATCATGCCGACCAGTTGCCCCAACAACTTCCTCTCCACCGTATCGAGCACGTCGCTGATGCTGACATTGTATGTTTCCGTGTATTCCCGTGGGGGGAAGAAGCGCAAGTGGATGCGGAAAATCTTGGCCAAGGGATACCCAAGAATGCCCTTGCCAAGGGTTTCCTTCACAGACGCGTGGTTCAGCACGTGGGAGAGGGGCAAGACATTAATGGCCTTGGCGAATTTCTTGCCGTCGTCCTCCGTGAGCTCCTCGTTGAGAACAAGCGTCATGGAAGGGTTCGAGATGTGCGAGCTTGCCGTCATCAAGATTTCACGTAGTCGAGGAATACCGAGCGTGACGTTTTTGGCCGAATGCCCAGCCAAGTGGAAAGTGTTGAGCGTCATCTGCGTGGACGGCTCGCCAACCGACTGGCCTGCAACGATGCCGACAGCTTCGCCGGGTTCGACAAGCGATCGCAGATATTTGCCAGCCAGGATTTTCTCTGCCTGTTTCCGAGGAAGCGTCGTGAAGGCCGCATCTCGCCTCTGTTCCTTCTTGTCCTTCTTGACCTTCTTGTCCCTAATGAGGCCGTCTTCGTTGCTCTTGATGTACTCCGACATGGCTTCGTAGAATCTCTCCGAGGTGGCGAATGCGTGTCTCGCTGGGTTGGCCACGCAATTGACTGGCTCGTCCGTGCTGACGATGTTGGCCTTCGTCTTCTTGACGGCCAGCTTATTCCTCTTGAAGAAGTCGTCTTTGTGATCGAACAGCCCGAGTTCATAGGCCTCGGAGTAGTGCGTGTTGGCCAGCTGCGACTCGAAATTGCGCAGCACGAAGCCGAAATCCATCAGATACTGCTGCTTTGAGATATCGAGACCATCCTCGCCGTACAGGAACTGTACCAGGGTGCCGTCGGAGTCCCGCACCGAGCTGTCATAGCCAACCGAGAGCCCCTCCATGCCTTTGATCAGACACCTCTGGAGATATCCGGATCGAGAGGTCTTGACGGCCGTGTCAATCAAGCCTTCGCGCCCTGCCATGTGATGGAAATAGTATTCTTGCGGCCGAATACCCGTCAAGAATCGGTTCACAATGTAGCCGCCTGCCCGAATGTTCGTGTCAAAGGGCCGGAAGCTTGGCAGTGTTCTACCGCTGACCATCACCGGCACGCGACGACCTTCCAGAACCTGCTGCCCAAGGTTGCAGGAGATAAGATTGGCATTGACACCGCTGCCCTTGGCACCAGAAATAGTCATCAACTGCATCTGGTTCTTGGGGAAGTGTTTTTCCAGACCGGCGGGAAGGCATGCTTTGGTGACGGCCGAGGAGAGTTTGCCGTTCTCGCCGTTAGTGAGCAGGTCAAGCCCTTCCTGTTTCGCGTCATCCCTCACTACTTCCTCGAGGCGACTGAGGAGTTCGGGATCCGACAAGGAGGGCCGCCGGTCCTCCAGCGACACATAGCTGGTGGCAACCTTCAGGCCGATATCAGGGGCCGCTGCCAGCTCCTTCTTGCGCTTGGCCTCGCCCTCCGGGGTGAGCCTCAGGTCGTCCATCCCGCACGAAAATGCTCTCATGCTGAGATAGCGAGTCAAAAGACGGCCAAGACTGCTGAGCAGCTTTCCCGCCACGGCTGGGCTGTAGACCTCGTGGACCGCATGAAGGAAGCCGGCGCTCTTCGGCCCCAGATGAGCTTTGTCCAAAATGCCATGAATGAATTCTCCATCCTGGAACAAGACCTTGCCCTCTTCCGAGCCCTCGCCTCCGCCCCATCGAGGGGCGGGGATCTGGGATCTGCCGCTCATCCAAAGATCACCACAGCCCGGGGGCTTAATGTTCTTGAGGATGGTGGTGATGACTTGTTTCCCTGTCCATCTCGCCACTGGTTTCACGATGGCCGGAGGAACCAGCTCGAGCCTCTCGCCTAGGATATGGCCGCTTTCAGGGCGCAAGGCACCATAAAGGAGCTGTTGGTAAGATTGTCGGTCGAAGAAGGTGTCCAGATTACAAAGGGCCACGGAAACTGACAAGTGATCCTGAATCAAACCACGGAGCGGTTCTCCGGCTGTTCCAGAGATGTACTGGTGATCAGTGTCGGCCAACTGCAAGGCCTCGGCACGCGCGATCTCGTTCTGTGGAAAATGCATGTTCATCTCGTCACCGTCGAAATCTGCATTGTACGAGTTACAATTGGCATAGTGCATGCGTATGGTCTTTTCCCCGGGTAAAACCCTCACCCTGTGTCCCATCATGGACGGCTTATGTAGCGTCGGCTGGCGATTCATGAGGACTACATCTCCGTTGGCCAGATGGCGATGGACCTTTTTGTTCCTCAGCCCGGTGGAAGTGGCGTTGGTGGAGACAAGAAGCTGGTTTGCGAGGGCAATGCGCTCTTCCAAGGACTTGTTGCGTAGGTTGACCGTCTGGCCATTCTCGTTCTCGACGGCCGATGCGCCGGGCCACTTGTCCACGCCGTTGATGACCGCTTGCTGCATGTCCTTGAAGTTGTGGCTCGTGACGGGTTCGGGGAATGTTAGTTTTCTAGCAAAGACAGGAGGAACACCGATTTCGTTGGTCTCGATGTTGGGGTCTGGCGAGATCACACTTCGCGCGGCATAATTGACACGCTTTCCCATCATGTTCTTGCGAAAGAGGCCCTCCTTCTTCTCAAGCTTCTGCTTGATACCCTCCTCGTTCCTCGCGGCAGCTGCCCCTTTGACAGGATTCAAGTTCTGGTCTATTAAGGAATTGACGGCCTCCTGCAACTCCGTCCAGGCCTCGTGCAGCGATGTCATGTCCCTCGTACCCAGTGGGTCAACGACACCTCTCGCTTGGTCCTGTATCTGTCTGTATATTGACGCCAGTTTCGCCGACGATCTGAGTATCAGCTTGTAGAGCCCATTTTGCTGCGCTTCGGCAATCTGAGAGTCGCCGGTGCGGGCCTCTGGGCGAAAGCGATTGGGTGGGACGAGAATACTCTCGAGGAAGAACATGTCCGAGTCCAGGGGTTTAGTCACTTTTGGGCAAGGCTGCCTGCGATAGACCAGGGCTAGAAGTTCCTGTTCTTTCTGGAAGAGCCTAGAGAGCCTCCATCGGACCTCTGCCGGAGAAAGATAACGCTGGGCGACGGGATCGTCTTGTCTCGTGGATTTCAAAGTCTTGCTGCGCGGGACAGCGCCACCGGCAAAGTCGAGATGGTCGCCGCTGCCCTCGTCGGAAGCGGTCCCTTCCCCTGCTGAGGAGGAAAGATCAGTAATGCCCTCGTCTGAAGCATATGCATTGCTCTTCCCGGTCTTCTTGATCTTGGACTGGACAGGTATTGCGTGTCTGCGCTTGAAGCCGGCCTGTGCCATCTTGCCGGCCTCTTTGTGCGACAAGGCTTTCTCGAAGACCTTGACCGAGCGGTCCTTGCGGTAGGTGGGTGTGACACCTTGACATGAGGCACACACACGAGACTTGAGGATGTCCCTGAAAAACTCGGCGACCAGGGCAGTGCGCAACTCAGCAGCGCCCTCGTGTTTCCTGCGACCGAGAGTGGATCGGCTGGTTTGCAGAATGCGGCGGACATAGGCATCGCGAGCGCGCATGATGCTGTCGGCTGCTCCTTGCTCGCCGTCAGAGTCGGCATCGGCATCGGCATCGGCGACAGGGTCTTGGGGAACACCGGGCAAGCCAAGGCCCTGCAGATTTTCTCCTATGGCATCTATATGCCTTGCCTCGTGCAGCAGGCCATGTTGCACCAGACGAAGCATGCAGGTGTAGCGGTGAATTTCCCTCCTGGGCATACGGAAGGAGTCGCAGTAGACACACTGTGCGCGGGTCAAGCGGAGGACCTGGTCCATGAAGGTCGGGTGGTAGACAGGCACAGGAAGATCGATGTGGCCGGGGTGGCCAGGGCAGAACTGTTGACCTAAGTTACATGTCGAGCATCTACAGAGAAGATGGCACGTCAGTACTGAGAGGAGGTCGCAAGCAGCGGGGAAGGAGGGAAGGGGGAGGGCACAGCATACATTGTGTCTCCCCAGGAGCCGAGGGCAGGGTCGTAGAGGCCGCCGCGGATTGGGTTGAGGAGAGTGTCAAAAGTGCTGTCACTCTCAATCCTCTTGACCGACATGGCATGGATCTCTTCCTTTGAGAGGAAGGTAAACTCAACTCGGCTCACGGCCGAGAGTACAGGCGAGGAAATGTTCATGCTGGCACATGAATTGCGATATGGAAGATCTAGTCACAGTTTCTGGCCGTGGCATGTGAAAGGCGGCGTCAAGAGGAGGGGGCGGATCACAACAGACAATCCAAGTCGAGGCGGGGATGACTCTGCGGGCGCTTCGAAACTGAACTAGGCTATCGTGACAGCCCTGTGCTGTGTATGTATGCTTGTGGTGTTGTGGTGTTGCTTGCGGTGCCGCAACGAGGAAGCAACGAGGAAGGTCTCGAGATAAAAAGTCGCAGCAGAAGAGTTGCAGGGATGTGTGCACATGGCATGGGCTATCCCAGAGTGCAAGCATCCCTGCTAGTGCATGCATGTACATAGTACTTACTGCATGTACAGTACTGCTGCCATCCCTGCCACAATTGCTAGCTCCTGCCACAATCATCAGCACTCACTTCTCACTTCGCTCCAAAGCAGCCAACTCAACTGCCTCCTTCGACATCCACACGTCTCCGAGCCACCAAGCACCAAGCACCAAGCACCAAGCACCAAGCACAGCTTCAACACTCTACCAACTTACCAACCCCTCTTCCATCTGCCCGGGAATTGGCCAAGGTTGATAATCCGTAAGCGCACCTGCGCTCACTGGCCCTCATTCTGCCGCCGCCCTTGACACGATCGGACTCGTGACTTCTACCATCTTGTCTCACATCCCCACATCTTCACCATGGACAAGAACCAGCAAAGCAATGGCCTCAGCCTCCATCAGGATCTTTCCTCGCGCATACAGAAGCCCGAGTCTGCCGTCGACAGAATGGCTGCCCTCAAAGCGCGTGTCGCAGCCGCCATCGGCACCAGCAAAGCCAAGGGCGGCTTGAATGTCGGACTTCATCCTGCCCTGGAGGACATGGGCCAGTGGAAACCTCCCGGCCCCAAGTCAGCTGACCAGAAACCAGCTGGAGGAGCGGCTGCCAGACCACAACACGACCAGAATCGCCTTTCCACCAGCGGCAAGGTCGCTGCATCTCGTCATGATCAGCCTGGAGCCTACAATCCCTACCTAGAGCCAGCTGCCCCCGGGCTGCCTTCTGGAAAGCAGAGGATACCGCGCCAACTGGCCTTCAACCAGAAAGGGAAATACATACAGCAGGCCAATGCTATCCGAAGACAGGCCGCTCTTGAGGCTATGAAGAAGAGGATCGCTGAGCAGACCAGGAGAGCTGGCATCGATGAAGACATCGGCGAGAAGAACTTTGTGGTTGAGGCACCACCCGATATTGAGTGGTGGGACGAAGCCTTAGTTTCAACCTATGACAGCCTGGACGATCCATCCTCCCTCAAGATCGGTAGTGAGGACAGCATTGTTACCAACCTCATACAACATCCGATCACCCTGGAACCCCCTCAAGAGCGTAATGCTCCTCCGCCAAAGCCCATGTATCTTACATCCAAAGAGCAGGCCAAGCTGCGGAGGCAGCGCAGAATGGCCGACCTAAAGGAAGAACAAGCCAAAATACGACTAGGATTGATTCCACCAGCTCCTCCCAAGGTCAAGAAGGGGAACCTTATGCGCGTGCTCGGTGACGAGGCGGTAAAGGATCCCACTGCTGTCGAAGCCATGGTCAACCAACAGATCGCCGCGAGGCACCAGAAGCATGTGGAAGCCAATGATGAAAGGAAGTTGACCAAGGAGCAGCAGCACGAGAAATTGCAACTTAACCAGGAGAAGGATGCAGCAAGGGGCCTCCACGTCGTAGTATACAAGATTGGCAGTCTCGCCAATGGCCAACATCGTTTCAAAGTGCAGAAGACCGCCGAGCAGTTGGCCCTGACTGGTATCTGTGTCATGCACCCCAAGTTCAACCTGGTCATCGCTGAAGGGGGCCAATGGAGCATCAACAAGTACAAGAAGCTCATGTGCAACCGGATAGACTGGAAGGAGAATGTGCCGTCTCGAGACCCCAAGAAGGGTCAGAAAGAGTTGCAGCAGTGGCTGGTGGCAGAGGATGACAAGGGCGCCTTGAAGGACATGACCTCGAATTACTGCAAGCTAGTCTTCGAAGGCGAGGTCAAGACTCGGGTCTTCAAACGCTGGACTTCCAAAGTTGCTGAGACGGACGCTGAGGCACGCGACTTGCTTGCACGGTCGAAGATGGAGAACTTCTGGTCCACCGCAAGAAGCCTGGCGTAGGTCGAAGAGAATGAAGCTTGGTCTGCGTGAGAGACAGAATCTACTCAAAGCAAGGTCAATAATGGTGGCAAGGCTTGCTTTCTGCCAGTCCAAATTTCCAACGTCAAACATAACGGCATTCGTCTGCTCTTTATCCATCATTGCCGGCATACGACAACTTCTCGTAGTCTGTCTATCTCGGCCGAGTTCCTCCGGGCCCTTGAATTGATGTGACGAAGCACTCATTTCATACTGGTCTGTTTTGTCCGAGGATCACCACATATCCGGACAGTCTTGCAGCTCGATTTGGTTGTGGCGATAAGCTGAAGTTTTGGTGTGTTTGCCCGTCTACATCGAATTTCCTACTCTGAGAGTAGGTACAAACGTAGTGGATGCTCTGGCGGACTCGTCATCGCACATATTCACTTTTTGTTGGTAGGGCTTTAGACGTTGCAATGTTGTCGATTCGATTGGTCGAAGTAACAGTAGTATTACATGGTCAAGTGGTGTATTTATTGTTCTGGGTTTGGCAGACCGCTAGCCGGTCTGCACACTAATTTATATGGCCAATTGTTTGGTCCGTACCCTAATATAAAGTGGGCGCATACTGTACTTGACTTGCAATCAATACAATCGACCCACAAAATAATACACTCAACTTACAGTTAGTATAATCAACTTTACTATAAGTAAAGTTGACCTACTACATTGTAATTATTACTGTTCCAACACTGGCGGCTTTTTATTTTGTACACGCACGTTAGTATTGTCGACCTATCGTTTCCGGTTGCCACTGAATTACCTCCTCATTAACTAGTCAAACCCCTACCAATTTCACAACCAAATTAACCCCGATTACTTCCATTTACCTCACGTTTCCGAGTTCCGACTTTATCAAATTCCACAAACAAGTCTTTCGCTACAAACTTATATAAACCTTAAACTTAATCGTAGTAATTAAACAAGTTACTATTATCGTTTTTATTCTCCTAAAAATATTTCAATATATTAGAGTATCCCTGTTCGCTGGTACGTAACTTAATCTTATTATGTGCTCTGTTAATGTAACCATTAATAGGTATAATTAGTCTATTACTATCTACAAACCTCTTAAAGCCCTTATTTGGTAATGCTTTTATTATAATGTTTGTAAGATTGTCTTTGTTATTAATCTGTCGGAATTCATTAATTTCCTTGCCTTTATAAGCTTTATATAGTGTCATTACATCGATTATCAGGCTTTTTTTGCGAGTGATTCCGAGTTTTAAAGGGAATTTACCAAAGCTTTTTAAATTGGTATAAATTACTACTGGGATATCAGGATTTTTTAACTATCTAGTAACGGTATTGAAAGTTTTTTTATGTTGTTATACTTATATCAAGACCGGTTATTATACTATAAAGCTCCAAAGTTAATATATTTCGTATAATCTTTTTATATTTAATAGAGGTCTAATAAATCAAACTTTTAATAATATGAAATTGGTTCTTTTGTTTAATATTATAAAAGAAGGTTATCAATAATCTAATTTACAACGATAGGTTTATATTATTTGCAGAAAATCTATTCATAAAAATCATCAATTTAGCACTCGTTAGATTAATTGAAACTGTATTAATCATCCGCTCCAGATTCCCTATCTGCTACTCCAACCTTTTGTTGAAACAGTTAAAATCTTTATCCGCTGGGTTTTATATTTATATTGTAATCAAAAAATCGTAAAGGGCATTTGGTTAGTATAGAGTACTAATGTAATCATTACAGGCGCGTTATTCTACGTACCGTTAAGCCCTATATACATCAATTTTATTAATTGTAGCAAGGTTAACGTCCTGGTTCCTTTAATAGAAATAAAATCAATTATTGTTAATACTAGTTATATAGATTAACGATCCGTTAAAGTTAAATTGATTGCTATTCGTTAAATTTGCGAATGAGGTATAATTTCGAAAATTTGAATATTTAATAGTTTGTTATTTCAATACCACAAAGCTAACAATTCTATCGAACATGGTATCATTATTATATATACCTATCAAACCGAAATTTTAATCTTATATGACTAGTAAATACGGGTTATAAGTTAAAGATTTTATACTCAAATTCAATTTAAACCACAATGAATATATTAAAAACTGACATATATTTATTTTAACTAATCCGTATACTAGTTCAATGCATTGTATAACCATTTCCGAAAGGTATTAAACATGTAATTCTTACGGTAATTCCAATGAGATAATCTGTTATGAATCAATTGCCGATTACGTATATGTTTATGTTGTATTGCGGATATTGAATGTAAATTTTCTATTACTTTTAACTACTAAATTTATAATCAAAACGACTACCAAGGGTTTGTTAAATTTCGCAATCGATTACTACCATATCAGGATCCAGTCTTCACCTTTATTGCTATATCCTTACGTGATTAAATATGATTTTTCTTACGACTTACCCGTAATTTTTCCTTTGCCCTTGTAGATAATACTGGGTTGAAGAATTATAATATCTGGGTTTCAGAAATTAAAGTCGTTTTTAGGTATAAATTGTACAACTTCTCATATAAAGAATCCATTAATTTCGAATTTATGTTTTTTCCTAAAAGGTTTACCAAAATTCTTGATAACGTCTTATACCCGGAATTTCATAACCAAGTCTTAATAGTTCTTCTCTTTTTTACTAACTTCAACAATATTATAAATCTGACTCGGTATATATTACGTATCCTTAAATTTCCTCTTCTTTAGTAGTTGGTTGCGTCGGAGACATTTTATTAGTTTGTCAGTTAATTGATAAAGGGGGTATTATTAACTAATCCGGTTAACTTGAAGAGTTTTACATGTATTGTTGATCGTATTAATATAAGGTTTAACTTAAGTTATATGAAACATCGTATAACCGTTGATTTTTTTAATAATTACTTTAGTGTTACCGATATTTGAAATCTGAAATACTTTATTACATTTACATGACTTCCTCCATATAAAAACATTACTTTATGAGAACAAAACGAATATATTAATCGTTGTAAGGTAGTTTTGAATATTAAAAGCGTTATTAATTTAACACCGTAATAATTTCTGCTGTAATTCCTTAAACGCTTTACCATACGCTGTGCCTGTTTTCTGAGTACTTTCTAATACAGGTAATTTATTCGTCAAACGGTAATATGTTTTCAAAACCAGCAACGTTCGCACCAAACTATCAAAGCCCATATTATCATTCAGGCCTTTCACCGTCATCTAAAAACGTGCATCCTAATCTGTAAAACTCCCAATTTCCAACCTATAAATATCGTACGTTTTACTAAGTAATTCATACACTTTTTCGAACTTCCTAATGCTTCAATAAGCTTTAATAAACACCTATTTTCACCAAATCCCTATTATCGTAACATCCACTTAAAACTCTACCGTTGCAAAATTAAGAGTAATATTATAAACGACGACGTTAGCTAAACCTAAATACGTATCAATCTATAATATATTCAATATTTCACACGTATCTTTTGCCAACCGAAACTTAAGATATTTCATTTCGCAAAAACATATTGCGAAATTAACAACGTAAAAATAAGTTTATTATCAAAATAAACCATATTGACAAAATTCTCGTAACTAGAACCTTGGTCGTTTTTTAATATAAACCTAAATTTTTGGGGGGCTTGGGAATAGGTTCGGCAATAATGGCAAAGCTTTTCAATGTCCTTGAAGATAAAGTATTTCACATCTTTATACCCTACGGACTTGAAGACTTTATACAATTTTTCGACAATTAAGTAATCAAAATGCCGGTTCAATTATCATATTTATAACTTCTTTAAGTTTAATATCATTGTTTTTGAACTCTGTATATAAAACTACAAATACACATACTTAAAATCAAGAGAAAACCCTTAGTTGTTTTCAATCAATTTGTGAACGTTAACGTCGATGTTAATATCAAGTATCTTTATATATTTCCAGTAGAGGAGGAATTAAGTAAAATAAAAGAAAATGTGGACCTTAATCGGCTCAACAACAATTTAAATAATTGTTATTCCTAGTTATGATGGTTATTCACACAGACTAATAACTTTTTCTTCGCCAACACTTTAACGATCAATCTCCATAAAAGTTATTATCTATAGGGTTTGTACGTTAACACATAAAGAACACACTATTCAAAATAATAATATGGATAGTATTGATGATATATAGTAGCAAGAGGTAGAAGAGGAATCCGGAGAGTGCACTTCTCAAGTGAGAGCTTATAAGCTTTCACCCGGAACGTGGCACTTTACCATGCATTTTGCCAACTTCTCTTTTAGGGCGTAACATATTATTATATACTTTACAAATTTGTATACTATAATATAACACTTTATTATACACTTCATAAACGTAGTTCCTTACGCTTGCTAACAATAATAGTATTTAATAATATCCATATAAGAAATATTATCCTTTTATTAAGAGGCTTTATGTTAACACTCTACTAATAATAATGTAATATAAGTCGTAATTGAAAATTTTCATTCGTTTCAGAAAGAAATTAGTTATTCGGTAGTAACAATGGTATAAACTTTGAAATGTTATTTTAGAATGTTAGTAAACCTTGTAAATATGTGATTATAAAGGTATAATTGTTAATTTTATGTGTTATAAAATCAGTATAAAAAGGTATATCTCTATCAGGTTGGGTAAAACTTCTTTTTTTACCTTTTAATGATATGCTACTACTTATAAGGTAAATTATTAATGAGCTATTCGACGTTTACATTTTCAACAAACAGTTTCTAACTATATATTCGGTATTTTGGCATAAATCAATTACTTGATTTATGTTATATCCTAATTATTTCAAACAGATACCGCGTAAGAACCTCTTCAAATGGCGCTGTTTGATATTAAAACAGCATCGCTCCAAGGTTGCCGTAGCTGTCGCGCGCCGCTCCGCTAATACTAGTCTTACTAACATTAAAAATATGTCGTCTATTACTGCCTTTTTTCCCGGTCTTTTTCGCCCATCGCTGCCGTAGCCGCCATACTCCCTGTTTTTCCTTCCCTCTCCTTCCCATTTCCTTTTCTTACTTCTTGAAGGTAAAAGCAAGGGTTATTTAAGGTTATAGACCTTACCTATTCGCCACTGTTAAAAATCATATTTTACTCGCAGTACTCTTTATTATTGTAAGTGTATTATTTTGAAGTTATGACGTGGTATATAATATTTATAATTTTCATTATAATATATTAATGTAATGTAAAAGAGGCGGATATAACGATGTGGGTCCTCCTTTTAAAGGCTCGGTTCGCCAAGGTGCGTCGCAAGTCCTTTTTTACTCGTAAAGTTTTAAAACTGTGTATATAGATACGTATTACCGATCCGTTAATAGACACACTTTTTGTGCCGTATGTTGCATCCGTCGTTGTTGGTAAATTTAATAGCGAATACCGTTAAAGCGGTGGTGTCTCGTCTCATTACTATCGTTACAAATGTAATAGTAATGGGTGTATCCCTGTACTAATGATTTTAAAACCGTTCGCCGAGGTTTCATCACGCGCCCACCGTCCTTATACTAAACCACCCATTTCTTCAATAGGTAAACCGGGGCTCAATCATTTATTATGTATTTTTAAAATATTTTATCAAGGAAACTTTTAATTAATTGCGACTTTTTGAATATATAAAATAAAATTGATGTTAGTTTTTTATTAAACATTAACCAGTGGTTGGTAAAAATAGTTATTGTCATTAATTTTTAGCGGGCGGGTTTATGTATGTATTATGTAAGTAAACTTAATAGTGTTTTTGTATGTTATTGTACGGAAAGCAACCTTACCCATCGTTCTTTACTTAAATGTATATAATCTAAGGCGCTGGAAGTTTCCAGCCCTTCTCGTATAAATAACGTTGACGGCAACGTTAACTATAACGGTGGTGTTAGTAACGATAATAACGATGACGACGATGAAAGCAACAATAAGGGCGACAACGACGACGAAAATAATATTATCCCCTCCCCTCCCTTTTTTGGCAGAAACTAGTTACTCTGTCTTTATGTTTATTATTATTAAAATCCGCTTATATATAGTTAACTTGTTGGTAGGCGTTTACCTTTGTAACGTAGTCGATTCGAATTACTGTGATTGAAGTAACTAGTGCTGCATTGAAATTGGTTGATACGTAGTAGATTCCAAGCTTAGCAGAACGCTAGCCAGTCTGCACACTAATTTGTATATCAAAATACTTTGGCGTATACCACAATTTGGAGTAGGCACCTACTGCATTGCATTTGCAGTCAGTCTCACAACTTGAAGTCAATTTGTAGTCAATACAATCAATTAACTGTAGGTATAATTAACTTCACCGTACTGCATTTGACTGCTATTCCAGCATAACTAAACAATAAAAATTGCTTCATTAAAAATATAATCAAGTGAAAAATTATGGATAAAAACCGTAAAAATATACTAGAAAAGGTGCCAATAAATAATACAAAGAATGATAATATATTAGTACAACGACAAATAACCTATTTGAAAAGGGTAATTAATAATTATAAGATATTCAATACAAAAGTGGGTAAAGAAGTGAAAAAGAATCCGCTTGTTAGGGGCTAGACTATGAAACTATTCTAATAACACTATCAAAATTATTGATTATAAATACAAACGCTTTTAATACGCCATTTGGGTCGCCTTTAGTTATTGTATCTGTTAAGTTTGATATCCTGTTGATTTATTCTGTTTCCTTAATTTTGAGGTGTTTATATGATTCGCGTAAAACTACATTATTGGTTATGAACTGCGTTTCGTTTGCAGTATCAAGCTGAATGAAATGTTTGTAAAGTAAAAAAAATTGATATAAATTACTAAAAAGAGGGGTTTTAAACTGTTGGTAGGGTCTCTGCCCATTCACATGAACGTAAAGAATAGAAAAGTAATTGTGAAGATTAGTAGTGTATATTGAAGATAGATAGTAAGATAGAAAGAAGAAGAGGCATTCAGAGAGTGTACGCCTTAGGTAAGAGTTTATAAGCTCTTACCAAAGTAGTGATACTCTACCATGTACTTTGCTAATTTCCTTTCTGGGCAGTGGCATTTTACCATACATTTTTCCAATACCCCTTTTAGGCAGTGACACGTTATTATGCACTTTGCAGGAATATACCTTACAAAGTGGTACGTTAATATATACTTTGTAAAGGTATAATATATAGTGTAGCCACTTACTAATTATAAATATATATGATAATATTCACATACATAATCTTTTCTTTTTATAGCGCGGCCCGTATCTGTAATTGAATAGTGTTAATTCAATTTGTAATGTAACATATATTTATAATCTGGTAGTAACAGTTTGTATCCATGATTTAGCAACAACAATTTTATTTGTAATATAGCTCGTTTTCCGTGATTGCATAATAATGATTTATCTAAGGTTTACATTAATAGTTTTCGTAATAATATATCTTGTGGTATAAAAATGATAATGATTTATATTAACAATTTTAATCGCAGTATTGATTATAGTAAGATTTTTGTTAGTTTAGGTAATTTGGCGATACTATGGTTATTAACAGCAATATAATTATTAATAGTTATAAAGGTATATGGATATAAAGGTAATCATTGGTATTACTTATTTGGTGGTTAGTATAAAAAGGTATCTTGTTATTGGTTTAGGTAAACCCTTTTTTCTTTTTCTTTTAAAGAAGCGCTATTTTTCGTATTATAAGTACTGAAATAAACAATTGGTCTATATAAACCTAAACAATTGTTTTAATTAATTATTTGTACCGCTTTTATAAGTAGGTTACTTAACAAACGCTGTATTCCAACCGCTCCTGAAAATAGATGCCGCTTAAGAACAGAAACGTAAGGCGCCGTTTGGCGCGTTTACGAACAAAGGAAAAGGCGGCTGTTACCGCCACCTACCGCTAGCTTTATCTCTTTAAGTAGTATATTATTAATCCCTACATTTTTTTTTAGTACCCTCCCTATCACCGGTTCTGCCACTACCACCAACGCCTTTACCCTATTTTCCCTTTTCTCCCCCTCTCCTCCCCCTCCTACTTTTTGGAGGGAGGCGTGGAGGGCTTTTGAAGTTATTAACTTTACCCTTTCGCTATGGGTAAAAAATCCCTTACCCGTAACGGCTACCCCTCTTCGCCACCTAAAACGAAGTTGAACGAATTTGTTACGCGGTCCGTATTACTAATTTCCCCTTTAATTTATATTATTTTAATGTTTTCATAAACGAGGCGAAGGCGGCAGACCTGGGCCGTTGCCTTGAATTAAGGCTCGTTAGAGTACGTTGCGAAGCCATTTCAATACGTACATCGTTAAAGTAATGTATTCGGGTTTGTAGCCTCGAGTCCTTAATAAATATACCTTGTATACCATATATTGCATTCGCGGTCGAGGGTAGGTTTATTACTGATTATTATTAAAACGGGGGTCAGTCGGTTTATTATTACCGGTACAAACAGATTAGTAGCGGATACGCCCCCGTTTTGATAGTTTTGAAGCTGTAATCCGAAACCCTATTACGCATCCGCTATCATTATAGTAAATTTATTTGAAACTCGTAATTCTAATGGCCAATAATAATGTCCTATTATGTTAATATACCGTTCGGAACGCTTTTGAAAATAATCATTTTCGTAAATAACTAAAATAATCCGATATCAATTAGTAATAGGTGTTAACCGTTGGTTCAAGGAGACGGCAACCGCTATTTCCGCCTGGAAATTGGGCCTATATATGTATTATGCAGGCGAATTCGACGACATTATCGTGCGTCGCTATAAGGAAGTTGAAGACCTTTTCGCGTTTTTGTCTAAAGGTATGCAGCCCAAGGTGCGGGGCTCCTTCTCTAGCGGTACCGATGGCGGCGTTGATGGTGTCGATAGCGTTGACGTTAATATCAACAGCGGTGGCGAGGGCGGTGAGAAGGAGGATGACGAGGATAATGATGCAGCTCCGTCCTCCCCTTTCCCCTTCGGTAGCAATTAGCTGCCTGCTTTTATGTTACGGCCGATGTATCCAATCTTAGTATAATCTGCTATATAGTAATATAATCATTTTTCAAAAATCGTAATACAAGTAATATATTCTGTATATGAAAAGCGATAAAATGTTATATAAAATAATAATACATTATAAGTGTTGTAAATAGAAAAAATGAAGAGTGATAATATGTTAGAACCGTCATAAATGGTAGAAACCAAGAGTAACAACATGTTAGAAGCGGTGAAAATTATAGATTCAAATAACGGATTTTTTTTAAGCGGTGTAAATGGTAAATCTAAATCGCGTAAAAAACAGTAAAAGCGTTATAAATGGCTTCATTATGGTAAGTTCGTAAAACTTTTCCAGTAATACTAACGAAAAGAGTACTTGTTAATACGAACGCTTTTAATGCCTTATTTTGGGCGCCCTTAGTTATTACCTTTATGGGGTTTAACTTTATGTCAATTTAACTTATCCCCTCGATTTAGCGGCGTTTATAATATTCTTATAAGGCTATAATATCGATTATAGGGCGTTTTTTGTTTTTAGTATCGAGTTTGATAAGATATCAATAAACGAAAAAAGAATTAGCGTATATTATTAAATGAAGGGTTTTTAAAGTAAAGTTTAAAATAGTTATTCAGACCGTATTTATTATAATAATACCTAAGTCCAATCCTTTCATTATACCATAAATTTTCGAGGTTGAAACACTTCAGGTAACTCGTTTATATTTAGTTGAATTTTAATAACTAATATTTTTGTAACGGGTAAATACGTCTTGAAACGGCGTTTTCTTATTAAAAAAAACCCAAACTTTATTTTCCAATTGAAGTATATGTTATTTACAATTGAATCTTTGGTAAAAATAAATAAAAATATACGTATATCGAGTGGTACAGATTTTAATCCGCGTTTTGGATTAATTATTTATTATGCAAGGTGTTTATTAAGCGTTTTATATAGATTATCTAAAAGGTCGGTTTGGTATTATACGGTGACGAAAAGATTAAATGCCGCCTTCGGTTATATTACCAATACGAAATAAGCTTTTTATATACGTTAACATTGGTATTCATTAGCCCTTTTTGCGCTGATTGGGTTAATAGGGGTAGTTTGATCAAATTATCTCTTTTATATGAAGTTTAAAATGTTATTCCGAAGCGTAATGATTATATCGTTAAAGTTAATTATACGGTCCTCCGTTGGATACACCTTGGGTTTCGCTTTTAGACCTGGTTTTAAGAGTTCCCTTTATTTTCCGCGGAAAATAACATATTACACGAAGTAAAAATATTATCCGTTTTTATCCCAGTAAGTGTAAATATTTCGAAACGCGATTTCGAGACTAGTAGGTACTGGTCGAAAGTCTGATACTTGTAATACCTTTAATAGATATTATACTAGTATATAATAGCCTTAACGAGTTCATAAAACGGCTTTAAGATACGTAAAATCGTTCCGGGTAGATAATGTTTCCGAATTTATATATATTTGTGTAAATACGTCGTTGAAATTAATCCTTCGATTGTTCATTAATCTTTGTAATATCATGAAGCTTGATATATGGGTTACAGGATACGCGTAAAAAGGTATCGAATTTTAAAATTAAGTTGCAGTTTAGTTTTTGCAAATCAGAAAATTAGGCTATAATTTTTTCCCGTTATTATCGTAGCCTTTAATTATAAAACGGCCTTTTTATAAGGTTTGGCGGCCTCATATTTTACCTCGTGGACTAAAAGTGTGAGATAGATTTTGTAGATATCGTAAATTGTTAGGTTAAACCTTTCAAAATAAAAAACTCTTCATTCGATTAAAGTAGATATTTTCGTCTGAGTAAGCTGTTTAAATGAGGTATTTGGGGCGATGATAATGCCGTTACGTTGGAGCTTTAGACCTAGTCTACGATTTGCCGTTTTTTTAAGTGATAAAGGAGTTCGTAACTAAGGTTTTAAAACTTCTTTTGTTTTTTGAACCAAGTGAAAGTTTTCAGCGGCGTAGTACCAACTCTGTTAGTATGAGCGGATTGGTTTCTTAAGGTGGTATAGGTTGTAAAGTAGTTTTTTAGGGGTGTATAGAATTTGGTGGAGGTTTGAATTCGTTATTTTAGGAGTAATTTAGTGGGTTCCACTTTTATAATTATGTTTTCAAGCCGTTATTATCGATCTTTTCCTTCATAAATTCCTGTATTATAGTGTGGCGAGTTAAATTCGAGCTATTTGATCAATTTGAAATTAAATCGTGGCCTCTAAATCCGTTCATCTTTTAAAGGCTAAGTTGTTAGTTTTTCCTTTTTTAACCAGGATGTTAATCTGTAATTGTATGTTTAAAACTCCAGTTTTACGTGGGCCGTTTGTCGTAGCTAATTCTTTCGAGATGTTTTTTCTAGATCGTAAAGAACGTAATGCTATCGTAGCTTTCGTTACAACACTCGCTCTTTATATCGTAATTAGTAACGGTATAGAATTCATATAAATTTTGGGGTAATTACAGAAAATACAGATACTTAAAATTAACATATTCGGGATAAGTATGTCATTCATAACGTTAACCACCTTTCGTATTTTTTAAAAAATAATTATGTCTTTTAGTTCCTTCTAAATAATACTATATATACTTTTTGAACAATTTACAATATAGTTTATACTTTTTATATCCCATAGTTCTTTTTACCAGTATTTGCTTATATTTATTGCCGGAGATTCTGGATGTAATATGTTAGTTTGTTGAGTCGAAAGTTGTACCAGTACCGTGAGTAATTGGATCTGGAGGTTCTAAGTAAACGTTCAATCAGTAATTTACTAGAGTATCTTAGCAATCTGTAGCGAAAGAGCTTCGCCTAAATTCCTCTACTTAAAATAATATTACTACGTCAACAACATACAATATTAGTTTGCTGTTAGGGTATATTATGTTTACAATTACTTCGTAATTAATTTTTCTATCGTTTTAAAGGCGAAATTTAAACCGCCTCCAGGCATATATGTTTAATTAACACTTGTGGAATATCTTGTATATGGACTTTAACGGTTTTATCATTTATTTATATCTGTAACCATATAAAGTAGGTGTAGAAAGAGTTTTACAACCTTGTATTTAAACTGATGGTTTAATATCTTGAGTTTCAGTTATATTAGATAAATGGCTTGAAATATATATGCTTCGGGGGAAAACCACGCGTGTTTAAATTTAAAACGGAACCATTCGAATAAATCATTCGAGGTGTGAACGAGTTGATTGTTTATGTTCCTAACATTAATTCTTAGCTTATTTATATCAACTCTTAATAGTGATAATGTTACTTTGAAATTTATTAATAGAAATTTAAACGATTCGAATCGCGTATTTTCAACGATTATGCTAAGTCAAGACGTTTTTATTTTGTCGAATAGAACTTTTTGGTGTTTTTCTATCTAGTCGAACTGAAATTTCGGAAATTTCGCCGCAAACGCGTCGAATTGTCGCTTTCTAGCGGTCGGAATTTTGACTGCATTAGTATTTGACTTCATAACCTGAAATCGGGTTCAGTACCTATTAAAGAGCGCAAATTACGACGCCATACAGATGTTTGACACTTAATTTTCGTAATTTAGGCCGGTGATATATATAAATAAGGTATTCTATTAGCCTATAAAAACTCGCTGGTCTTTTTCCTTATACTAAGCTATTAAGTGAGTCATATGTTCCTTAAAGTCTTCCTTTTGAAAGGTATATTTGTAAAGGTAAACGTTAACTTTATCTTTTACACCGTCATAGTTGGTTACATATATTGTAAAATTAGCCTTTGTATAGTTTTTAAGCGGGTAATCGACTTAAAATTGGCATTTAAGCCGAATTGATTCGTATATTAGATAATTAGTAGATTGATAGCCGGTTTTTCCGTATATAATACATCGTTTCTGGAAACATATAAATGTCATGTATCTTTTCGTGAATATTACTGTATATGTAGTAAGTTTCGTAATTAGTTATAATGTTATCCTCGCTAGTAACTACTTCATTATCGGTTTTGGGCGCTTACTTTTTAGGATATCTCGGTTTTGTAACCGTATTTAGGTTGGTTATTATGTTCCATATACATGTTAAATCGTCGGTTTAAGACGTGGTGAATCATTTTAGCAAGGTCTACTTTGATAATTTGACCTTCGACTTTAGTTCTTTCTGTTACAAATACTAATCTGAAACTTGATTATTGGCGTATCGAGGTTTTCAACAAAGTTTCAAAGCTTATACAAAAAGCCTTTAAGTTATTTTCCGACTTAAATAGCATAAAGTTAAAATTTTTACTTTCTCAATATGCTTTGGTAATATTGAGAAAAATAATTTATTTTTCATGTATTTTTAGTTTAATAGCCGTTTGGTATTTCGGAAACCTCGTTAGTAGGACAATAAATACTTTATTTAGGATTTTATTATCGTTTTTACGCTGATTCATTACGGATTTATAGGTAGTGCGCGTTCAATACCCATTATAAAGTTCGTAATTTATTTATGTATCGCAATATATTCTCAAACGGTCAAAATAATCATTCAATATCTCCAACTTCGTAAATTAATATGTATATCACCTTTTAACTTACTTAAATTGTATATTATGTACAATAATATTAAACTGTAATAGTTTAATATTCAGTTTATTATAAGTGTTCAATATTATACGTATCTTATTGTTAAGAACGTCGTACTGTTCTCCATGATAATTTCCTTCATTGTTTCATAATTTGGAGAAGTTAATCAGTTTTATAATATTTTGTTCATTAGTGGGAAAACGTTGTGATAAGTGGTTCTGGTATAGGTTGTGGTTATTATGTAATGGTTTGTAAGGCTCGTATTGTTGTTTTACGTTAATTATCTTGTTATCGAGTGGGCCGTTTTCCTTATCCGGGTCGTTTTCATTACTGCCGAGCTAATTACCAATTGTATCTAGGGAGTCATCTTATCTATATCACTATTTAAAAGTGAGTTTTAAACAGGGTTTTTATTCGACTCAAGTGGTAAATGAGCTTTATAGCTCTTTGTCTTTTTTGTCGATTTTTCTAAGTCCGTTTGCATTTCGAGGCTTATTTTTAGTTTAAACAAATACATTACTTCCTTTGTTTGTAAGGTCTTGTTTCATTCCTTCTTTATTTTTTTTAAAAAGTTCAGTTTTAACGCTTTCCTAAATAGTGTTCTTTCACAAATTGTACGTTTATTACTTTATCGTTGATTTATTTTAGTATTCAGGTAATCCCGGTCGTTACCTATAATACTTTTACGATAAGGATATTATTAACAACGGTCGTATTAATGCCCCTGCTCTGTAATTGTTTCTTAATATTTTTAAGATCGAACCATTTACTGTACGCTACATTTCCGGCTTCCACTACGCAATGTCCTTCCGGAAATGATCAAATTATTCGCGCCCTTTGATATCTCCGTTATAATAGTACAAAATCATGTTTATAATATATATATTTGTCGTAAAAAGATCCAAATTCTACCCCAAAAAATCGATCTTATGATCATATCACTTAATATTTAAGTGTTTTAAAATACTTCCACGAAACTATGTGTTTTCACACAAATAGTATATATATTCGCTAAATTTTATCAAATTTGTCATTAGTGGAGCCATGTTAGTAAGAGTACGAAGTATAGCGGGACGTTTTAAAAGCTAGTTTTGGTGTGAACATGAATTGATAAAGAGGTACAAAAGTTGGTTTTACGTAGTACTTGGGATTTTTGTATACTTAGGATATGGTGTTTAAATCGGGTTTAGGATAAAATGTTAAGTGAAATTATGCGAAAAAAAAGCGCTTGAAATAAAAGCGTATGATATGTAAATAAAAAGCAAATTAAATATGATCAAGCGTTTTAAATAAAGATTTTAACGTTGATTAACACTATCAACATTTGTATTAAATATAAATAAGGTGTGATTACAACGTAGTCTGTTGTCCTAAAGTAGCTCTTTATAGTTTTGTAAATATTGTACAAGCTAGGTAGCTAGTAAATTCAGGCGTCGTAAGTAACAAACTTAAATAAAGTAACAAAATTAAATAAGCTTTGTAAAGCGAAAGAGGAAAGGCGAACGGGGTAATAGGAACAGAGAAAAAGGATATGCAAAGGTATTTATACGTGTGTAAAGGTTAAGGTAGTATATAAGGCTTAGTGTGCGTATTCAGCTTACGGTATGCATTTGGTAGGTGGTTCGAATATCGTATTTTAGCCGTTCCTAAAGTTTATAAGCGGTTTACATATTATGTCTTAGCCGCTTCCGAAGTTTAGGAGCGGTTTAGATATAACGTTTAAATCGGATAGGTTTTAACGAAGGGTTCCAAAACTTGTTGATTTCAGTTTAAGTGGCCTAACAAATACTAAAACATTTTTAATAAGTGCTTGGGTACATTTAAAGCGCAAAAACTAGTAAATGGATAGCGTAACATAACTTTTGGTTAATAAAGTATTAACCGAGTTGATAATATTGTATTAAAATTATCCTTTTTAAAATCACTTCAAATCTTATAATCTTTTTACGCTCCGGGTTTTAAAGGCGTACCTACGTATTTCTATATTTCTGTATAGTTTTTTATAATTCGTAATATTAAATCACAGACGGTTAAAACCGCTATAACATCTAGTTATAAGCATTTATCTTAGGTCTATCTGTTTCTTTCTAGGCTGTTTATAATCGACCGAGTTGGCTACTAATTAATTTCAGTAAGGTCTCTGTTTATTTATGTAAGCGTAAAAAGTATAAAAGTAATCGTAAAGATATGTAGTGTATATTAAAGATAGATAGTAAGATAAATGGGAAAAGAGGTATCTGGGGAGTATACGCCTCAGGTAAAAACTTATATAAGCTCTCACTCGGGTAGTGTCACTTTACCATACACTCTGTTAATCTCTATTCTAGGCAGTAGCACTTTACCGTGCACTCTGCCAATGCCCTTTCTAGGCAGTGGCACGCTATTATGCACTCTGTAGGAATATACTTTGCAAAGTAGCACGTTACTATGTACTCTACAAAAGTGCAATCTGCAGTGTGGTCACTTACTACCTATAGAGATATACGATGATATACACATGAACCAAGGTTAGAAATAATTATACGGACCTTTATCGCAATAATAATATCAAATTTAAAGCTTCCAATAATATTATAAATCTCGAAAACAAAAACGCCCTGTATAACTCATTAAGATTTGATCGAACTTTGATAGATATTATGAACATATAAAACGAACCCGCTTCGGTCCAGTATTTCGTTACCGATGATAAATACAAACCTTACGTATAAAATATAATCGTTATCATTTGCGAAAAATATATTAATAAAAACATAGATTCGCTATTCGTATACCAATTGGTATATAACATAGGCTACATTTAGGATTCCAGATTTACCAATCGAAACGATTATTTAACGCTTTTTATATATTATCCGATAATTTTGTTCAACATTGAAAACTATAAAAAGGTTAAACACCGCTTCCAATTATACAACTAATGTAACATTTGCTTTACATACACGTCAACATTTATACGTCTTGGCCCGCCTTATACCGATTGGATTAATACAGATAACTTGATTTAATTATCCCTTTTATACAAGGTCCAAAATATTATTCTGGAACGTAATAATCTTACCATTAAAGTTAATAAGGTGATCCTCCGTTGAGTATATCTTCGCCTTTGATTTTAAATTGATCTTTTGAAATTTTCTTTTCTCCAAAGCGGAAAACGACCTATTATACAAAATAAGTATATTATGTATTGACATCACAATAATCATATAGCCCTCTAAAAGAGGTGTCTAAACTAGTAAACAAAGATTTAATATGGAATTATCTATACCGAGTCGGTCCTTATAATATTTTTGGTAAATATCAAACCACTATATACCAACATTAGTAAAACTGTAAATTGGTTTAAGGATACGTATAATCGTTTTAGATAAATAATGGTTTCGGAATTTTATATGTATATCAGCGTAAATACGTTATATAAAGTACCTTTTTAATTATATATATATTTATGCAATATTCTAAAGCTTAAGAAAAAGGTTATAAGGATTAGGTAATTAGGTAGTGAACGCTAAAACCAAACAGTGGCTCGCTTATTACAAAGTAAGCAATTGTGTTATAATAACCTTTTTCTAGCGTTATCGAACCCCTTAACTATAAGATAACTTTTTTTGTGGGGCTTTCCGATTTAGTCTTTCATCTTATAGACCAATTAGGTAACAAAGATTTTGTAATTATCGTAAATTACTAAATTCAATCTTTTAGAAAGACGCCTTACTTAATTAATGTTGAGATTTCAATTTATGTCGACTATTTAAAAAGCTTGGTGTTGTAATAATACCCTAACAACAGAGCTTTATATTTAACTCGCGGTCTATCATCTCTTTCTAGCTAACTAAAAAGTCTGAGACAGGTTCTGGAGCGCCTCTTATTTTTCGAACTAAGTAAACACCCCCATCGACTTCTTTTTAGTCTTATTAATCTAGGGTGTTCATTTTATTAAAGTAAAGAAAATTTTAAAAAGTTATTGAAAGGATATATAGGTTTCAGGGAAAAGCCGTCTCAGTTATTGTGAAAGTAATGTAGTTGTTGTTATTCGACAGATTATACTGTAAGGGCTATATCGTTTACATTTTCCTTCTTATATTTCCGTACCATTGTTTAGTCAAATAAACTCATACCATTTGGTCAATACAGTAAATATTCTAAAAGCTAATATACTTTTTTCTTTTTCGTTTTTCAAGCTAAAACTTCAGATTTTAACAGCAACTTTAAAATGGCTATTTTCCGCGGCCCGCTTTTTATTAACAATGCTCCAAAGATATTATTCTTGTTCTTTAAAGAACGTAAAGCTATTATAACCTTAGCTATAACATTTGATTTTTAAATCGTAGCTTGTAACTGTTATGGACTCAGATCATTGGCTACTTATTCTATAGGTTATGTGACAATACACGTAACGGGATGTGCAGTACCTGGTTCGGGCCCGGTCCAGGCGCAGACCGAGCGCGGTCCGTACATGGCACGTGTAAAGGCACGTGATGGACTGGGCACTGGCCATGCCTATAGGTCTTGTACGATGGGTCACGGTAACCTCTTTTAATCTTTCGCTATATCTTAATAGTAAACCCTATTCGGCAAATATTTAGCTTACTGTTCTAGATCGGATTATAATATATTATTGAGATATTTTTTTCGAGGAATTATTACTTATAATAAATAGATCAATAACGAATTTTAATAATTTTACGTTACACTTTAAAATTACCGGAAAACATAACTTGTCGGAGAATACTTAGTTGTCCATCTTTATAAATACACCTTTTACCCTTTTAAAGCCGATTTAAACCGATATTTCTAATTTACAAGACATTATAGGATATATCGTATCTATTATAAAGTAATTATACTAACCGAGTGAATGGAATTTTACTATCGACCTTACGATTAACCGTATTTAAATTATAATTAAGATTTCATAATTGAAAGCCAACTTAACGGCAATTCGTATAAACTTTTTATCAGCTTAAGGTAGATGACAACAATACGACCAACTGTAATTCGACGGATTTGTTTTATGAAAACGGCGACACGCCAAACGATTAAAATTATACCAAACCCAAATAAAATATAAATTAAAAAGGTTCGGTATACATTTCTTTACGTATAAGGTTATTATACGGCAACAATAAAACAAACTATCACAAAATATTACAAAACTGGCGGATACGAAGGTATATACGATATAGGAAAGTTTTTCGATTACATTAAGGCTATTTTTAATAACAGTTATCACGCGGATAAAGCCTTGGTCGAATTTAAATGATTAATTATAAACGATACCGACTTATAGGTAATATTCGCCATTATATTCGAGATATTGCTAATTCAACAGACGAAATATATTAGTCTTTAGCCGTAAATTTTAATTACTTACAATTTTAGGTATCTCCACGTATTGACAACATATTTATTACGGTAAACGTTGACTGGGTAAATTATATTGTAGTCCTAACGAAGTAACGTAAACTTGTCGACGAATAAAAGTTTTTAAATTTAAAACGACGTTTCGGTTGTTATCTAACGAAACCCTTATAAATATAACAGCCGAATAAAGATAAGATTATAATAAATATTTATGCCTTTTAGGTATCTTCTTCAAGGGGTCGTAGTAATCGCGGCTAATTATTTTAGTAAACCCGTTTAATACGCGTTTAGGATTAAAAACGTAGAGAGACATAGATAACGGTGAAGGAACGCCAAAATAGGCTCGTTACGGGGCATTACCTACGTTATAATTTGACGAATCACTACTAACGTAATTACGAATTACGTCTGGCATTACTTCCGACATAGGTATATACGGTTCAAGTCGAAGAGTTAAATGAAGGTTCCCTATTAACGGCGACGGAGGAAGCTTAACTTTTCGATACAATCTCGTTTAAAAATTATATAACCTTAACGACACGGTTGTAAAATCTGGTGAAAAAGTATGATTTAATTAAAACACGTATAAATAAGTATTAATTCCTTATCCTTATACTTTTAATAACACTTGCTTTTTAAATTCTTAATATTATTTTAACTGTAATTATTATTATATTATAAATGAGGGTATAATATAATAATCAAGATTAAAGTAGATTTTGTTATTATATTCTCGAAATCTAAATACAATATTAAAGTCACGGCACAATACGCGTATTACCTAAAAAGCCAAGTTCGGTATGAATATTAATAAAAAGACGACCCCAATATTAATATATATTATTCCCGGAATAACGTGGGATATGATTTTTGGGATACCTTGGATACGATATTAATAGGTGATTTTAGACGGTAGCGGTAGGTATTTAATTGTTTATAGTTTAAAAGAATTAGTTATCGATGCGGTAATAATACGCCTTAAGTTGGGGGATATATAAGGCGTTATGAGATCGGTTTTTATCGGTTTAATGAACTGTTTGTAACGAACGGCATTACGTATGGGGAATTAGTCGTAACTAACTTTTGCTATAACTTTTTACAAGATAACGCGGATCTTGTAGGCAACGGCACCGACCACTGTTAAGGAGGAAGAGAATCAGTTACGTTTTCCACCAAAATTGGCAGAATTAAAGGATAAGGCTACAGATTTGCCTCTATACCGGGGAAAACTCGACCACTACATTCATATCAAACTGAACAAGGATGGATCTCTACTAAAACGACCGTGGGAACCATTGTATTGAATGCCACGAGATCAACTTCACGAGCTCAGATGTTAGGTTATGGAATTGATAAATGAGGGTTAAGTCCGGGTAAGAACGTCTTATTTCGAGTCCTCCAGCGAAAATAGCATGGGGAGGGGACGGTTGCAGATATTCGACGCCTATGTCGAATATATACGTAATTTAATGGTACGAAACCTTGTAATACCTTACGACAAGGCCTCCTTTAACACCTCCCTATCCTAGATCGGTATTAGGCATATATTCCCGTCAACTTTATTGTCGACCTATGAATTACCAATAACGGCTATCAATATTTGCTAGTAATTACGAACCGCTTTTCCAAATTTATTTTACTCGAGGTAATATAGTTTATAATTACCAATACGTATATGAAGCATTTTCGGTATATATAGTGAAGATTTCATAAATTTCCGGCTTCTATCGTTAACGACCGCGATTTGTATTAAATATTTGTATTTTAAACGACTGAATATTTTTGATAGGAGCTAAATAAATTTCATTTACACCATATAACTTATAAACAAATAATGGTACGGAATGTATAAATTGAAAAGTTTAAAAGTACTTACGTATCGTCGTCGCTTTTTTTGTAGTATAACG
The DNA here is from genome assembly GCA_038502455.1 of Anisogramma anomala. Classification (NCBI taxonomy): domain Eukaryota; kingdom Fungi; phylum Ascomycota; class Sordariomycetes; order Diaporthales; family Gnomoniaceae; genus Anisogramma; species Anisogramma anomala. The sequence goes on along the minus strand of JASMMZ010000008.1, from coordinate 2,600,181 downwards.
AAATATTAATTTACTCATTTATTAATTTATATTAAATAAGCCGAAGTTAATGGTTATCGGTTTGAACATGAACCGTTAGTAAATAGATATAAAATAAACCCTATCTCGAAGGTAAATAGGAATACGAAGTCGTGAACTAATGCGGCGGAGTGGCCTATTACGATTTTAATATATTTACTCGATAATACGAAACTAGTCTAAGCCGTAATAGTATATATTTAGTAATACATAAAAACGATAACGAACCGTCTACAACATCCGGCAAAATAGTATAAAGTAAGCGATTAGGTTTAACTTAATTCATATAATATTAAAACGAACCTTTTGAGTAAAAAACTTAATTAGTTATATAATTAATACCGGGTAATCGATATTCTGAACCCGTTTAATATCAGTTTGAATATTTTTAACAAATACCTTATATTTTACGTGAATTTAGTCGAACGGGCGGTTATGAACCCCCTCTTTTCGTAAGCTTTATCCGACATTTACCTGGGGCCAGTTTTCGTCGCTGACGATATAAAGAAATGAATATACAAGGAATTTAAAGGTTTTTTTAAAAAAACCGCGGTAAAAAAAGGACAAGGCGCTATCCGCTTTATATTAATTAACTAAATAAGGATATAATAAACCGAAAGAGGAATTATCCAAAAACTACCCATATACTATAACATTAAATAAATTCGAAACGAAATAGGAATATATCTGAATTTATAATGATTTAGTGTTTTGACGTGGACGTCTAATATATATGAAATAACCTACATAAGGTAAATAATTTTTACTTCGAATATATCATAATACTTGTATAAATAAAGTAATAATCAATTCCTATTATAATACGATACGATAAGTAGGGCCGGGTATATATTACCCGACTTTTTTAGATAAATATCTGATCGCGAAGCGACTTTTACCACGATTTACCAAAAATTTACCTACTTATTATTATTATTTTTATCCGGGATAAACGAGTAATAGTGTTATTAACTTTAGGTTCCTTATTATAATTGGCTTCAAATACTAAAAGAGGCCGGTAAGGGTAGACGGCGAAAGACGTAGCGAGCGTTGGTAGGCGTTAACGAAAGTGACTGATAAAAGGTAGGGCGAGCGCGAGGCGATACCGAGGATGATAAGTAACGTTAAGTGGGACAAACTATGAAGGAAGTTATCGACAATGGTTAACAAAAGGCGGGGCGAGAAAAGATACCCTTTAGGTTGGTTACAAAGTACTGTAATATATAAATTTATATACGGACGACGCGTTCAATACGGATACAATCCTCTGCCTATTTTCGGTCAACGTGATTAGTTTTTTTCTAGATAAATTGAATAAATAACATAAGTTTAAAAACGGGGCTTATACGGATAGGCCTAAAATATTGTTTATTATGTTTAATAAGTTGTAACATATATTAGTTACGAAAGATATAACTTATGTCATTATATTATTTTGACTATTTAAGCCATATCCACGGAAAGGTATATGGCTGTCATTAAAGAAATCTGGCGTAAAAATATTACGCGTTAACGCGCGGTTAACCGAAAAAGTTTTACTACAGTAAATAGGCGAAATCGTAAAAGGTAATAGGGGAATTTTAAAAGAAGGAAAATATGGGAAGAAAAAGCGATAAGGTCGTATAATGAAAGAGGTAATAACCTTTATTACCGGAACGGTGGGAACTTTTTAAGTTAGGTTATTATTTTAAAGCCGAATAAATTAATTACCTAATTCGGAAAAAATGGGGGCGAAAACGGGCCGGTGACCCGGAATATATCTTTACCGTTTACGGGTAAAGGATAAAATATAGCCTCCATTTTTGATTGACTAAAATTAACTAGCGTAAAAATGCGCGAAAATTAAACGAAGCCGTAAATAAACTTATTTTTTAAATATATTACAAAAAGGTATTTATTTAGAATCTAGTTTCCTATAAGGTCATTTTATTAAACTTGCCTTATAATTAACTTTTCGGTATATATAATAATATTACGTACGATAAACTCGAATATAAATAAAAGAAACATCATAATTGAAAAGACGACTAATATACGATATATATATGTTGTTTGCCTATAAAGGGAGGTACTCGTTTTTATCATCGCTATTATCGAAGCTGAGCAAGTCATCTATAACGCGAAGAAATTATAAAATATATTTAACGACAAAATATTTATATATAATAGGATAACGTATTTTAAGAAACAGCCAGTAATTTTTACCAGGTACGTTTATGGTAATATAACTTAAATTAGATGTATTATAAATATACACCATAAGGACAAGAAAAGGGCTAAAAGATTACTAGACATTAATAGGTAATCAACAACTAAAATACGAAGGGTAACGAATAAGTTATTATAAAAGTTACATTAAAGCGGGAAATGGTAAAGAGAGGTCGGCGATATAAAAGAAAAAAAAGAAAAGTTTTAAGGGTTACGTTAAAATACGTTTTTATAAGTATGGGCGGACTAGATTCAATAAAGGTTACGTATTACGCGGTACTATAAAGGGGCTCGCTATACGGTACCGGAGGGAAAAAAGATATATTATACAGTACGTTAAAGGGTATATCAAACGGTGCCGACGACAAAAAGGATACGTTATACAACAAGTTAAAGGGGCGCGTTATACGGCGCCAACGGCTTAAGGTTAAACCGGCCGATACGTTATACGACGCGTTAAATATCACGTCGTTGGCCCGCGCCCAGCCCGCGCACTAAGTGGACGACGTCCGTACCCTACATTTAACTAACGGAACGCCGCGGCCCTTATTACGTTCAAGGAAAAAGGGGTAATATTATAGATTTGGGCTATTAGCTATTAAGTCTATAAGTTATATGACTTTATATATAACGTGATATACAGTACCTGGTTCGGACCCGATCCGGGCGAAGACCGGGCGCGGTCCGTATACGGCACGTGTGAGGGCACGTGACTAGCTAAGCACTGGCTATGCCTATAGATCTTGCACGATGGGTCATGGTAGCCTCTTCTAGTCTTCCAATGTACCTCAATAGTAAAGCCCATTTGGCACCTACTTGGCTTACAATCGTAGGTCGGACCATAATAATAACGGCGCGGAATCCTTGTAAACTCTGGGTTAAATATCGAATATAACAAGTATAGGTATTAGTTTACTTAGGTAAAAGGTATCATTAAAAATTCTTACGGTTATTTGAAGGATTTACTGTTTTGTGTTTATTTCCTTTAATTCATTAGATGAAACTATATACGCTTTTTAAAACGATTTATAGTACCGTTTATATTTACCGATACCTCAAAATACCTTTACCGGTATTTGCCTACATTCGTTTCCGGAAATTTTAACCTTGATTCATTATTTGGTTAATATGAAAGCCGTATCTATATGGTGTTCAATCCAATCCGAAGGCCTGAAATAAATGTTTATTTGAAAGTTTACCAAAAATATAATAACAATTCGTTATAACAGCATTTTGCGTAAGTTTCGAGGCTTGGAATAACGATATAATGTTGGCGATGTAATGGATAGTGTACTTGTTAAGGCGTATAATATTGATAATAATATTGTAAATAAAATTAATGTTATTTTATAAGCGGGATTTGAATCGTTGTGTGGTTTGTAAATATAATTGGTATTTTTGGTAAAACGCTTCACAACCTTTAAGGCTTTCTTTCTCATATTAATATATTCTGTTATATAAAAGAGCCGTAAAAGACGTTTTGTAATCATACATCAAAACTATTATTATAGTATAAGAAATTACAATTATATTAAATAAATGGATTATATTATGTGTATCTCAATGAAGAACTAAAAATATTTAAACTTCAGACAAAATGATACAAATACGCCATCTAAAGCGCAAATAAATTGATTTGTTGTATTTTACATATTGGTACCGAGTTCATTTATAGTAGTAACCAAAATTAAATAAAATATATTGAAATCCATTATATAAAACCTAACAGGCCCAAATTGTATATATTACTATATATCCCCATAGTTAGTAAGCGGCTACGCTGCAGAGTGCATCTTTAAAAGAGTGTATGGTAACGTACCACTCTGCAAAGTGCATTACTGCAAAGTGCATGATAGCGTTCCACTGGCTGGAAGTAGCATATAAAGAGTACATGATAGCGTGCCACTGCCTAGAAGTGGCATTTGCAAAGCGTACGATAAAGTGTCACTACCCAAAATGGAGATTAGCAAAGTGTATGGTAAAGTGCTACTGCTTGGGTAAAAGGTTAAGACCTCTTACCTGTAGCGTGCACTTTCCGAATACTTCTTTTCCCTTTGATATTTTATCTTTAATATTAGAATACTAATATTACTCATTACTTTTTTTATTGCATTAACTTATTAGATACCTTACCAATATTAATTAATAGCTGACTTAGTCAATTATAAATAGCCTAGGAAAAAATAGATGAATCTAAATTAAATACTTATAATATAATATTATAACGGTTTTAACGGTTTATACTTCAATATTACGATTCATAAAAACTATAGGGAAGTATGGAATTATGCGAGAACGCCTTTGAAATCCGAAGTGTAATAAGACTATAGAATCTGGATTAACCTTAAAAAAGTAACTTTAGTACAATCTTATTAACTATTTGATACTTTATTTATTAAAAGCTCTGATACGTTCTTTACTAACTTGTGTTAACGCTTTGAAAGTACTCGGGCACTTCTTAAAAAGCATTCTATTTAGTAACAAACTATGTTAACCAAAGTCACTAAGTTTTAAAACCCTTCGTTAAAATCTATTCGATCTAAATACAGTATCTACACCGTTTATATACTTCGGGAACAGCCAAGACGTAATATATATACCGTTCACTAAATACAAAATCTATTAACATATAATACACATACCGCTTGCAAATAATAAGAGCGGTTACAATACAATATTTAAATTACCCACTAAACGCGAACCGAGCCGTTTAAACCGCCCTAAATCGCATACACTTACACCTCCTCACATTCCCCTCCCCTTTTTATTACCCCGATAGCTTCCCATTATTCACCCTATACCACTTATTTAAGTTTATTAATTATGAAGTTTAAGTTTATTCATTACTTAGCTTATATAACGTTTACAAAATTTTAAAAGTTTTTGAAACGCTTAATCAACTTATAGTCATACCTTATTTAAATCTTACTTGTATTAACAAATGTTGAACTCTTTACTTTAACTGCCTTATTACACTTTATTCATTTTGTATTTACGTATTAATACGCTTTTCCATTTTTAATCACCGCCTTAAATATTATATTTCAAACGTATCCAAATACTATTTTGTACGCAAAATCAATAGTTACACCGCTCCAAAATTTCAGGTACAGGTATAAACCGGCCTCCTAACTGCTTTAATATAATTTATACTCTTACAATTATAAATTTACTGGTAATAATCCAAGTAAAACTCATCGAATATATGGATTACCTATTTACGAATACGTTATTTCGTAATGGTGTTTTAAAGTACTTGAATCTTAACCTATGAGATAATAAAATCAAGGTGTTAATAGATAATAAGAACCACTTTACGGAAAATATATACGTTATTAACAAGATTATAAGCTATTATAACAGAGATATTGAAGGGCGCAACTTATTCAAAGATTTTGGAAAGAACTTTATGAACCGTATGTTAAATATATAACGTATGATTAATCATATAATCTCCAAAATACTACCAAAATGAATACGGATCAAAGGTAATAATACTACCGGTAGCAATAATAACCGTATTACAAAAGCCTTGTTAATAAAAGCGTAGTTTACTTAAATACAAAAGTAATTCGATGATAAAGTGATAAAGGGAAAGTTTGTAAAAAGATCTTAATTAAAAAAGCAGTAAGATCATTTTTTTAAAAAATAATAGATAAGGAACGAAAAATGACTCCATAAACACTAGGAATTAGGCTCTTAATAAGGCTGAACTTATGCCATAAAGTGGAAACGAAGTTGGATGAATCTACGGAAAAGGAGAAAATCCTATAAAGATCATCCATAACGCGGGTCAAATATGGAAACTTTCCAAAATACTATTTTCAATAAAAACAAAGATAAAAATATACCCGTGATACCGTTAATAACTAAATATTATATAATAAAGGCGACTCTAATAAAGAAAACAACCCGCTCGGAAATATTATAAACGGCGTAAAACGCTAATATGTACCTTACGAACTAATACTTACTAACTATAACCCTTACCACAACCTCACACTACATCGCTTTCCAATTAATAAAAACCATTTAATTTTTTGTAGGGCTTTAGATGTTGCAACGTTTTCGGTTTGATTGGTCGAAGTAACAGTAGTATTACGTGGTCAAGTGATGTATATATTGTTCTAGGTTTAGCAGACCGCTAGCCGGTTTGCACTGTAATATGTATGGCCAATTGCTTAGCCCATGCCCTAGTATGAAGTGTGGCCTAATATACTCGACTTATACCCAATACAGTAAGCTCACACAAAACAATAAACTCAATTTACAGTCAGTATAGTTAACTTTACTGTAAGTAAAGTTGACCTACTACACTATATATAGTACTATTCCAACACTGGCGGCTTTTTAATTTGTGCGCATACGTTAGTATGGTTAACCAATCTTTTCCGATAAGCTTTAAATTGAGACCTTATCAAATAGCTAGACCACTATAAATTTGAATTGACCACCGCATTGAAATACACCTATTTTCATACAAATTAACCTTAATTGCTGTTATTTTCCCTATAGCTATGAGGTTCGACTTTATCGACTTTTACAAAAAGTCATTCCGCTACAGGCTTTTGTAAACCTCTACTTTATCCATGCTAATTAAACAGGTCGTTATCATTAATTCCTCTACTTCTCTAGTAGTCTTCCAGTTTACCAATACATCTCTAACCGTCATTACGTAATATAGGCTTTCTGGGCGGCCTATTAACGTAGCCCTTGATACGTATAGTCAGACTGTTACCATCTACAAACCTTTTTAGGGCCTTATTCGACGATATTTTTGTTATAGAATTAAAAGGTTTATCTTTACCGTTTATTTATCGGAACTCCTTAATCGCCCACCCTTAGTAGGCTTTATGGAGTACTATTACATCGATTATTAGAAGTTTTTTGATAGTGGTTCCGAGATTCGAAAAGCATTCGAATAAACTCCTCGAGTCGGTACAGATTATCACCGGAATAAGAGGAATCTTTAGCTACCTAATGGTAGGGTTAAAGGTATCCTACAGTACCATTCCTACGTTAAAGCCTACTATCATACCGTAAATTTTTTAAGCTAATACGCTTCATATGATTTTTTCACACTTGACAAAGGTTTAGTAAATTAGGTTACCGATAATATTTAACTAGTTTTTCCGTTTATCTTCGATAACGAAAATTACTAGAAAGCTAATTTGTAAAACTACATTGGTGTTATTTACAAAAACACTATCCGTTAAATTTATGAAATTATCCTTCGATAAGTCAATTAAAACTATATTAATTATTCAGTCTAAGTTTTGTATTTATTGCCTAATAGTTTTATTTAACCGCTCAAAATTATTATCAATGAGGTCTTATAATTACACTGCAATAAAGATATCGTAAAAGGCATTCAGTTAACATATGGTAATAATATAGCTGTTATGAACACGTTATTCTAGGTAACGTTAGGCCTTAGCCACTTTAGTCTTATCAATTATAACTAAATCAGTTCTCTAACCCTTTTAGCGAAAATTAAAGCCAGTATTGACACAAAGTATATGGATTAACTATCCATTAAAGTTAAGGTAATTTCTCTGCACTAACGTTGTTACCACCTTGTAATTTTAAAACTTATAGACTTCAATCATCTACTATTTCAATACCATGAAGTCGGCCATTCCAACGAGAAAGGTATCGTTAATTTATATACCTATTAAGCTAAAATCTTCCTTTCACGTTACTAGCAAGTACGGGTCGTATGATAAAGACTTCATATATAGCCGTAATTTAAAGTACGATTAGAAGTTTAAAAACCAATAGACTATTACTTTAATTAGTCGATATAGTGATTTAATATATCGTATTACCGTCTTTAAATGGTAGTTAACACTTAGTTCCTGTAGTTACTCCAATGATACAATCAATTATAAATCCGTTATTAATTACGCGTATATTTACGTTATATTATAGCTATTAAACGTAAACTTGCCTTTAGTTTTAGTCAACAAAATTGTTATTAAGGGGATTACCAAGCGTTAGTTAATCTTTTGAATTGTTAAAGATTACGTAAAGATCTAATCTTTGATTTTATCGCCGTATCTTTAAGCGATTAGACGTGATTTTTCGTACGGCCACCCCGTAGTTTTACCTTTAACCTCGTAAATAATCCTCGATTCAAAAATCGCAATATTCTAATTTCAAAGGTTAAAATTGGCTTCCGGTATATATTATGTACTCCCTTAAGTTAATAAGTTTTTAATATCAACTTTATCACTTTATTCAACAAGTTTACGGAAAATTTTAATAATCCCTTGTATTCGAAGCTTTAAAATCAAGTTTTCGTGTTTTTTTTTTTTACTACTTATTTAAATAGTATTGTAAATACAGCCCGGTATATATTCCTTCTTTTTCAACTTTTTTTTTCTCGGGATCGTCCGCGCTAGAGGCGTTTTATCGGCTTGTCGATAACGGGTAAAGGAGGGTCGTATTAACTCGGTCGTTTGGCTTAAGAGTCCTTATCGTTAGTAGCCTTAATATAAGGTTTAACTTAAGTAGTTCAGAAAAATTCAAAACTGGTAGTAGTTTTAACAATTACTTGAAAGTTTACGATACTTAAGATATTATACGAGCCCTCTTATTTACCCGGTTTACGCTATATGAGGACATCATTTTGTAACAGCAGAGAAAGTATGTTGATTATTATAGGGCAGTTCCTGGTATTAAGGGAATTATTAACCTGGAGGCGTGTTAATTCCCTTCGTAGTTCACTTAGAGCTTTTCCATAGTCCGTAACACACCTTTAAGTACTTGTTAATAGCAGAGATTCACTTGTTAGGTGTGGGTACGCTTTAAAAACCAATAGCGTTAACACTAGACCGTTAGTTAAGGCCTATAATATCGTTTAAAAGCTCTACCGCTATTTGAAGGCGTGCCTCCGAATCCATAAAACTTCCAATTTCCAGCATAAGGATATTACAAGTTCGTCAAAGTAGGGCGTATACTCTTTTAACCTTCTTAATACTCTAGTAGGCCTTTATAGGTACCTATTTATACTGTATACCTGTTATTTTGGCATCTTTTTTAAACTACGTCGCCTTAAAATTAGTACTGGCATCGTAAACAACGAGGTTAGGTAGGCTCAAGTACGTATTAATCCACAAAGTGTTTAGTATTTCTCATGTATCCTTTACCGAAAAATACTTTAACAACTTTTTTTCATGAAAAAAGGTTATAGAGTTAACAATGTAAAAAACAAGCTTATTATTTAAGTAAAGTGCATTGATAAAGACCTCGTAGTTAAAGTCTTCATCGTTTTTTAATGTAAACTTAAATCTTCAGGGGGTCTATATATACATTTGATAGTAGTGATAAAGCTTTCCAATAGCTTTTAGGGCAAAGTATTCTATATATTTATACCCTGTGGACTTTAGGACTTTGTATAATTTTTTTAATAGTTAGGTAGTTAAAGCGCCAGTCTAGTTAACGCATCTTCTTCTCCGTCGAGTTTAATACCACTGCTTTAGGGCCTTCAAAATGAAATTATAGATGCCTCCACTTAAAGGCGAGGGGAAACCTTTGGCCGTTTTCAACCAGTTTGCTTACTTTGACGTCAATGTTAACGTTAAAGGTCTTTATATCATTTAAGAAAAGAAAAAAAAAGGAGTAGGGGATTTAGGGATATGAAATGTAATTACTTCTATAAAAGTTTAAACTATCGTTATTTTTAGTAATAATAGTTGTTTGCCTGGTCTAAAGCTAACTTTAGCTTTACTAGTATCGTGACAATTAATTTTAGTAGCCGTAATACTTTCCCTCTGTAGTGTCACGTACTACGAATTACCTTCTATTAAGTACTTCATTGCGTCTATGTCTGGCATAATGCTTTAAAACGTGTAATCCGCGTAACGATCGCAAAAGCTAAAGGTATATAAGGAATCAGAGGCTTAATTAGGGTGAAGGTAGGGGTCTTTTACTACCTAGGAGGTACAAAAAGGCATAATCGGCTAATTATTAGGCCGTATTAAAAGTATTATCTTTATTCTATTTAATTTATTTAAATATATTATCGCTGTTAATTGGCTCATTACCCTCGAGATCTACGATTTAATTCAAGTAATGTTATTAAAAAATAACGGGGTACTAAATGTAATAGATTATCTTTCTATTATTTCGCTCGAAGGAGGGGTATCGAGTTAACTAGCGGATAGATTTTCTATAAATCCAACATTTCTTACCAATATTACGACGATAGTATTTAGGGTTAACAGGTCCATTAGAATCTTCACCTTATTAGCGTCAACGTGGTTACTGTATTTAGTTCGTAATTAATAAACCAAACTTTAATCGTTAAGGGCGTCCGTAACCATACTTGCGATCGACGTAATTAACCACTATAAAATTTTCTTCATTTACGTTAGGGAAGTTGCCGACTTAAGGGTATATATTAAGTAAGTTTGGTATATGTGTTATTACCATGTCGAATGAGGAAATTAACTAGTTAAAAAATACTTCGCAGGTAATATTTAGGTGTTATAAGGCGTATTTAACTCATTAACTCCCGTGATTACTACATGTACCTACTCATAAAATATAGCTTCACCAACATAAGCCTTCCCTATTACTTGTTGATATAATATTAACTTATTAATTATCTAGTTAAACATATTTATTAATTTTTCCTCCTTTTTTTTCTTAACTATCATCGTTGCCTACTTCGTAATAGCTTAATTCGTATAATATTACATAAAGTGGACGTCGTATTCGAAATAGCCCTTTATTTCATCGTAGATTTTTCGAAACATCATTGTTCAGTTTATAAAGGTTAAGTAATAATCCTTAGCGTACTTTATAAGAATTTGGGGAAACAATAAATAAAAACCCAAAAGAGGAACCTCTATCTACTTGTAAATATTTAAAAAAGGTATTATTTTTGTATCGAAAACGTTATAAGGCTTTCTGTTATACTTTTTGACGCCATTTCAAATCTTAAAGAAATATGTGGAAAACTTAAAATCAATGTTAACTATTTTAATAAGTTTTAGAGGAAGGTTGCGATAATTATCCTTTCTTTATTGGTATTTTATAACAATTTAAGTTTCAAAGCTGCTAAGGCACATATTTTAAGATAATTACTAGTTGCTTAACCCAAGGGGTAAAGTCCTATAATAGGACCTATAGTGAGTTTTCACGTATAGGAAGACCTACCGTAAAAAGGCTTTTAGAGGGCTTATCGATTTTGATTAAAGTGCTAAAGTGTAAAAGGAACCTAAATGTTTTTAGAGGCTTAACGATTTTGCTTAATTAATTGGTATAAAGCGCCGACGTAAATTACTCTGGCCGCGTAAGCAACCGCTAATTTACGTGCTCTACCGACACCCAGAATGTACTTCACGTTTCCGAGTAAAGGTGTTGGGCTGCTGAATAGGTTAACAGGTTTCTTATTGTTAGCGTATAAAAAAGCTTAACTTAGCTGAGGGTAAAGGGAAAGTTCCCTAGATTGCGTATAGGGGCGTTAAGGTTTTTCGATATACTTTCTTTCAGGGAAAATATCTTAAAGTTAATTTTTCAGTTAACTTAATTTTAAAAAACGTTGTACAAATTTTAAAGCCCTTTTTTGGTACATAAATCCCTTGTCGTTTAAGTTTATCCTTGAATTTAAGCTTTATACTCTTTTGAATCTTTCTTAACATATTAATCGTTTATTCGTTAAATGTGTAGTGAAAGTTTAAAAAAGCGCGATCGCCGCGGTTAAGTTTTTTACCGCCGTTTTACTTAATAATATATTATCTAATAAAGTTAACCTGGTGTTATTCCCTTCAATTTGCGTCGATATTCAATCTGTGAAGGTCTTTATCGTATTTTTTTTTAAAAAAAAGACCCGAAAACTTATATTACTCTTAATAGGTTTTGGAAAGGCTTTATCTTAATATTCCGGGTAGTATAAGGCTTGTAAAGTGTGTTGAGCAAATGATTTGGTATTTTGGCATAAAGTTGCATAAGAACTTGGCAACTTGGAGTTAGGTTGTATAATATAGTTTTTTTGACGCGACTAAGCGATTATTGGTATTTTTCGCTTAAAATAACGAATTTAACGATTGAATTATCGTAGGAAAAATAAAACGAGTAAAGTAAAGGCAAAGGTTTAGTATAAAGGGTAAGATCATAGGTTATTGTTAGTAATAGAGATTATTTGGCATAAGGACGTAGTCGTTTTTGTTATAGTAATAACACCCGTAGTAATAATAATTTAGCTATTTACCAAATTGCCGATTTAAGACCTTTAATGGTTAATTTGAACGGTTTTTAAGGAGTATTATTGGTAAATATTTTTTAGTGTTTTCAAGTAACGATACCGTCGCTACTTTTAAGCTGTTGTAAAAACCGCCGCAACCTAAAAGTCTTTTTTACTTATTGCCGTAAAAACCGCCGCATTTTATAGAGCCTTAGGTGAAAATCTTTCCTTTACTTTAACTGTCGTTTGAAGGTAAAGCGTATCGGAAAAGTAACCTTTTCTTTTATTTGGCCAATTTATACTTCATTTGATAAATACTAATCAATATTGGTGAGGCTTTAAACGTTACAACATTGTCGATACGATTAGTTGAAGTAACAATTGTTATGGACCCGGGCCATTGACTATTGAGTCTATAGGTTACGCGACTGTGCACGTAACGAGATAGGTAATGTTCGGTCTGGACTCGGTCTGAGCGCGGTCCGGGCGCAGTCCGTATACAGCACGTATGAGGGCACGTGACGGGCTGGGTACTGACCATACTTATAGGTCCTGTACAGTAGGCTACGGTTACCATTTATAATCTTCCACCGTACTTTAATAATGACCCTCATTTCATACCTACTTAGCTTATTATCGTAAGTCGAATTATAATATACTATTAGGTTTATTTTTTCATTTTTTAAAGCAAAACTATTTATAATAAACAAATTGATAGCAAAAGTTAATAATTTTACGTTATACTTTAACAATATCGGTGATAATGGGCAGTTAGCGAATACCTAATCCTCTACCTTTATAGATATACTTTCTACCTTTTCAAAGCTAACCTAAACCGATATATCTCGTTTATAGGATACTATTAGCTATAACACGTCAGCTATAAAGTAACTGTAACAACCAGGTTAATCGACTTTAATTATCGATCTTACATTAGACTTCGCTTAAATGGTAACTAAAATTTAACAACTCGAGGCAAAATTAACCACGAATCGTGCTAGTTTTTTACCAGCTTAGGGGGGAGCGAAAATGACATAACCAATCACAATTTATTAAATTTGCTTTTATGTGGACAGCGACGCCCTAGACAATCGAATTTATATTGAAAATAGATAAGATATTAATTGGAAAAGATCTGTATACGTTCCTTTATATATGGGGTTATTACATGGCGACGGTAAAGTAAGCGGTTAAAATATACCACGAAACCGGTAGATACGAAGGTATATATAATATAGGCAAGTTTTTCGATTATATTTAGGTTGCTTTTAACGACATTTATCGTGCGGATAAAGCATTAGTCGAATTAAAGGGATTGATTATAAACGATAAAGAACTGTAGGTTATATTCGTTATTACGTTCGAGACGTTTTTAGCTTAAATGGGTAGCTTAAATTGGCCTTCAGTTGTAAAGTATAATTACTTATGCTCCAGCGTATCGCCACGTTTCTGCGACAAATACATGACGGTAGGTGTTAGTCGAATGGTTTATATTATAACCTTAGAAAAGTACCGCGAACTCGTCAACAAGTTGAAATCTTTGAATTTAAAGTAACATTTTGGTCATTGACTATAAGAACCCTTATAGGCTTAACTTTCGAATGGTCATATAATTATAACGGGGGTTTACGCCTTTTAAATTCCTTCTTTAAAAAGTCGTAGTAATCGAGGCTAGTTATTTCGATATCGCGATTAGTTATTTTAACAAACCCGTCCGGTACGTGTTTAGGGTTAAAAACGTAAGAAAACGTAGACGATGGTAAAGGAACGTTAGGCCAAACTGGTTATAAGGCGTTACGTACGTTATAACTCGTCGGATTATTACTAACTCGGTTACGATTTCCGTCCGATATTACTTTTTACGCAAGTATATACGGTCTAGGTCGAAAGGGTAAATAAAGGTTTCCTATTAATGGCGACGAAAAAATACTAACTCTTAAACACAGTTTCTGTTAGGGATTATATAATCTTAATAACATAATTATAAAATCGAATAGAAAAAAATTGAGTTTAGTTAAAATACGTATAAAGTAAAATTTATTCCTTTTTTTATTCTTTTTAATAACACCTACTTTTCAAATGCTTAAGTTGATTTGAATTGCAATTATCATTATATTATAAACGAAGCTTTAACATAACAGTTAAGGATAGAGTAAATTCGGTTATGATATCTTCGAAATCTCTATATAATATTAAGGTTACGGTAAAATAACCGTATTACCTAAATAGCTAAGTTTCATATAAATATTAATAAATAGTCGAACCCGATATTAGTATATATTATTCTTGGAATGACGCGGCATATAATTTCGAAGATACCTTAAATATGTTGGTAAGCCTTGGACGTTGCAATGCTGTCAATTCGATTGGTCGAAGTAATAGTAGTATTGCGTGGTCAGATGGTGGATGTATTGTTCTAGGTTTGGCAGATTGCTAGCCGGTCTACACTGTAATTTGTATGGCCAATTGCTTAGTCCATGCCCTAAAGTAAAGTGTAGTGTACTGTACTCGACTTACACCCAATGCGGTAAGTCTGCACAAAGCAATACACTTAACTTGTAGTATAGTATAGTCAACTTTATTGTAAGTAAAGTTAACCTATTGCATTGCATTGTTATGACCCAAGCACGTTGGCGGGTTAGGAAACAGACCAGCATGCAGCTGAGCTACTGAGAGCCTGAAGTTCAACACATCAAGCGGGGAACATCTCTTTGTCAGCACCAGACTAGGCAATCCTCCAGGGTTAGGGTTATCTAGATCACAAGTGCTCACTGAGCCTCAGTGAGCACCGATGAGCGTCACTGAGCAGCAGTGAGCCAGTACTGAAGATGGTATGAAGGCCATAGGATATAAGGATACGGCCATCACCACATAGATAGTATTCCCTTCATAGCTCTTCAGTTGTCAATCTAAGTATTCAGTCTATACACCTGAATAGCCTAACGGCTAGTGATCATTCTATAGCACAAACAAACATCTTCTTGATATTGCACCTTTGTTACCCCTGCTACCTTATTGCTAACGTAAACCTCCTGATACCTTCTATTTACTCACGGGTATTTAGTGTGATCATTACACCTCCCTAACCAACGCTAAAGGGGCCAAACCGACTACGTGCACCCTTAACGCGCCAGCAAAAGCCTTCCGACCTTTTCAAAGTACTCAAGGGCCTCAGTAAAAGCGTTAGGTAACCAAACCGCCTCAGACGGAAAACAACGCGGCTACTTACTAAATTCAATGCCTCAACGTTGAGTTTTTTCACAAGGTTCTCAACGCGTAAAACCGTAATCTCAAAGTTTGCTAGGCTGTATATAAAGCTTACAAATGGGTTATTAATGCCTTCGTCGAATGCTTTGACGGGTTCAGCTTTACTAAACACCGTTTATTAATAATATACATTGTTGTACACGTTACCAACCACCTCATTACCAAATGCCTAAAGATATAGATAATTGAGCCTATGCTAGCATACAAGCCCCCCCCCCCTCTCCTCTACTTATCTTATACAAACCGAACAAATGAAACGATACTTCCGAATGGCTTTTTATACACCCTTTTTCACTACCTATATAACGGCTTCGATATTAAAGACCGCCTCAGTAAATAAAGACGCAAAGCCTTCCGCCCTACTAAATCTAAACACTATATAGGCTACGGTAGCAAGCCGCAATAGGACGCCGGTCTTATTAACGCCATAAAAAACCTTTATATATACAAAAGGCTATTAGGACCTTACATGCAACCACCGGGAATACCGCCCCATAAAACGTATTATATTACAGAGACCAGTGGAAAAGGAGGATATATGGGTTTTTACTAAAGTCTCTGAGGGTCTAAAACGTAATATTAAAAGGTTTTCTCTTCGGTACGTTTTCGTTCAAGAATAATTAAATCCGTTTGTTGTTCGGTCAATAAATAAAATACCTACTGGATAAGCTCTAAGTTGTAACAATACTAGTATTAATTTTATTGTTTTAAAAATATAATACCAATATTACTCTATTTATTTTTAAAAAAATTCGTTGAATTCTACTAATTCTAATACATGTATATAATAGAAACTGTCATATACGTTATTCACTCGCATTTTTTTTGTAGAAAACCTTAATCGATGTCCTAAAAAAAAAAATGCAATCTAGGCCGGAATCGTACCGATCGATGTTTATTTTTCGGTATATAAGTAAAACTTTCATACAGGTTGAACGACTTGTATAGTTTCGTTTTTTCAATCCTTTAGGTCCCTTCCATCTTTCGGTATTGATAAGTGATTGAAAAAGATCAATGGACGCCATTAGTAGTAGTTTAACGAAAACGGGTGCTTATAATAGTATATTAATCTACACTATATCTGATCGGATTGGTACTTCAACTATATGGTTCCAATGAGGAATTACGCTCCTGTAATATATACAGCTACTCCCCAATATTACAACTATTGTGAACACCTCCATTGGATCCACGGAAATTACCCGGCCGCTTTCAAACGAAAATATGGGAAATATATCCGTATTTGAAGGTAATAACTAAAGAAAACGGAACTTTTTAGTAAGATTCGTTTTAATACGAAAGTAGTGGTCAAATCTTTAATTTTTCAAAAAAAAAAACAGGCTTAGTGAGCCAATTGTGCGCCGAATAAAAAAAGGTCGCAATTTAAAGCCCTTTTACATTAATATACGCTATCCGTACTTTAAATACATATTTTTCATTCCAAAAATCACATAAACTTATAAATTACGTGGTCCAGTTACGTAAGTCCACTTTCAAGATTCCTTTTTACACTAGTTAGTCGAAATTATCGCCGTTCGAAGAAAAACGGTTACACGAGACTCCGCCGATGAACGTCCTGCCTCCTTCGTTACAAGGTTCGGATCTCCCGTAATATACAGGGGTTTTACCACTTCGAAAAGGTTTAGCCTTCGGCTGATCGGTATATTGACCGTTGACTTTAAATCGAATATGATTAGACTAAAGTTCTTTAAAATTACGAGAACCAATTTTAGGTTCTTAAAGCCTTTAGAAATTGAATTCCAATACAGTTTGGTAAGTATAACTAAGATTTCTTATAATAAGAGCTTTCCGATGATAAAATTGGTTACATTTATATTGAAATTTGAATTCAATTTCATTCTAAATACCCTTTCTGGCCAGTAAGTTAAAATTGGTTATATATCTTGAAGTAATGTAATAGATAATTTTTTACCGGTTTTCTGGGTAAAATTAATATTAAAGTTATAGAATATGAAATAAGTTTATATTGACTATATATAACGCGATTGAACAATATCAAAAGCCGAAAATAAATATAGGGTTTACGATTATATACCAACCAATTTTTATAGGTTGTAAAAATAAAGCTATTAATATTATTAATATACAAAAATATTAATATAATAAAAGTGATAATGGCCAAATATTCACGTTATATTACTAGATTTATAACCTCTTTTACTAAGCCATGATTAGGATATACCCGCTTTTACATAAAAGGGCTAAAGTAAACTACTCTTGATAACACATCCTTAACTTTTAATTTATGTTTGTTATAAGGCTTCTTTTACCGTTATTTAAAAACAAGACAGTTCCGAGAAGGAAGTTTTTCATTTCTAGGTATTCATAGTATTGGTATATTTAATATATATTGGGATTCATCTACCGAAGATATGTTATCAAAATTTTTCATTTAGTTACTAGAGTTTGAAAGTGTTGTCGGAAAGGATTTAAACTTTGTATATAACCGAGTGTTATAGTCCAATCTACGATGGTAAGCCAGGTAGGTGCCAATTGGGGTTTACTATTTAGGTACAGGTGGAAGACTAGAATAGGCTACAGTAGTTCTTTGTGCAGGGCTTATGCGCATAGCCAGTACCCAGCTCGTTACATACCCTCGCACGTACCGCATACGGACCGCTCCCAGACCGGACCCAGGCTGAATACTACGTATCCCGTTATATGTATAGTCACGTAACCTATAAACTTAATAGCTAATGGCCTAAATTTATAATATGCCCCCTTTTTTTATTCAACGCCGTAAGGATCGCCGCATACCCCTAATTGAACATAGGTCACAGATTGTATTCGTCTAGTACGTGGGCTAGGCGCGAGCTGGATTCGGGCCTATAACACACCTTTTAACGTACCGTATAATACATTAACCGGTTTTACCCCAAACTGCTAGCGTCGTATAACGCGTCCTTTAATGTACCGTATAATACATAGCTTTTACCGCTGACGCCGTATAACGCGCTCTTTAACATGCTGTGTAACGTATAGCTCTTACTGATTCCGGTTCGCCGGTACCTATAAATATGGCCTTCACTATAGCCCCCAAAACCTTCTTCCCTTTTCTTTCACCTCGCCAATATCCCTTTAATAACTTTCATTACACCGTACCTCTTATAACAGCTATACTACCACCACCTATTTCTGATTCTTATCTTAGCCTCTAATTACTTATTAACGCCTCGTAACTTAACAACCTCCCCCCTATCTATGTAACTAATATTCAAAATAATTTCTGTTCAAGTTATACCGCTATAAATACCTTTAATAAAGATAATTATCTGCTTTCTAAAGTATATCGCCTCATTATATACAAATACTCTATTATTAATTATATCTTACAACCCATTCGCATTATATTTAACCTATTTATTCTTAGCAACAATGAAACTGAAAGTAAACTCCTATTATTACAAGTAAAAAACCTTTTTATATTTTATATTAATGGCCTTTTTAATTTAGAAATACCCCTCGCCTACGTTCGTATTGATCGTATATAAAGATGTTATGTATTCCGAAACGTTTACAACAAAGTAAGTTTAAAAATGATCATATAGTAAACCCAATCGCAAATTGACCACTTCTCGTAATATATATAAAGGATAAACTTATTTTAGCTTTACCTAACTTACGCACTTTATTGAAGCAACGACTCGTAACTTTTAAAACCAAAGGCCATATTTTATCCCCCGATTATAAACGATAAAATGATATTTTAATCTATAAACCTATCATCTTTTTTAACTTTTCCAAAATAGTTAACTAATGTATTCGGCTGCAGAATATTACCATATTTTAAAGTATTTCCACCGTTCCGACAATATAAGTTACCATCTCTTTTACTGTAGGTTTCCATCGCCTTTTTATTTCGGGCCCATTATCGCTTAAAACTCCCTCGTCGCCGTTAACAGTTTCGCTTGTTCATCGTAATAAAACTCCTTCGACTAATTGTGTATTGAATCGAAATATCTTTACGCTGATTCCTTTTCATACCCGTCATATAAATTCCCGTAGGTTTATCCTAAATAGTCAATATAATATAGCTACGTAAGCTATATATTTTATAAGTAATATTAGTTATACACCATGAAACCTTTTATAACTAATATAGGTTATGACATATAAAACGTATAGAATGACTTTTAGAGCCTAACCGTAAATACCCCCCCCTTTTTTTGTATTCCATTTATTCACTTTAACTAAAAGCGAGATAACAAGATCGATTGAGAACGGGCGGATAATCATATTCGGATCGACCGCATTGTTCTAGTATAAACTAATATACTATAGTCTCTAGTTATAAAAGGACTAAAGCTGGAGCTGTCGCTCAAAGTGTTCGGATTGTGTCTATAAACCTCGATGAAGAGGGAAAGGAGAAGTCCCTGTTAGGGAGTTATTATAGAGCTAAGATAGTGTAATCATGGTCACGTGACGTGTGGAAGCGTGTCCGCATGCGGCTTCCTCCCTGCTCCAGAGTATAATAAGAGCGTGTAGGATTACCAGGGTTGGATCTCTGGTGATACTATGTAGGCACTAACCTATAATATCACCCCCAAAAACACTCCCCCCCTTCCCCTGCCCCCTTTTTTTATTATTATGCGCGGCGTGAAAAGTATGAAGGAAAGCAAGCGCGCCGTCCAAAACTTTTTGGTGTTGTGTAAAAGGTACTAGGCCAAAATGTCATAAGAAAGGTGCTCCAACGCCTCCCCCCTATAAATAGGTCGTAAACTTCAGTTTCAAAACAAAGGTTTTCCTTTAATATTGAACTTTTAACATTATTAGTAGTATAATACCAGGTATTACAACTCTTTTCGCCATTATAATCGCATTATGAGTTTGATATAATAGGTTTTTTTTACATTTTCTTTATGGTTTTATAAAATAAATATCCAATTAGCCGTCAAGGTTAACAAAACCATCAGAAACGAATATTCGCTTACTAGGAAACTGTCTGGTCCCTATTAACTAAAATAAAGTTCCCTGCCCTACGGGTCATCAATATATATCTGAATGGGACCTGTAAGCAAAAATATTTGAAGTACGTTTACAAAATGGCGTATAATTTAAGGAAGTTTTACTAGAAGACCGAGGGTAAGTCATTTAGATAACCGCGAGAAAGCTATTAACAAGAGGTTAAATATTAGAATTCTGTGAAATTTTTACTTCGTTTAAGCTACAAATTGTAGCTGTAGCCATTTTATACACCTTTATATTTAAATCTCTGTATAGATAAGGTTGTAAAGAAGCTTTTAGAAATTTATTTGGCGTTTAATATTTAGGGCTGGGGTAAATCTAGGTTTTTGTAAACCGCTTTATGAATGTCAACGAGCGGCTTGAAAGCGTACAAACTTAGGTAGTCGTTACGAAAACATCTATAAGAATTCGTCGTGTCACATATCAAAAAATATATATTTAAGGCGGGGTGGGCTTTATCCCCGCCATCCCTATGCGCTCTGGTGGCTTACAATCTATGTATTTAATAAATAATGAACGGAATATTTAAGTAAATTCCTCGTAATAAGGTAAAAACGTGGAAAACGTAGTTAATAATCGGTTAAAAAACGTTATTAGAAACGACTTAAAATCTCGTTAAGGCTTCAAAGCGAATTAATACGAAGTTAGGTCATATAAACGCTAAGTTAAGTAAGCTAGTCAAAAAAGGTAAAAATATTTTAGGTAAGGATTTAAACCAAGAGTTTGAAAATATATTCTAATAAACTTCGTCGTCGTTTGGCTTTTTGTTTTTATCAATATTAATACGTTTTTTTATTACCAGTTCGTTAACCACCTATATACCGTTTTATTTCGTAAAATAAAGTGTAAAATACTCAGTCCGTTTATAGGCTAGGCGTAAGGATCCGTCGTTGTATCTGTCCAATTCGTAACGCGATTCGAAAATATTAAGTATTACTATATCGGAAAAGTTTAGAAGCGAATTTTACGTTAAATATATATAACTTACCCATTTAACTAAAACCTGTTATTTCGGTAGGTTATAAAGTAGAGTATATCCAACCTGTGGTTTGTTACGGGCCCGTAATATACTTTCGACATAGTATTTTGGTTTCGTATCGCCGTCGTCACCGATGAAATTTACGGCTTATGGTTAAAAGTCGCTAGTTTACTAGATTAAAAGCGGATTTAAAGCGGCTTGTACGAGTTAATCTATATAAAATCGAGGATATTTCCCGCCCGGTACGTCGAGTTTAATAATATGAGAGTTAATTATATACATTATATGGTATTTGTCTTAAATTTAACTTAATTTTCTAAAAAAATCGTCTAGTTTATAGTTTTTTTTTTAAAAAAAAAAAAGTTAAACGTCGTCATTAACCCGAAAAAGTTCTAAGAAAAAGTGTCGTTTATTAGCGTCTTCGTTTATACACTATTATATAGCCGTTATTACGATTTATACGAATTCTGTAACTTCGTGAATACGCTAAACAAAATTTTCGGCCTTTATGCATAGTATTATAATTAGGACGAAAAATAGTTATAACGGTTATATAAGATCGACGTGGTAACCTTGTGTTATAAAAAACGGGCTAATAATAATGGTATTTGTATGCTCATTATCTAACGTTAATTAATAGTTAGGTAATAAACGGCTTTAGTCGATTTAAATGTAGACGACGAAAAAAACGTAAATACGTTAAAACTACTTAATTTACGTATTTGGTTACGCCGTCGGTTTCGGGGTAAAAAGTAATGTTTAAATGTTATTTTACTCTAATTAAGTTGTAAAATCGGTTCCAAAATCTATCGGTTCAATTCAAACTATGGTCGTTAACAAACGTATGAAAATACCTATAAAATCGATAATAGTAGTTTAAAAACCACTTTGCAAACTTTTTAGAGGTTATAGTAATTATAACTCCAAAGGTAACGACTTTATTCAAACGGTCTATACTAACTATAAGGTAACGTAGGTTATTAGTACGTTTTCAGGGTAGGTTAATTATAAATTCGATAAAAAACTCGTTTTACAGTTGTTCGAAAACCTAAAGGGGTTTAAAGGGTATTTTACGACGGTATTTTTAATAGGTTATAAGTCTACAAACGTTATCATTGCGGCAAAAACGGCGGACCATACGATGTCAGCCGGGTTCAAAAAACGTTTTGGAAAAAATAACAATAATAACGTCGCGGGTCAAATAGCTGGTAAAAAGTAAATTATAGATAATTTAAATTAACGCGATAGTAGGCGGTTTATAAGTAGGTATTTAAATACGGTCGCGAAACCATAAAACCCTATCTTTATTTACCGAGTATTTCAAAATCGAAACCTTTAATGTTTAGTCGTCGTCAATACGATTATCCGCTAAAAAAAACATCGGTCGCCTATATATACCGCGCTTATTAGTCAGGAGTAGGTAGTATTACGTACAATAATGGCGTTTTAATAACTTTAAAGGTCGACGTTAGTAAAAAGTTTACAGCCTTTTAGAATAAACTCGCCGGCAACAGTTAATAGAAAGATATATATACGCGGGAGCGGTTCGGAAGCGTATTATTCAGGGCGTAATAATGAGAGTGTTTGACTTAAGAACCATAAATCGAAAAGGCCTTTAAAATATTTCAGTTTCCCGGTAATAATGTACTAGGTCACATATAATTTGCCGCTTTATTATAAATTAACTAAAAACGAAATTGCTAAAATCGTTTAAACCAATAAACCTATCGTTTAAGAAGTCTTTATATAGTTATAACGTATTTTAGGTTTTTATGATTTATTAAAATCGTGAACATGCATGCCGTACCCCGGAGCTTAGCGTTATATGCTTTCAAATAATTTATAATTCCGAATAACTCTTTATCATACATTTCGTAATTGTATTCAATGTAAGATAATTAATGAAAGTAATACGTTTTTAGGCGTAAGTTACCGTAGTCGTCGCCCTAAAGAAAACAACTTTTTAAAGCCTAATTATAATAGTCAGCCTTTAAAAAGGTATTGCGATTAGGGTTTTATTAAGCTAATACAGGTTTAGGGAAAAAAAACCAAGTTTAAGCCGTTCGAAAATAGCTTTTTTTCAGGCCTCTAACGAAGGGAGATGCATTAACGGGTTGATCAAAATGATAATTTAATAATGGTTAAGTAATCGCCAATAAAATCATGATAAAAGTTTGCGAATTTGAAAAACCTTCGTACTTTGAAAACCAATATAAAAGCCGTTAATTCCCGAATAACACGTAGCTTCTCTGGGTATATACGTACGCCGACACCAACCTCGATAATAAATCCCAGGTATTTAATTTCAAAACGCCGAATTCATATTTACAAATATTGAGGTTAATTTCTGTAACATTTAAAATATTAAGGGTTTGTTTAATCTTAGTTATGTAATTATTAAAGGTACCGTTGAAGTAAACGACGATATTATCGACATAAATTAAGTAAAAAAATAAAGAAGAAAAGGCGTAGCGAATTAATAATATACCATTAAAAGGTGACTGGGGCGTTGGAAAGACCGAAGGGGGTAATAAGCTATTCGAAAAATCCGAAACGTAAACGAAATACAGTTTTTTATTTGCTTTCTTTTTTAATACGGAAATTATAACAAACGGCTTTAACATTTAATTTAGTAAACCATTTAGCTTATAAGATGTTTACAACCGTTTTTTCAATAAAGAAGAACTGGTAATGATCCATTTTAGTAATAGAATTAAATTGGTGATAATCGATATAAAAACGTAATTCAGTTTCGGAGGTTTTAACGAAAAATACGTGGGTATTCGTTAAAAGGTTATTTGTTCGAATGTAACTTTAGTAGAATAACCCGGTTAAAGTTTTATGTAATATAAAAGGCTTTTTACACGATATACCGTATAAAGAGCCTTACGGGACTTTCAATGATTAGCTTTAGTTATCGATATAGAGGATAATTTCGTAATTAATTTGGAAATGATCAAATAGTAAATTATCGTTTAAGTCTTTATCGAATAAAGGGGCGAATTCCTTAAAGTCGTTGGAAAGTTTATCATAAACAGAAATAAGGGGTTTCGAGGCGATTATTACAATAATATCTTTAAGGGAAACGGTGGTAAATCGCGTAATAACGGCTTGATCCCTATGTGTCTTTCGCAAAATAACGTAGGACGTAACGGTATCAACCTTTTTTGGCGTTTTCTGAACGGACGCGAATCCCCTCTTTTAAACACGAAAGTTACTGATTCGTTTTAAAAGTAATATATACTTCAAAGTGTCGTACGTAATTAGCTAATACTTTATCTAAGGTTTACCGAGAATAATGTTATATTATAAAAAGGGGACGACATAAGTTTATATTCGATAACGTTACTTATCGAAATATATGTTTAAAAAGTTTATAAAGGAAATAAGTCGTAGGGTAAAACAGGGCGCGTAATACGTAAATTCGCTGAGTTGTCATAATAGAATAAAAAATTTAGGTAACTTTAAACGATTGATAAGTTATTTACTGGCGACGTTAAAATATTTATAACCTATATTTATTCAAGCGCAATTTTTTTTTTTTGCAAAGTAAATTCATCATGAATAAAAGGTTATTCAAAAAGTAAAACAAAATTACCGAGTCAAGTTAAAGTTTTCTTGAATTTTATACGCCATTCTATATAGAAGTTACGTTTTTCCCTTTTAAAAGTTGATAAAATCTTAGATTAAAGTAAAATTAATTCCTATAACAGTTTTAACGTTAAACCCTCTTGGGCGTTACTCTGGATTCCACGGGTAGGTACGGATATAGTAGCTATTCGCGCCGTAAGATAAGTATAACCCGAAGATTTTACGATAGAAAAGTTCCGAATAATTAACATAAGCAACGCACCATTTAGAAACGGCTCGAAAAGAGTTTACGCCAGTTATAATAATGTCGTCCTAATTATCCCGAACGGGTACGTCGTTACTATTATTTTCACTATATAAAACGTTTTTAATAGTAATAATATTAGTACCGTTGTAACGAGTGCGAAGGTTGTAAATGCGTTCGTCAATAAATTGGACGCAGGCGATTTATTCGTTGTAATTATCAGGTATATCGAGGTAAAATAACGTATTAGCAAGTATACCGTTAATAACTCCCTTAAAAATAACGATTTTAGCAGCGAATTCTCAAGTTATACCGTTAACCTTCGCGAATAATGCTTTTTAAACGCTTAAAATACGTAAAATTGTTCATAAACTCCTTATTTTATATTCGTAAACCAAATAATAGCTGTTTTAACCCCATTAGGATCTTAGTAATAGGAGCGAAACATAGTAATAAAGGCGTCGGGGTCGTTAATACCGCCGTCGCCTCCGCGGATATAATAACTTTTTATCGTAGTTTTTACGGAGACTTTTAATTATTGAACAATAACGTAGAATTAATCCTTTTATTATTGATAAACTTTAGTTTTCGACGTGATTTACGTATCATTATAGCTTTTTATATCGAAAATCGTAATTTAATACCAGAAAACTTAACCGATTAATTAAAAGGTTTACGTTTAGGTTATTAACGTCCGTTATAAAAGCGCTGGTATCATAATCGAAATTTAAAAAGAAATCGAGTTTTCGTTATTTTGAAGTTAATACGTTATCCGGTAAAAAGCGGTATAATAATTATGTCTTTTATAATATATATAGGTGAAACCTTTTAAGAGGAAAGTTATACCGAAAATATAGGCGTACCGTTAACTTTAAATTGTTGGATTATATTCGTTAACGCGTTTAATATATTAGTGTTTCGTTATTTTAAGTGTAAACTGTATTTTCGAACGGCTTAATCTTGTTTAATAAGTTTTGTATGTAAGGCGTCGATAAAATGTTTGCATTAAGCTGTAAAGTAATTATACTCAGTTATTGAGGCGTTTTAAAGCTATTTCCTAACGTGCGTATCGAGAAATTATTTTAGGACTTAGGGGTTTAATGGTAAGTCGAAAGATAATAATATAACCTTAGGTTATAATTGCTAATAAGTAATTAAGATACCGTTGAGAATGAATTGAGGTTTATATATAAATAAATTAAAGCCGGAACTATCATTTAAAGTGGTCGGATTCTATTTATAAACCTCGATAAAAAGGGAAAGAAAAAGTCCCTATAAGGGTACTACTATAAAGTTAAAATGGCGTAATCCCGGTTACATAACGTGTGGAAGCGTGTTCCCATGCGGCTTCCTCTCTGCTCCAGAGCATCGTAAGAACGTGTAGAACTACTAAGATTGGATCCCTAGTAGTACTAGCCAGACAATAGCCTGTAATACTAGTATCTCGCTTAAAGAGTCGGTTTTTCCGCCCCGCCTCACTTTAATCGCTATCGTTAGCCTCCCCTAATATTCGTCCCAATTACCGTTACCCGCTATCGTTAACGTCGCCTAATGCCCGCTCCGTCCCACGCCAATCACCCTCGTTAATATTAACTAACATCTACCCCACTCCCCGCCGCCCGCCTTTAACGGCCTTTCCCAACATCCGAAATTAATTGTAATAAAGTTTTTGATATTAACGGCGCTACTATTTGGAAAAACGAAATAATAATAATGATAAGTTGGTAAAAAATGATGGGTCATAATCAAAACCGCCTTAAGATCGGATATTTACCCGGAAAATCTAGATAATATATACTTAGCCCTACTTATCGTATTATACTATAATAATAATAAAATTTCCCTTTTCCTTATAAATATTATGTCATTACTAAGGTAAAGGCGATTTGCTTTATAAAAGTTACTTGATTAGTATCTAAAGCCGACATTGAAACAGTAGGCTATTATAAACTGGGCGTCCCTTTATTTCCCCTCGAATTTTCTAATGTTTTTATATATTAATATTTTTTAATGACTTCTACTCTTTGTCATCATAACCTTTTTACTTAACTAAAATATAACGAATACAGCTCCGCTTCGTTTCCATAAATACATTTTTTTCAAACTTCAAATTCCTTGTATGTAGTTTTTCCCATATCGTTAACGGCAAAACCTGAACCCAAACAAATATTTCATAAAATTTACGAAAGAAAGGTGGTTTCTAAACGCTCGCTTAATCAAATTTCACGTGAAATATAAGGTATTTTTCAAGAGAATTGAAATATAATATTCGACGAATTTGTAAAATCAGCGACCCGATACAAATTATAAAATTAATTAAGTCTTTCATTCAGGCGGTTTGTTTTGAAATTATATAAGCCAATTCAAATTTAATCGTTTACTTTATACTATTTCGCCGGGTATCGCCAACGATTCGCCCCTATATTACCTTGTTATTAAATATATACTATTATTATTTAGGCTAAGTCTATACTTTCACGAAAATATACCAAAAATGCGGCAACTCGTTCCGCCGAATTCTTCAATAACTTTATATTCCCATTGACACTAAAAAAAAGACGTTTCGTAACTATTAATGAACCGATTTGTATTGAACCTGGAAACCATTGACTTTATATTATTTGATACAAATTAACAGCTAAATAAATATAATATCCGATTATACTACGAAAAAGCAACGACAATCCGTAAATACTTTTAAACTTCCAAATTTACAAGTTCGGTATTATTATTCATTTATAAGTAATATGCCGCTGATAATTATTACTTAACTCGTATTATCGAATATAATGTCGTTTAAAATACTTTCACTCAATCCGAACTACGGTCATTAATAACAAAAGCTGGAAATTTATGAAATATCCACTAAATATCCCAAATGTGTTCCGTATAAGTATCGGCATTACAAACTATATAATCTCAAATTGAGTAAACTTAAAAAAACGGTTCGTAAAAACCAATGAATACTGAAGACTGCTGTCGGTAACTGGTAAATCGACTATAAAGTTGACGGAAATATATGACTAATATCGATTCAAATAAAAAAGGGTTAGAAAAGGCCTTATCGAAAGATACAATGAGGTTTAGTACTGTTATATTACGTATATACTCTATATAAAAGTCGAATATCTACGACTATCCCCTCTTAATAACAATTTCGTTAAAAAACTCAAAATAAAACGTTTTTACCCGAATAACCTATAATAAATATATTGTACGTTTATTATAAAATCCTCGTCGTTCATAACTCCTCATTAGATAATTATAATCGATTATGGTAACGTGATGTATCCCTCGGGTCGATTTTATAATCCGTAATTTGCACCGAATATTTTACCTTAACCGGAAAACGTTTTACTCATTCGAAAACTGCTAATAGGAGGACTTCATATAACAAGTCATTCGATACTCCTTAATCCTATAATTTCGCGAAAATACCCGACCCGAAAATAAGGTAATTACTCGACGTTAAGAAAATTAATAGGTTTAACACAAGCTGATATCGCAAGTAATATTGCAAAAACAAATAAACTTCGGCTTATCGAGCCTAAAGTTCCGAAATTAAATGTGATGAGAAAAAAATTCAAATCCCTTATAATCTGTCAAGATAGTAAACAAAGTGCGAACACTATGAAATTTCGAAGATCACGCCTTTAAACAAGATACTACCACAGAAAACTTCTTATTGTGAATAGTGTAATTACGCTTTGTATCCGTTGATCGTACAGAGTAATAAGCCACTAGCTTTAAAATACCATCTTAGTCTTTCTATAATAAACAACTTCACAATACTATTTCCGAACAATCGATTTACACTACCGTTAGCCGATTCAGGTCTTAATATACCAAAATCTAAGCCATAACAAAAGCGTTTTTTAGCGTTTGGAATACATATTCCTCCCAATTAATCCACGCCCAACGAATTCCTTACTTCGTTAGTCGGATAAAATAATCCGTCAAGTCGGAGAAATTAATAATAAATTCTGATAAAAATTAGCAAAACCTAAAAAAATTTGTACCTCTCGAATAATATGTAAGAACTCTCATTCGCGTACTACCCGGACTGTTTCGGGGTCATCTCGGATATCTAGACTAACCGTTACGATGAAACACAGGTATCTTACCTTTTTAACCACCAAATTACACTTCTTTAGGTTCAAATTCAATCTTGAATCGCAAAGGCGTCCTAAAACCACATGAAATTCTACCATATAATTATACTAAATGCTAAGAGAAAGAACCAAAAGGTCGTTTACGTAAATTATAACAAATTTGTTTAAAATATCCGCTATTACATAATTGATATATCGCTAAAATAAAACTTTACCGGTGTTTCCGCCAACTCAACCAGAGTAACTAACCATTTATATGATCTGAAACGTATTTGAAAAGCCGTTACTTCTTTTTATCAGGATATAATCCGGATATAGTAAAATTCCGCTTAAACATTTAGCTTCATAAACCATGTCGACTTCGATAACGTACATAAGGTTTCCTTCATTAAAGGTAAAAGAAATCGATCCTATTTGATAATATTATTTAATACCCGGTAATGAACATAAAACCGTTACTCCCACCCCCATCACCCTGACTTAAAAATTAATAATACTGGCGCCGCAGCTAATAAAAAAATGGTATAAACCTAACCTTTATTTATTAATTTCGTAACTTAATATTTATACTCGAAAACTTAGTTTCAAAATATCGAGTATAATAATACCTATGGTATTTTTAATAAGGATTTATCTTCATTTAATTCAATATAACTATAGTAGTTGAGTTTTCCCTTATATAAGGGTGGGGCTATTACTTTATCCTTATCGAATAAGTCGTGAAACCTTGCTAATTCGAATGAAAACCGTAATTAATCTTTATTCCTTTTTGTAATAGTTAAAGCCATTAGTTACAAAATTCGTGTTATTTTACAAAGGCTTATAACAAAAGCTAATTATGCCTAATTCCTCGTATATTATACTATCCGTTAAAGACAGGTTACTAAACTAATAAACCCCGATTTTATAACGGCTTATATATACCCCAACCTAGAGAGTATTATTATAGTATCAATAACTAATTTTCATTAATTATAAACTACTAAACAATTACATTCAACGTCCAATATCACTTATTAATACCGTATCTAACGCATTCCAAAAAGTTTTCCCCGTGCTATTTCGGAAATAATATATATTAATATTATATTCTACCATTTATTTCTATTCATACGAAATTTAAATATTTAGGTAATGCGCGTATTTCGCCGTAAACGTAATATTGCACCTAAATTTTGAAAATATTATGACTGAATTAATTTCATCTTTAACTGTTATACCAAAGTCTCGTTTATAATATAATAATAATTATAGCTAAAACCAACCTGAACATATAAAAACTAAATGTTATTAAAAAGTATAGGGATAATAAATAGAGTTTCATTTATATATAATTTAATTAAATTGAAATGTCATTTCATTCGATGTTGTAATTACGTTGTTACAGTTATATAACTTTTCAATAGAATTGTATTTAAAAGTTAGGTTTTCCTTGTCGCAGTTAGTAAAGAAACATTATCTAACTTTTCGACTTAAACCGCGTGTATCTATGTCAGAGGTGATTTTGAGAGGAATCCGTAACTATATTAATAGTAATTCGTCGAATTATAACGTAGGTAATATCCCGTAACTTGTCTAACCCGGCGTTTTTTTGCCGTTATCCATATCGTCCTACATCCCTAATTTTAAACATTTACCAAACGAGTTTGTTAAAATCATTAACCGCAATTACCGCAACCTTTCAACAAGGATGCCTAAAAGGTATAAACTTCTATTATAACTATATTTTCATCCGGCCGTGATATTTATACGGGTTCCGATAATTATCGACCAAAACATCGTTTTAAGTCCAAGGACTCCAACTCGTTAACGAGCTCGCGGTACTTAGTCAAAGCTACGATATGGTTGACCCAATTAATGTTTGCCATAATGTATTTATCGAGAATATGTTAAGATACGCGAAAATGTAAGTAATTACACTTTACAGCCAAAAGCTAATCCAATTTACCCGTTTAAGCTAATAATATCTCAAACTTAATGGGAAATAATATCTATAGGTCTTTATTACTTATAAGTAATCTCTCTAACTCAACTAAAGCTTTGTCCGCGCGATGAAGGTCGGTAAAGATAGCATTAATATAATAGAAAACCTTACTTATATCGTATATACCTTCGTATCAGCCGGTTTCTTAGTGTGTTATAATTACTTACTTTACTATCGTCGAGTAATAACCCTTTACGTAAAAAAACGCGTATCGACTTTCCCCGATTCACATTTGATCCGCCTTTTATATAAATTCGATCGTTTGGCACGTTGCTATTTACGAAAAAAAACCGTTAAATTACTCTTAATTGTGTCGTTTTCTTCTATATTTAATCGCTAGGAAACCCGTACGAGTTATTATTAAGTCGGCTTCTAATTATAAATTTTATTTACGATTTAAACGAAGTCGTATATAAGGTTGCTAACGAAAGTTGATTAATCTGGTTATTACATTTTCTTTACGGTAAACGCGTTATAACCTACAGTAACTTATAAATGAGACATGTCGGCATATGTTGGCCCTAAAAAGGTAGGAGGTATGTTTATAAAGATGTAGGACTAGATATTTGCCGACAGTCCATTTCCCCCGATAACGTTAAAATATAACGTAAAATAATTGATATTTATTATAGATTCGTTTATTATATTTAATATTCGTTTGAATAAAAACCTTCAATCATATTTGATAAATTAACCGACGATTGTAAGCTAAATATGTGTTAATTAGGGTTTACTATTAAGGTACAGGTAGAAAACTAACAGAGGTTACAGTAGCCCTTCGTACAGGATTTATAGGTCTTGTTAGTACTCAGCCCGTCACGTGCCCTTGAACGTGCCGCATGTGGACCGCACTTGGACCAAAGCCAGGCCAGGTACTACATATCTCGTTATGTGCATAGTTACGTAACCTATAGACTCAATAGCCAATGGCCTAAGTCCATAACACCGAGTGTAATCGATTTTGGGTAATGTTTGCGGGGGATGTACCTTAGATAATTTGACTTTCGTAATATGTATATGTTTTAGCAAAGAGGTGTAAGCTTTTACGTACCGTTTAATTAACGTTCTAAACCTTGCCTTTATTAATTATTGGTGTTACTACGGTAATTATACCTAGTTTTGATGAAGGTTTCAACCATATGGTAATATTAATAACCTTTTACCAAGCGTTTTTTATATATTATTAATCCCGTATTTTAAAATACTAGAAATCATCATATTTAAGTTTAAATATCTCATCGTTCTTAAAATAGTTTTTTTAACACGTGTTACTGCTATGTCAGATGAAATAGCAATATAAAAATAGATAGAGGTTTTTATATGGCAATGTATAGACATCTTAGTTGTAGTCGGTAGTCCCAACACAAGATACGTAAAAAATATAGAATGGAAGACCTCTGAGTTAGAACGGTCTTGTTAATATATAAAGAAAGCGGCCGCGACGCAACCACATATTATAAAGTTTATTAAACGACGAAATTTTCTAATCAATATATAACTAGTATAAAACAGTTTATAGATTGTTAAATTCAATTAAGTTGTTAATTTGGAGAATGTATATAGAATTGTCATTTAGCATAATTTACCTTTATTGTTTTCGATAACTTCACCTAAAATGAGCGGTCAATTTATCCTCGACGCTCGTTAACAAACCTGAATCTTACGGGTGACTATTTTGATAAGTTTTTAGTTATTGAAAATATCAATAACAAACCTTTAAATAATGAAAAAGGTTTCAAGTATATTATCTTTTGGAGGTGAAATATTCTGGACGAAACTGTTTGCTGTAAAATCATTAAAATTCGCAGTATGTCAACCGGGTTTGACAATATTACCATATGTGTATTTAAAAAGTGTTAGAGATTTATCACAAAAAATTTCCGTGTGTTTTATAATAAATACTTTTAATTAAGCGTTTTTCCACAATTATAACATTAACCGGAGATATTATTAATACCGAAACTTCACCACTAAAACCTTTCCAAATTATGGTCGTATAAGCTTATAACTATAATACCGGTTTATTTCAAGGCATTAAAGTGTATTTCAATCTAGATGTAGCTTAAACGTTTATTACCCGATATGTTATGAGCCCCTTATACGAGGGAGGGACGTTAAAGCGATTTCTTTCAAATTTGGTTACATTTTTTATATACGATATCAAGTTCCCCTTAATTGAGGAACAGGTTGTACCGATTTTAGTACGTGATGTATAAGATAGTTCAAACGCTTAATTTTATCATTGCCCAATTTAAAATAGAACATGTTTGAAGTTTTATCAAAACTTACTCATCATCGACAGAGGTCTTTTATCAAGTGAGGTGGTTAGGTTTCGATATTAAACGATAATTATAGAAGTTCAGTATTTTAATTGTAAAGCCTTATAAAGCTCCCCCCTTTTTCACGGGTTTTCATATAATTCATATATTAGATTTTGTCAGGCTTTATTTTGACCGCGTTTTTGTTGACATTTATAACGTCCTTTTTTTCGGACCTCAGATTCTTTAACACAAAACTTTGAGGGATTCGAGGTTAACTTAGGGGAATCGAATTATAAAAAGCTAATAATAGGCTCGTTTTCGCCTCAGAGAAGTCTGGGTTTTTGTATATTACTAGACGTTAGGGTCTTTTTAACATTATGAAATGGGTTAACACTTACGTTTTTACTGTTATAAGACTATTATATCTTGTTACACATTCGTTTCTATATACTAAACGTTTTAGTATACAACGACTAAGATTTTAATTTTATAATTTTCTATTAAGAAGGGTTGACGTTAGCAAATATATATAATAGGGGCGGTAAAAGTCGCCCGACGTTATGAGATACTTTTACGTATGACATATAGGCCTCCATAATATCTTTTATACATAATATTAGTTATAGCATGTATATTTGTATTAATATATTATATGAAAGATGAATATGAGACCTATAAATAAAAGAGAATTAACGAAATAAATTAAGATTCGTTTAATTTTTCTAATATATATAATTGCGTCGTTATAAAAAAACTTTGCCTAACGTTACCAAATTCAGAGACTTAGGTAAGCTATTTAAAAATTTTACCTTTGAATAATAACGTCTCTACTTCGCTTATAGCTTAAAAATCCTCGAAATCCAACACCCTTTTATATAACGAATTATAGCGGAGGTCATCGCCCCGTCGTTAACAGCCTTTTCTTATTTTCTAGCCGCTATATTAAACGACAAATAAAAGGTCTGTCATACTATAACAGCTCCCCGACACTCTACCCGGCCCCAGACGGCTTTCATGATATACGACGTCTCTATCAATCTTTAAAATCACCTTTATCTACAACTTCAACGTCTAGCAAATTAACTTTAACTACGTTTATTTATAACAGATAAATAATTTCATATTTTTCTACAATAGATGTTAATAAACTCACTATAATTTATCAAATCTCTTCATTCCTTTATAAGCGGGTTAAAAAGGAACACGTTACTTAACGTTTAAGAAATAGTATTTTAACTTCTACAGAAGCCGTATTATATTGTTCATAAACTATGTCGAAAATACTTTCAACGGGTCACGAAAATTCAGGTATAACTAGGTAATTTATTATAACAATCGTATGGTAAAGAAGATTTTCAACATGCTTCATCCCATTATATACGTTGTTAACGTAAAGTCCATCGGCGGGTTCTGAAGTTTAAAACCGGCTTTTTGTATAATAGTAAGTAAAACCACGGTATGTATCAATAATACTTGTGTAATATAAGGTTTAAAAGGGAACCCTATTGGTAGGTCTTTATCTTTACAATGTAGTTGATTCGAATCACTGTGATCAAAGTAACTGGTGCTTCATTGAAATTGGTTGATGAGTTGTAATTTCTAAGTTTGACAGACCGCTAGCCGGTCTATATACTAATTTGTATAGTTAATTACTTTGGTCTGTGCTCTACTTTGAAACGGGCACCTACTTCATTACCTTTGCAGTCAATCCCACAAATTGTAGTCAATTTGTAGTCAGTATAACTAACTAATTGTAAGTATAGTTAACTTAATTATACTGCGTTTGACTTCTATTCCAACACTGGTGGCTTTTTGTTTTATGTCTGTATGCCAGCATAGCTGGCTACCAATTGGTGACAACCTTTGAATTCCCTCTTGAATTTACAAGCTAAACCCTTTTCAATTCCAGCTAATTTGCATTGAAATCAATATGAATTACGGCCATTTATCCTATATTTCACAGCCTTCCCTTTCTTAACTCCTGTGTACAAGTTTTCTGCTATAGACTTGCACGTATTATATATTCCACCAATTACGTACCTTTTGTTAGTAGTTTTACCTATTTCTATCTCTATCATTACTACTATTATCCTAACAGTCTTTGAGTTTGCCAGGGTATCCCTGCTTCTCCACATTATGTACCGAGCGATCCACGTAGCTCTTGATTCGTATAGTCAGTGTATTGCTGTCTACAAATCGTTACAGGGCGCTATTAAGCATAGCTTTGGTTAAAACGGTAGCGGGTTTATCTTCTCCATTTATTTACCAGAGTTTATCGATTTTCTGGGCTTCGTATACCTACTTTTGGGTTATTAAATCTATTATTAGACGTTTTTCATTGGTTATATCCGGTCTTGATAGGTACTTATAGAGGATTTAAGATTTTATAGATATAATTACAGATACTAGAGGCAATTATAATTATTTGATGATAATCCTTAACGTGCCATTATTTATTATATCGCTGTTAAAATTTGCCATTGTATTGTAAACCTTTAAAATTAATACGTTTCATATTATACGTTTATATTTTACGGATATCCAGTATAGAAGATTTTTTTGTGATTGTAAATCGCCTATTATATTTTCTTCTGGTTGAAGAGTATTATAAGAAACCCGATTTGCGATATAAGATTGGTATTATTGATAAAGAAAACGTTCGTAAAAAAAAAAAATCCTTCATTAAGTTAATCAAAACCTTATTACCACCCTTTTCCAAATTATACAATTACCATTATATAATGTCATTTAACCTGTGAAAATCTTCATTCAATGGTTTTTGTATTTATATCATACTCAATAGGTTGTACGATATCTTCGGTTAACATAGCGTAGTAATATAAGCTATACGGGCCCTTTGCTCCAGGTATTGTTATGATTTTACCTCTTCGGCCTTGTTAATCGTCGTCAGGCTCGTGGTTTACCCTTTTTTGCGTAGGTTAATATATGTGCCGTTGGTGTTTTTAGCCTTAACCCCATAAATACGTATTGACAATCTATTAAAATTGATTTATATTCTTTTGGTTAACGTTTTAATCGGTTTACACTTTTAGAGGCCTAAATTTTGGATAATACGTTATTGCGTCTCTATAAACCTAATGTTTCCGTAAAAAAAATATTGTTAGTTTATATACGTACAGTGCCAAAATCTTATCCTTATGTGATCAATAAATATAAATCAAACATTAAAGTTTTTATATACAACCTATTTCTAAACTACGTTTCATATATGAGAAACTAATAAATAGCTATCTTTGCTAATCTGAAGAGATATTTGACACAACGTATCACCATACCAGCTGAAAATTTATCACTCATTTTTTCCGGCAATTTCAATAGTACAATCCGTTTAATATTAGTGATAGATTACGCATATTGTTACGTTATATTACGGACATTAAGTTTAAACTTAGCGCTTGCTCCAGAAGTTAAACTAATAATAATTTCGATGATAAAACTTTGACTAATCTCTTGTATTATAGGCAGTTGATGAAATATTTAATCTTTGCCTTTATCACTGTATCCTTAGGCGATTAACTTTGACTTTTTGCATAACCGATCAGTGGTTTTACATTTAACCTTATAAATTATCCTTAACTTGAAGATTATGATATTTTCGTCTTCAAATTATTTTAACTATATAAGTGAAATAACTTCTCGGGTTAAAAGATCTTTAATTTATATATGATTACTTTCTTTAAAAAGTTTACCTGATATATTAATAATAGTATTAATAAGTAAGTTAAAGGTAATATTTCCGTTAATATTTCCGTTTTAAAACACTTATGCCGTTATATATACCCTTACAAGCTTATAATCTTCGTCACTTTCCTCTTTTTTAGTATATATACTCATTTTAGATAGTCTTCCACGCTGTCGACGTTCCATCAGCCTATTAACAATCAGCTTGGAAGCATTGTATTAGCTTATTTATTCGGTTCGGAGTTCTTTAACGTAGCGATTTTCACCAATTTTTTTTTAAAAAAAAGAGAAAGAAAAACATACGGTTCAATTTATATAATTAGAGAAGTTATAAGCCCGTTCACGGGTTTTATTACCACGTTTGATTTAGTGGTACTTAATATCTTATAAGGTTCATCATATTTGCCTACCTTTCGCCACGTATCAACTTTACTTTAAGAAGGCAAGGATAATACGTTTATTGTCAATAGTTTATTCCTGATATTGAGAGAATTATTAATGTTAGGGTATACCAATCCCTTTCACAGTTTCTTCAAAGCTTTGCTTTATATTATAGTACGCTTTTATGTATTAATCGATAGTATCGATTTAGTCTTTATACGTATATAAGTCCTAAATACCAGTAGAATTGGTATAAGGTCGATTGGGTTAATAGTATCGTTAATGATTTTTACAGATATTTAAAGTCGTGTTTTTGACTCATAAAACTTCAAATTTCGAGGATATGGATATGGTAAGTTTTCCTTCAAAAACCGTAATAATCCTTTTCAACTTTACCAATAACCCAATAAACCTTAACGCAAACCTATTTATATTTAATTAACATGAACTTAGTATTAATTGAAAACTTTATCGCGGCGCTATTGGTGCCAGCATTGTTAATTAAGATAATTGGTCGTCCGAAATACGTCATAATCAATAAGATATATACTATCTCTCATATTTCCTTCGTCGTAATAGTTTCAAGGAACCTGATATCGTAAAATACCATAACAGAATTAATAACAATAAATAACGGTCCACTATCAATATAAAACACGTTTACTAATACTTTAAAATTAAAGTCTTAATTTTCGTTCAGTGTAAACTTGAATTTTAGGTGGCATTAATATTTTTTAACAATAATAGAAGAGTTGTTTAATTGCCTCCAGCGGTAGTAAGTCCATATTTTTGTGACCTGCCTCTTTTAAGACCTTATAAGTCTTATAAGTCGCTTGGTAGTTAAACCGTCGATATAATTAATGAAATTCCAACTCCGTAAGTTTTAATACCATTTCCTTTAACCTTTAAAAATGAAACTAGAAATGACCATATTTGAAGCTGAGTGAAAAACTTTTACTGCTTTTAACCTAAACCAGTTTTTTAAAACATCAATTTCAACACCAAGGTTTTTAATATATTTAAGGTAAAGGGGGAAAAGGGTAGGAGATTCCAATATGTAAAAAATAACATGACTAGAAACGGTAGTAACAGTTGTCGATCCTAGTAAAAAAAGCTTTCTTTCAGAGTAAAATCCAACTTTAGCTTTACCGGTATCCGTGTGGTCAAGTTTCGTAATAGTATTAGTACCCCGTTGTAATGCAACATATTACGAATAATATCTTATTAAGTACCATAGTTCCCCAATATTTGATATAATAACTGAAAAAACTTATTCTGCATAACGGTTGTGAATAGTAAATATGTGTATAGGGCTAGAGTCTTTATCGTTAAATCGGCGATAAGTTTTTTTTTTACTTATTAAGTGGTATAAAAAACGTGGTTGACGAGTCATTATATTGTTTTCGGGTTGGTACTAGTATTTTTGTTTCAACCGATAGTTCTAAATTTGTTTTCCTCATTTTTCAATTCTTTCCCATCAAAGTTTATAATATAATCAAAATAATCTTGCTTGAAGGTGGTAGGATACTATGAGTAATACATAGCCTATTTTTTGAAATATTGGGCCGGAAGATGGTAAATTCACTAATAACTGAACTTGTTATAACTAGATTTTTTTTTCTATTTAAAGTGAATTTGCGTGACTAACTTAAATATATTAATGAGAAGGAATACACTCCTCCGTACGTGGCTTGATAATCATGTACCTGGGTCCATGCTTTTCATTCACTGTATGAACCGGGGTTTCCGTACTTACGGTTGATATAATATATATATAAGGGGTCTTTCTCGTCGTCGTTAAACTTTAAAACTCAAGGATATATACTAGTTAAACTTGGGACCCGTACTATTAAATTCGTAAACAAAGACTATACTTGGTTGAAAAAACTTCAAAAATATATTTGAGGTATTGTAAAGCCTATTAAAGCTTTTCATAGCCAGTTATATCCTAGTGGATTTTCTAGTGTAATATATTTTCGCTAACCCCCACATTCTATATTTCTCATTAACAAATAATTAAGCTGTTTAATATCTAATTAAGAAGGTTCATATTACTTTTCGTCTTTTTATTGTGACTTAGCATGTATAACCATTTGATAATATTCCAATTCGTATGGTCTTGGGCGAGGTAGATATCGTGTTCGAAGTAACCTTTTAGACCGTTGTAAATCTCTTGGAAAGAGGATAAGTTTTTTAAATACAGAAAATAGTAATCTTTAGATTAACTGGTGAAAATGTTGTAAAAACAACAAGTAAAAGCCTAGAAATTCAAGCCTTATCTGGCGGTAAATTTTAAAGAATAGGTGTAACTTAACATCGAAGGTGTTGTATAAATTACCGTTATACTTCTCTTTTTCTTCCTCAATCTTCATGAATATAGTAACTACCATATAATTCGTATCTATTATAGGGATATCTCGAGTAGGAAAGGTGATGTATTAGTCGTATGAATCCTTTAAATCTTTCAACTGGTGTTGTAAAAGATACTGGTATTGATTGATGGGATAGGAAAAATAGTTACCTTTAGCTGAATTTGGGGGGAAAAATCCAATAGTCTTGTCTATAATAGGCTGTCACGTGAAATTATTCCTTTCTTGATTTGGATGCTAAAACTATATTTATTAAAAGGCTCAGGGGAAGGGAACTTAAAGGTTTCCGCAATGGATTTGATAATACTCTTTTTAGTATTAAAGGGTACGTCGAGGTTTTTACTTGGTTAATTGGTGGACTTAGGGACTTACAATGTGTAGTTCAATCAATTATTTACGGCCAATAGCACTAGCTTATTCGCAACCTTGTACAAAAGGGTCTGAAAACTTATCAAGGCTTGGGTGTGACCTTTCGAGCGCGTATAAGAGCGTTAAAAGATATTGTTGCCAACAATCTCGTTACCTTTTCCCTTATATTCAAAAATACATTGAGGGTTTTCATCTGTAGTACATTGGTATAGTACGTTTGCTATGTTACCTTTTTTCACTTTCTTTGTGGAGAGGTTAAACTTTGGCTTACGAGCTTAGTTTCAACTTGATTTTGATATGTTTATTTATCATTTTTCACATATCAAAGTTCCATTTTCTAAATAAATTTTAAAAGTTATCATACGATTTTAGGCCTTGAACGATTCTATTGAGATCTCAATGGAGAATATAGAAGTCTATTACCTTCATAAGATATTTAACTGAGTAGTTTTCTTTGCCGTTTCTAAGCCAAAAGTCTTCGTTATAATTATTCTCCGAAATAGCACCGAAAGCTATAATTACTTTCTTCCTAGCAGAATCAGTAATTGAATTAATTACAACTCGTCATAAAGTTATTGTCATGAAAATTAAAGGATAAAAGGGGGTAGTAGTGGTATAAAGGGAAGTTGGGCCGTAGGTTTACCGTTAAAGTTAGTTTTTGTTAAAAGTTACAAAACTTAGTCGTTTTTGCTTCGAAATTTACAATAATATTACCCGAAATAATGTTGATTTAGCCGTTTGCCAACTTGACAACTTGGTGATCTTTAAAACTTTTAGGTAGATAATCTTAACTCTTTTCTTTAAGAAATATCGATGAAGATTTCCTGTTGTTTTTAATAAAGATACCTTCACTACTTATAGATTTCCGCAAACAATTGTGCAGCTTATAAATCTTCCCTACTTCCTGCCATGAACAATCACACATCGTATAAGGGCTCTTCGTAAGAATTTTCTTTTACCTTAGCCGCTGTCTAACGTAAAGTGTAACCAGAAATAGTTTCCTCTTCTACCTAGCTTATATGTGATTAACCTAATAAGAACTAATCATTGTTGGTAGGTTTTTATTGTTGCAACGTGGTCTATTCGAATTACTGTAGTCGAAGTAACTGATGTTTCATTGAAATTGATTGATGAGTTGTAAGTTTCAAGTTTTGCAGACCGCTAGCGAGTCTGTACACCAATTTGTATGGCCAACTACTTTGGCTCATACCACACTTTGAAGTAGGCACCTACTGCATCACACTTGCAGTCAATCCTAAAAACTGCAGTTAATTTGCAGTTAGTACAATCAACTAAATATAAGTATAGTTGACTTGACTGTACTACATTTTACTGATATTCCAACAAACCCGGTTATTTTATCCTAATAAATATTTAAGGGATTACAATTTATGGTAAATTT
Organism: Anisogramma anomala; assembly: GCA_038502455.1. NCBI lineage: Eukaryota > Fungi > Ascomycota > Sordariomycetes > Diaporthales > Gnomoniaceae > Anisogramma > Anisogramma anomala. Next base: position 2,558,116 of record JASMMZ010000008.1, on the reverse strand, counting down.
TTATATAAGTTTTGTTACGGTAAAATAGTACCTAGGTTATATGAGTATTAACAGAAACAAGGCCGTAAATAAGCTGGTAAGTATAAACGTATGGTTTCTCATCCGCCTTAATAATAATAATGAACTCTTTACTGATATGGTTAAATCTTATTTTGAGATACGTTAAACATTAGTAAAACAGGAGTAATATAAATAAAGTAAATTTATTTTTATTTATTTATTATACAAGTTATGCCTTTGCGCATTCGATTTAACCTGGTCCGGAATATTGTAAATTCTCTCTTTTAGGTCTTTTACTACTTTTACCACTTTTATCTTAACCTTTACTTAATAGCCTTTAAATTATAACGTAAGGCTATAGGAATTTTATGTTATATTACCAGAGGGTTTCTATTTTTAAATACAGACAGACTTTGCCTTCAATACGACGAAAAACAAGGCGCGGCCTACCTAATTTATTACTTAGCTTGATTAAAAGTTTAGAAATCTTAGCTACGACCTTCTAAAAAAACACCTAAATAATCAGGCCCGATAAATACATATATATAAGGTCTTGCGAACCCTATGAATTTGCTGGAATTTATACATATTACGGATTATTTATTAAATAACCCAAAAAATCTGCTCATATAAACCCATGTTTTAAGCTCGCCTATATCGAGTAGATTCTTTATCCGTCGATGATTTTCACGTTTCTGGCCCGTTAATTCATCCTATATGCGCTATATGGTTAAAAACCCTTTTTATTTAACAATTTCATCGAAATCGTTTCAACGGAAATGTGAAGAGGTTATTGCAAAACGATTAAGCACCCAAAGAACGCCTAGAAAACGATCACAATGAGGTAACTCATTAAAAGCCTCGGAGCGTCGACATCGACGGGAATATACCCTACTTTACGCTTAATCACTATTATCAATCAGTATATAACCTTATTTTATAGTTGATTAATAATGGCAAAACCATTATAAACGTAATAAACGTATCGGATTTCCGACTTTTCCGCACTAATATAAAATCCGTCATTAACTTCTAACAAGAAAAACCCAATATGACCTGTGTAAGGTTGTATCTCATACGGTTGTGAAGGGCGGGTAGTGGTAACTGGAGAGAGGGAATAAGGGGAGGAGGATTGGGGGGGGGGGGTAGTTATGGGCGCAAAAAGCTTGCTTTAAAGTGGCAGGTTATTTGGGAGGGATTTAAAGGCATACACATCGATGCGCTACACGTTAAGGGCATTTTTTTACGAGATAACATCACTATATATATTAATATAAGGACCTATATTACGAAAGGGCGCGCCGCATCGTAAAGTCATAAAACGTTAAATATAAAGTTTAAAGGGATTTAATAATTCGTACGTAACTCTATTGTTATATATAAAAAGGTTTAAAACCAGAAACGGTTTAAATTAAGGGTCTCTTTGTTGGTAAGGCTTTAGACGTTGCAACGTTATCGATTCGATTGGTCGAAGTAACAGTAGTATTTCGTGGTCAAGTGGTGTATGTATTGTTCTAGGTTTGGCGGACCACTAGCCGGACTGCACAGTAATTTGTAGGGCTAATTGCTTGGTGTATACCCTAGTGTGAAATGGGGACATGTCAAATGCAGTAAGCATACACAAATAATACACTTAATTTATAGTTTAATATAGTTACCTTTATTATGAATAAAATTAATCTACTATAATACAAATACTACTATTCCAATACTGGCGGATTTTTATTTTGTATACGTACGCCAGTATAGTTGAATAAATTTTCCGGTAAGCGCTGAACTGCCATCTCGTAAACTAGCTAGATCCCTATTAATTTTACTGGACCTCCATATCAAATTACACTGAATTGCATACGAATTAACCCCAATTACCATTAGTTGCCCCACGGCTTCGAGGTCCGACTATATCGACTCTTATAAAAAAAATCCCGCTATAAAATTACACAGTCCTATACTTTAGCCGTGTAAATTAAATAAGTTAATATCGTTGATCCCCCAACAATTTTCCAGTTTTCCAACATATCATTAACTGCTACTACGTAATCTAGACTTGTCGGACGGCTTGTTAACGTAGCTGTAATGATCGCACTAAATACCCGTAAGTATATAGAAGGTGTCAAGGGGTTTATGTTAGCAGTAAAGTAGCAGAGGTAACAAGGATGCAATATCAAGAAGATGTTTGTTCGTGCTATAGAATGATCACTAGCCGTTAGGCTATTCAGGTGTGTAGACTGAATACTTAGATTGACAACTGAAGAACTATCTAATGAAGCTATCTAACGTGGTGATGACCACGTCCTTATATCTAGTTCCTTCAGTTGACGTGGTGGCGTGAGATATGTTGGATATGTGCGCGATCCAACATATCTAGACTGGATCATTTGGATATGTAGCGTATCCAACATATCCAGTCTCCGGTTCTCGGTGTTCCGAGTGGGTCCCTAACGAATTCAACCCTAGGGGGTCTGTGGGACCAGATGCCTGCCGTCAAGCTGTGTCCAACTGATTTCCTTCATTAGTGCTGTGGGTCGCTGCTGGTGTGACCTGCAGCTGTTGGGTCATAACAGTAGCCTTCTATACGTATAGTTAGACTATTGTTATCTACAAATCTTTCAAAAGCTATATTCGGTGATATATTCGTTATGGCATTAGCAGGATTATGTTTTCCATCAATGTACCGGAAGTTCTCCATTTCTCTTCCTTCGTTAGCTTCGCAAAGTGCTATTACGTCAATTATTAAGCGTTTTTCGCTAGTGGTTCCAAGTTTCGAAAGGCATTCGAATAGGATTTTCGAGTCAGTATAAATCACTACCGGGATAGAAAAATCTTCTAAATTACCTTATAATAACGTTAAGAGTTTCCTATAGTATTGTACCTACATTAAAGCCTGCCATTATATTATAAACCTTGAAAGCTAGCATAATTTGTGTTATCCTTTTACATTTGACAAATTTCTAGTAAATTAGGTTACAGACAATACTAAATTGAGTTTTCCACCTATATTTATTGATGAGGGTTATTTAGAAACCGATTTGTAAGAATAAGTTGGTATTATTTGTATAAGATCCATCTATAAAGATTATTAACTTGGCCTTTAAGAAGTTGATTAAAACTATATTAATTCTTTGGTCCAGATTTTACATCTGCTACTCAATTCTCCTATTAAGCCTATCAAAGTCGTTACCTATTACGTCTTATGCTAATATCGCGATAAAAAGGTCGTAAAATATCTTCGGTTGGTATAAGATGGCAATATAATTGCTACGGATACGCCATTTAAGATACCGTTAGGCTTTAGCTACGTTAATATTGTTGATTATAGCCAAGTAAATACCTTAGCCCTTTTAACTAAATCTAAGACCGGAGTCAACACCAAACATAAGGATTAGCGATCCGTTTAAATCAAATTAATTACCCTCCTCCAACGTCGTAACCGGTTTATAATTCCAAAACTTAAAATCTTTAATTGCCTATTGTTCCGATGCTATGAAGCCAGCCGTTTTAACGAAGAGGTTATCGTCAGTTTATATACCTATTATACCAAAATCACTATTTTACGTTACTATAAAATATGGGTTGTATATTGAAGATTTTATGCTTAAATGTGATTTAAAGTACAACTAATGGGCTAGAAAACAGTAAACGTCTATTTTAACTAATTTTTACAAAGGCTCAATATATTCTAGTACCGTTTCTGGAGGATAAATAGACTGTAATTATTATAGCATTTTTAATAATACTATCCGCTATAAATTTATTGCTTAATACGTAAAAACTTATGTTATATATCGACTATTAAACGTAAATTTACCTTTAGTTTTAGTTAATAAACTTACTATTAAATTGAATATCAAACGCTAAATTCTCTTATAAAAGGTTAGCGATTACATAAGGATCTGGTATTTACTTTTATTACCATATCTGTTGGTAGGTCTTAGATGTTGCAATGTTGTCGATTCGATTAATCGAAGTAACAGTAGTATTAAAGTAGTCAGATGGTGGATGTATCGTTCTAGGTTTGGCAGACCGCTAGCCGGTCTGCACTGTAATTTGTATGGCCAATTGCTTGGTCCATGCCCTAGAGTGAAGTGTAGCGTACTGCACTCGACTTACACTCAATGCGGTAAGTCTGCACAAAGCAATACACCTATAGTACGGTCAACTTTACTTACAGTAAAGTCAACCTACTACATTATATGCAATACCATTGCAATACTGTTCCAACATTAGCGGCTTTTTGTTTTGTGTCTGTATGTCAGCGTAGCTTGCCATTAATTAGTGGCAACCTCTGAAATCCCTTCTCAATCTATAAGCCAGACTCCTGTCAATTCTAATCAATTTTTACTGAAAACAATCTCAATTGCAGCCCCTTATGGCCCTTTTGCTCCAGTCCTCCGAGACCTTCATTCCTCAAATCCCGTATACAAATCCTTCGCTATAAACCTACGTAAATCAAGTACGCTACCACTTACATACCTTTTGCCAGTAGTTCAAGCTACTGCTATCACCACCATTGCCCTAACGGTCTTTCAATTTTCCAGGGAAACTTTATTCATTTACGTCACGTGTTAAGCGATCTACGTATCCTTCGATTCGTATGGTTAGCGTATTATTATTTACAAACCTTTTTAGGGCGCTATTGAGTGTGGCCTTCATTATAATATTAATAAGGTTATCTTTGCCGTTAATCCACCGGAACTTATCGATTTCCCGGGCTTCGTATACCTCCCTTAGCGCCATTATGTTTATTATCAGACGTTTTTTATCAGTTATATATAGTTTTAATAAACATTTGTAAAGGCCTCAGAAATCGGGATACACTATTACAGGTATCGGTGATAAACCTAGCTATTTGCTAACAATCCTTAATATACCGTTAATCATTATACCGATGTTAAAGCCTGCTACTATACCGTAAACTTCCGACACTAATATATTTCGAATTACATGTTTGTACTTAACAGATATCCAGTATATAAGGTTCCCGGTAATCGTAAATTATCTTTTAGATTTGTCTTTGTTAATGAACATTATTAAAAAGCCAATTTACGATATAAAGTTTATCTTATTAGCAAATAACCCTTTGACAAAAATCATAAACTTCGCCTTTATTAAATTTACCGAAACCATGTTAATTACTTTTTTCACGCAGTTCATTCGTCATTGAATCCGCTTATTTAACTTGTTAAAGTCTTCGTTTTACGGGTCCTATACCTATACCGTAATAAAAAGATCTTACGATGCCTCCGTTTAACATAACTTAACGATGTATGCCATACGTACCCTTTACTCTAGGTATCTTTATACTTTTATCTCGTCAACTGTATCGATAATCGTTAGGTTTGTAACTTATCCCTTTTAACGTAGGTTAACGTAAGTACCACTTTTAACCTTAATACTATAAATATAGAGTAACAATCCATTGAAGTTAAGTTATATTCCTTTAACCAACGTTTTAACTGGTTTATACTTTTAAAAGTCTAAATTTTCGATAACATATTGTTTCGCCGCCATAAACCTAGCATTTTCGAAAAAATAAAATGGTATTGTTAATTTGCATACCCACGATGCTAAAGTTTTTGTCCTTTATAATTAACAGGTACAGGTTAAATATTAAAGACTTTATATATAACGTATTTCTAAGATATACTTGGTATATTAGGAACCAATGGAAGTTAACCTCGGCTAATCCGTATAAAGTCCTAATGTAATATATTATCGTGTCAACTGGAAACTTATCTTTCAGTTTTCATAATAATTCTAATAATATAATCCGCTAAATATCGGTAGCGAATTACGTATACATTTACGTATTATCCCGGCTATTATATATAAATTAGCCTTTTGCGTCAATAGTTAAACTGGCGGTAATAACGATAATCAAACGCTGGTTATTTTTTTTGGATAATAGGTAATTAAGTAAGGATCCAATCCTTTTTTTTACCGTATCCTTAAACGATTGACCGTAAATTTTCGTATGACCGGTCCGTAGCTTTACCCTTAACCTCGTAAATTATCCTCGACTTAAAAATAATGACAGTTTAGCCTTTAAATTACGTTAACGGCATAGACTGTATAATCACTCGTAACAAAAGGCTATTAATTTACACTTAATTACTTTCCTTAAAAAGCTTGCCCGGCGTGTTAATAATACCTTTGATATGCAGTTTAAAAGTAATTTTTCTATTCAACCTTTCCTTCTAAAATACCCACGCCGTTATATATACCATATTAGGCCTATAATCTTCATATTTCTTCTCTTCAGTATATATTCTCCTCTTAGATGTTTTTTTATACCATTGACGTTCCATCGACTTATTAACGGTCGGCTCGAAAGGGTTATGTTGACTAATTCGCTCGACCCGAAGCTTATCGATGTTGTAATCTTTATTAGACTTAAAGGGTATTTTATATAGCTTAACTTATATAACTCGAAAATTTACAAGGTTATTAAAAATTTTAACCACTACGTTTTAGTTGGTAATACTTAAAATCTTATACAGCATATATTATTTATCTGACTCGCGTTACATAAAGACTTTACTTTAAAAAGGGAGTAAAAGTATATTTATTATTAATGGTTTGTTCCTGATATTAAGGGTAATATTAACCTGACGACGTATCGATTCCTTTTTTAATTTCCTTAACGCTTTATTATATGCTATAATACACTTTTAGGTACTTAACAAGGATAGCAACTCAGCTATTATACGTAGGTAAGCTTTCAATACTAACAAAGTTAGTATAAGTTAGTTAAGACTAATAGTATCGTTAAGACCTTTTACCGATATCTAAAGGCGTTCTTTTTAACCTATAAAGCCTCCGATTTACAATTTAAAGATATTGTAGGCCCTTTGTAAAAAGGTGTATGCCCTTTTAACTTTACCAATACCTTAATAAGCTTTTATAAAAACCTATTTATACTAAATTTCAATTAATTTTACATTAACTTAAAACTTTATTATAATAAAGTTAAGACCAACATCATAAATTAACACGTTTAGTAAGCTAAGGTACGTATTTATATATAAAGTATATAATACTTTATATAGTTTTTCGTCATAATAATATTAAAGAATTTAACGCCGTAAAAAGCTATAACAAAGTTTACAACGTATAATATCAGCTTATCATTCAAATAAAACACGTTTACGAAAATTTCCGAATCGAAGTTTTAATTTTTCTTTAACGTAAATTTAAACCTTAAAAAAGTTTAGAAGTATATTTAACAATGGTAATGAAGGCATTTAACTACCTTTAGTATTAGTAGGTCCACATCTTCGTAACTAGCTGTCTTTAAAACCTTATAAAACCCATCAGTTACCAAATATTTAAATTTACAATGTAATTAACAAAGTTTTGCCTCCGTCAAGTTGAACTCTACTGATTTTGATCCGTAAAGATAAAACCAAAAATATCTTTAATTAAAGCTAAGTGAAAACTTTTTATCCGCCTTAATATATATTAGCTTATTGATCTTAATATTAACGTTAACGCCGAGGTTTTTTATATCTTTAAGGTAAAGGAGAAAGGGGATAAGAAATTTCAATATATAAAAAATAATAGGGCTAACAATAATCTTTACTTTCATTGATTCTAATAACGATATCTCTTTCCTAAGGCTAAAGCCAACTCTAGCCTTACCATTATTCGCGTTGTTAAGTTCAGTAGCAATATCAGTATCCCTTCGTAACGCAATATACTACGAATAACCTCTTATTAAATACCGTATTGCCTTCGTGTCCAGCATAATTCCCTAAAAGACTTACTCCGCGTACCGGTTTTAAATAGTGAAGAGGTATATAAGGCCAGGGTTTTCATCGTTATAGCGGTGGTAAAGGTCTTTACTTGTAAGGCAGTATAATAATACGTGATCAGCTAGTTATTACGTAGCTTCCAGGCTAATATCATTATCAATGCTGGTATCCTCGTATCAGCCGATAGCTTTCGGCTTATTTTCCTCCTTCTTAACTTTACTTCCTTCAAATTATGTAACACGCTCCATATAATCCTATTTTTAGGGCAAAGGAGTACTATGTGTAATACATCACCCATTTTACGTTACGCTCGGCAGTGATATAGCGTATTAACTAACAGTTCTATTTATAATAAATCCAACATATTTTAGCATTTAAGTTAAACTTGTTAAGCCAACTTAAAGATCTCAAGGAAAATAAATACCTTTTTCCGTAGGTAAAGATCCGGACCCTTTATTAACCGTATTTACGGAGCCTTCTGTACCGTCGATCAATGTAATACGAGTTAAAATGGTCTTTTTCGTTACTGAATTCCGAAGGCTTGTAAATACATACCGGTCAAGCCGAAGACTGGAACAGTTACGGTCGCCAACGAGGAACGTAATTGGCCAAAAAAAACCTTCGCAGGTGGTATCAGGGCATTATAAAGCGTATTCAAACTTTTTATAACCTGTAACTACTTGCTGAACTTGTTGGCGCAAAATGTCTTCGTCAACTCCTACGTTCCACATTACCTATTAGCAAAGCATTAGTCTGTTAATCATCTAATTTAAAAGGTATATCTTACTTTCCGACTCTTTTTTATAATCCAATATGTAAAACCACTTAATAATGTTCCAGTTCGTATAATATTAGGTAAGATTAACATCGTATTAGAAACATCCTTTTATACCATCATAGATTTAGCGAAAAAAGGTACAATTCATAAGGTATTGTAGGTAATAATCTTTAGCTTAGCCGTTAAAGATACTGGGAAACAACGAGTTAAAACCTGGTAACTTAACTTTTATCTAGCGGTAAATATTAAAGAATAGGAGTAACTTAACGTCGAGGAGGTTATACGACTTATCGTTATACTTCTCTTTGTCTCCCTAAATTTTAATGAATGTGGTGATTACCGTACAGTCCGTATCCTCCATGGGGACGCGCTAAGGGGGAAGGGTGATGTACTGGTCGTAAAGGCCTTTTTTACTTAGCCGGGGAAAGAACTAAAGTTGCTATTAGTATTAATAGGTAGGATAGTTACCTTTAGCCGAATTTGGAGGGAAAAAGCTAGTGATCGTGCCCATAGTAGGCTCGCGTATAAAGCCGATACTTTTTTAATTTGGATGTTAAAACTAGATGTGTTAAAAAGCTTGGGAGAAATAGGCCTAGTAGTATCTGTCATGGGAAGGTTGGCGATAATCCTTCTGATATTAAAGGGTTCGGCGAGGCTCCTACTTAATTAACTAATAAATTTAAGGGCTTGCAAGGTGTAGGTCGATTAATTTCTTACATCTACTTATTTAAGTCTAGGAAGATCTTTGCGAACATGTGTGTAAACGTTAAAAATTACTATTGCTAGCAATTTCCTTACCCTTAACCAATATTTATTGGGTGTCTTTATCCGTAGTACAGTTATAAAGTTGGTTAGCTAGATTACTTTCCTTTGCTTTCTTCGTAGGGAATTCAACTCTTCTAACGAAAAATTCGATCTTTATTCTTGTTTTTACTTATCTTTCCACCTATTTTTATATGTTTAGACTCTAGTCGCAAAACTAATTTTAAAAGTCGTCGAGAGTTATAGGTTCACGGCCAATTCCGGTGGTATTTGTATCGAAAATAAAGCGGCCGATTACGTTGCTTAAGTACTTTGAAGTAGATTCTTTAATAGCTTTCGTAAACCAGAGTTTTTCGTCGTAGTATTTTTCGAAGATGGTGTTGAGGTCTTTAATTTCTTTCTTTCGTTTGGAGTCGTCAACAGCATTGATTCCAGTGCGTTTTGAAGCCATTGTGACGATCTGGCTAATGTAGAGCGTGGTGGTGGTGGACTTGGCGATCTAAGGGCATAGTGACTTAGCAATTCAACGTGAAGTCGCACGACGTGGCTTTCTTGACGCGAATTAGTAATTCCTTGTGTTTTCGCTTGAAGCAGCGAATTTGACGATTGAATTAAGGTAAAAGGAGTGAAAAAAAAGGGAAGTATAGGTATATATTTGGTGTAGGTGGTATAGTCGAAGGTTGTTGTTAATGGTAGAGGTTATTTGGTGTAGAGACTTAGTTGTTTTTCTTACTATTTGTAGTAATAATACCTGTAGTAGCAATTGACTTAGCCGTTTATCAACTTGCCGAACTTTAAGACTTTTAGGCGGTCAATTTCAACGCCTTAAAGAAGGATTAATAAAAATTTCTTAGTGTTTTCGGGTACCGATACCCTTGCTTACTTATAGACTGCCGCAAACAACTACACGATACATAAGTCTTCCCTACTTGTTGCCGAAAACAACTGTACAACGCATAGGGACCCTTCGCAAATATCTTTCCTTTATCCTACCTAAAAGAATAAAGCATAACCGGAAAGTAATTTTTTTCTTTTACTTAGCCAACTTGTACTCAACCTAATAAACACTAATCAGTATTGGTAGGCCTTAGACGTTGTAATGTTGTCGATTCGATTAGTCGAAGTAACAGTAGTATTGAAGTAGTCAGATGATGGATGTATTGTTCTAGGTTTGGAAGACCGCTAGCCGGTCTGCACTGTAATTTGTATGGCCAATTGCTTGGCCTGTGCTCTAGAGTGAAGTGCAGCGTACTGCACTCAACTTACACTCAATGCGGTAAGTTCGCACAAAGCAATACACTTGCAGTACGGTCAACTTTACTTACAGTAAAGTTGACCTACTGCATTGTATTCAATACTATTGCAATGATGTTCCAACAGTATCCTTAAACGATAAAACGTATTTTTTTTCGTACGGCTGCCTTATAGTTTTACCTTTAACCTCGTAAATAATACTTGTCTTAAAAATAGCAACGTTTGGATTTTGAAGGTTAAAATCGACCTTTTACACGAATTATACGACTCTTCTAATTAGTAAACCGTTAATTTCAACCCTATCGCTTTCTTTCAAAATTTTGCCAAAATTATTAATAATGCCTTATACTTGAAGCTTCAGTGTCAAGTCTTTGTTTTTTTTCTACTTACCTAATCAGTATTATAGATACAACCCGGTATATATTTCTCTTCTTTCATGTTCCTATTCTTTGGGGGTCGTTTACGATAGCAGTATTTCATCAGCTTGTCGATAACAAGTGAGGGAGGTTTGTATCAGCTCGATCGTTTAACTTAAGGATTTTTATCGTTAGTAACTCTAATAAAGAGCTTGACCTGAGTGTTTCGGAAAGACACAGGACCGTTAGCAATTTTAACAAATACTTTAAAATTAGCGATACTTAAGGTCTTATATAAGCCCTCTTATTCACTCGGCTTCTGCCACAAAAGGACTTCACTTTATAATGGCAAGACAAGTACGTTGATTGTTATAAGTCTGTTTCTGGTGTCAAAGGCATTATTAACCTGACGGCGTGCTGATTCCTCTCGAAATTCCTTTAAAGCTTTGCCGTAGGCTATATCTCGCTTTTTAGTACTTACCGATAGTAGAGATTTACTCGTTAGGTGTGGATACGTTCCAAATACTAGCAGTGCTAGCGTTAAGCCGTTAGAGCCTACGATATTATTCAGGCCCCTTACCTTTATTTAAAGGCGTGTCTCCGGATTTGTAAAACTTACAATATCTAATGTAAGGATATTATACGTTCGGCGAAGTAAAGCGTATTCTCTATTAACCTTCCCAATACTTTAGTATGCCTTTACAGGCACCTATTTACACTAAATACATATTATTTTGGTATCTTCCTAAGATTCCTCTACCGCAAAGTTAGTGACGGTATTGTAAACGACAACGTTAAGTGGACTCAATTACGTGTTAATCAATAATATCCTTGACGTTTCTTACGTATCCTTTGCCGAAAAGAGTTTTAAAAATATAGCTTCATAAAAAAAGGTTGCCGAGTTAATGATATAGAAGCAGTCTTATTATCAAAGTAAAACACTAATTAAAACCCAGTAATTAAAGTATTTATTATATTTGAATTTGTGTTTAAATCTTCTAGGTGCTTGGGCATATATATAGTAGTAATAATGAGTCTTTTCAATAATTCTTAGGGTAAAAGATTCTACATTTTTATATCTTACAGACTTTAGAACTTTGTACCGCTTGTTAACGGCTGGGTATTTAAAGCACCGGTATAATTAACGCATTTCCGGCTCCGTTAGTTTTAGCAATACTACTTTGAGGCCTCAGAGATAAAACTATAAATTCTTATATTTAAAGGAAAAATAAAACCTTTAGCCGTTTTTAACCAGCTTGTTGACTTTAAGGTTAATGTTAACACTAAAGGTTTTTGTATTTTCTAAGTAAAAAGAAAAAGAGGCGGAGATTTAATAATATAGAACATAATCGACTGAATGATAGTTTAAACTACGGTTATTCCTAGTAACAATATTTATTCGCCTAATTGGAAGCTAACTTCAACCTTATTAATCTTAATGGCTGAAGTACTTTCCTTACGCAATACCAAATATTATAAATATCCTCCTATCGAATACCTTATTACATATACATTTGACACAATACTTACAAACTTATGATCCGCGTAACAATTACAAAGGTTAAATGTATACAAAGGGTTAGCAGGTTAATTAAATCAAAGGTAAAGGTTTTCACCACTTAGTTAGTATAAAAAAGCATAGTCGGTTAATTACTAGGGCGCGCTAAAAGCAGTATCTTTCTACTACTTAATCTGCTTAAGGGCATTATCATTATTAATTGAGTTGTCACTCTCAAAGTCTATAAATTAATTTAAGTAATATTACTTGAAAGTAATAAGGTCATTGTTATTAGACTTTACCTATCAATAGGCCGTTAGATATTGCAACGTTATCGATACAGGTGGTCTAAGTAATAGTAGTGTTGCATTATTCAAGTAGTGTATGTATTATTATAGGTTTGGCAGACCGCTAACTGGTCTGCAAAGCAATTTGTATGGCAAATTGCTTGGCCCGTGCCCTAATATTAAGTTTGGCATACTATAATCAACTTAAACTCAATACAGTAAGCTCATACAAAACAATACACTCAACTTATAGTTAGTATAGTTAACTTTACTTATAGTAAAGTTGACCTATTTAACTATAAATAATACCATTCCAACACTGGCGGCCTTTTGTTTTGTACGTGTACATTAATGTGGTTAATTAATCTTTTTTAGTAAACGCCAAATCGCGAACTTGTTAACTAACCAAACTCCTGTCGACTTTAATTATTCTCCGTATCAAAATGCACCGATTTAAATATAAATTAACCCTAATTGTTATTAGTTAACTTATGGCTTCGAAGTCTGACTTCATCGACTCATATAAAAAGTTTTCCCGCCATAAACCTATATAATCCTTTACTTTAACCATACTAATTAAACACGTTAACATTGTTAATCCCTTAACAATCTTTTAATTTTCCAGTATATCCCTAACGACCGCCACGTAACTCAAGTTTATTAGGCGGCCTATTAATGTATCCTTCGATACGTATAATTAGCTCATTATTATATATAAACGTTTCAAAGGCCTTATTTGGCGATGCTTTTATCATGAAATTAATAGGATTGTCTTTGCCGTTAATCCTTCGAAACTCTTTAATCTACATCCTTTTGTAGGCTTCACAGAATGTTATTACGTAGATTCTTAGACGTCTTTTGCTGGTAGTTCCGAATTTCGAAATGTATTCGAATAGGCTTTTCGAATTGGTACAAATTACTACTGGGATTTAAAAAATCTTAAACTGCCTAGTAATAACTTTAAGGGTTCCTTGTAATACTATACCTATATTAAAGCCTATTATTATACTGTAAACCTCTAAAGTTAATACGTATCACGTAATCCTCTTACATTCAACAAAGGTTCAATAGATTAGGCTACCGATAATATTAAACTGGTTTTCCCGACTGTCTTCTTAAACAAGGGTTATCAGGAAGCCAATCTATAAAAATAGATCGGTGTTATTTTCGAAGAACCTGTCTGTAAAAAATATTAATTTAGCCTTCGATAGATCGATTGAACTCATATTAATTCCTCGGTTTGAATTCTGTATTTACCACTTAATCCTCCTGTTAAACCGGTCAAAGTCGTTATTTATTGGATCTTATACTTACACCGCGACGGAGAGTTCATAAAAGGCCTTCAGTTAACATAAGGTAATAATAAAGTTGTTACGGGTACGTTATTTCAAGTACCGTTAGGCATTAGCCGCGTTAGTTTTGTCGATTATAGCTAAATTAGTGCGTTGGCAATTTTAACGAAAACGAAGGCTAACATTAATACCAAATATACGGATTGACGATCCGTTAAAGTCAAATTGATTACCTTTCGCTAACGTCATTACCGACTTGCAATTCCAGAACTTAAAGTCCATAATCGTTTGCTATTTTGATGCCATAAAGCTAGCCGTCCCGACGAAAAGAGTATTGTCAGTTTATATACCTATCAGGCCAAAGTCCTTTTTTTACGTTATTAGTAAGCACGGGTCGTATGTTCAAGACTTTATACCTAGCCGTAATTTAAAGTGCAACTAGTAGGTACAAAACCAGTAAACACTTACTTTAGCTAATTTATATAAAGGCTTGATATATGGTATTACCATTCCTAGAGGGTAGATGGGCCTTAATTCCTGTAGTAATTCTAATGATATAACCCATTATAAACCCATTAATAATTATACATAGGTTTCCGTTATATTTCAGCTGTTAAACGTAAACTTACCTTTAGTGTTGACTAATTAACTTAATGTAAAAACGACCACAAACGTTTACTGGTCTTTCAAATCGTTGGTAATTACGTAAGGATCCATATTTTACCGTTATCGCCGTATACTTCAACAATTAGACGTGATTTTTCGTACGGCCGCCCCATAGTCTTGCCTTTAATCTCGTAAATAATACACGACTCAAATATCGTAATATTTTAGGGTTTAAAAGTTAAAATCGGCCTTCGGTACAACTTATACAACTCCTTAAGTTAACAAGTTGTTAATCTCGACCCTATTACTTTCCTTAGAAGACCTATCGAAAATCTTAATAATACCTTATACTCGAAGTTTTAATTATAAGTCTTCGTTATCTTTCTCTTCTAGTTACCTAAATAATGTTATTGATATGACCCGGTGTATATTCCTAATTTTCAACGTTCTTCTTCTTCGGAAGTCGTTTACGCCAACGGAGTTTTATCAGCTTATTGATAGCAGGTAGAGAAGGTTTCTATTAACTTGGTTGTTCAGCTTAATGGTCTTCATTATTACTAGCTCTAATATAAGGTTTAACCTAAGTGATTCGAAGAAATACAGGACCGTTAACAATTTTCACAACTACTTTAGAATTAGCGATACTTAAGGTTTTATATAAGCCTTTCCATTTGCCTAGCTCTCGTAATATGAGGACTTTACTTTATAATAGCAAAGAAAGTACATCGATTTTTAAAGGGAAGTTTCTAATATTAAGGGTATTATTAACCTAACAGTGTGCTGATTCCTTCCGTAATTCCTTTAAAGTTTTACCGTAAGCTATAACTCGCTTTTAGGTACTTACTAATAGTGGAGATTTACTCGTCAGGCATAAGTATACTCTAAATACCCATTATCTTGGTATTTTTTGAAAATTCGCCGTCGCAAAGTTGGTATCGGAATCGTGAACGACTACGTTGAGTGGGTCCAAGTACGAGTTAATCTAAAACATCCTTAGTATTTCCCACGTATCCTTTATCGAAACCGACTTTAAAAACCCAGCTTCATAAAAACAAATTACGAAGTTAACAACGTAAAAAACAGGCTTATTATCAAAGTAAAACACATCTATAAAAACCTTATAATTAAGTTCATTATTGTTTTCGACATAAACTTAAATTCCGGGGGAGGGGAGGTAATTATACGTTTGACAATAGTAACAAAACCTTTTAATAACTTTTCAGGTAAAGTATTTTATATTTTTATGCCCTACGAACTTTAGGACTTTATGTAACCTGTTAACGATTAGATAATTAAAGCGCCAATATAATTAACTTATTTCTGATTCCATCAGGTTTAACATTACTGTTTTAAAGCCTTGAAGATCAAAATATAGATACCCTTACTTGAAGGTAAGGGAAAACCTTCGGCCGTTTTTAACTAGTTTATCGGCGTTAACGTTAACGTTAACGTTAACGCAAAGGGTTTTTATATTCTTTAGGAAAAATAAATAGGTAAGAGACTTAAGGATATAAAACGTAATCCATTTTACAAAATTTTAAATTACCGTTATCCCTAGTAATGATATTTATTCGCCTAATCCAAAGCCAACTTTAGTTTTACCAGCATCGTAACAATTAATTTTAGTAACCGTGGTATTTTTCCTCTATAATGCCACGTACTGCGAATAACCTCCTGTTAAGTACCTTACTTCCCTTATATCCGACATAATACCTTAAAACGTATAGTCCGCGTAATGATCGCGAAGGTTAAAGGTTTCTAAAGGGTTAAAAACTTGGTTAAGGCAAAGGTGCGGATCTTTACCATCCAAACGATATAAAAAGGCAGAGTAGGCTAGTTATTAGGTCGCGCTAGAAACAGTATTTTTATATTATTTAATTTACCTAAAGACATTATCGCCGGCAATGAGCTTGTTGCCCTTGAAATTTACGATTCAATTTAAGTAATACTATTTAAAAGTGGTAAGGTACTGAATATAGTATATTACCTTTTAAATATAGCGCTCGGCTAAGGAGTAACGAGTTAACCAACAGCCAAAATTACCATAAATTTAATATCTCTTACCACTATTACGACAATAATTCTTACGATGAACAGGTCCATTTTAATCTTAGTCCTATTGGCGTTAACGTAAGTATTGTATTTAGTCTATGGTTAATATACCAAACCTTAGACATTGAGAGCGCTCGTAACCATACTTACGGTTAACGTAATCAACTACCGTAAGGTCTTTTTTATCCACGTTAGGGAAGTTTCCGACTTAGGGGTATATACCGAGCAAGTTTGGTATTTTCGTCATTACAATTGTAAACGAAAAACGTAACTGTCTAAAAAAGCCTTCGCAGGTGGCATTTATGCGTTATAAAGCGTATTCAAACTCGCTAACGCCTGTAACTACTACCCGTACCTATTCGAAAAATGTAGCTTCATCAACGTGGACTGTCACCATTACTTTTTAGTATAATATCAAATTATTAATAATTTGGTTAAACACATTCATTGGAATTTCCTTTTTTTTCTTGACTATAATTATTACTTACCTCGTGGTAACCCAATTAATATAATATTACGTAAGTTTAACGTTTTTTTCGAAGTAACCTTCTATATCATTATAAATCTCGCAAAATATAATCATTCGAGTTAAGAATATTAGATAATAATTCCCAACGTGCTCTGTAAAGATTTCGGGAAATAATAAGTAAAAACCAAAAGTAGGAACCTCTATCCACTTACAAATGTTCAAAAAAAGCATTATCTTGGTGTTAAAAAGGTTATAAAGCTTCCCTTCATATTTACTTACATCATTCTAGTTATTAGCGAATTCCGTAAAAAGCCTATAGTTAATATTAACCATTTCAACAGATCTTAAAGGTATATCGCGATAATTATCTCAGTCTTTATTAATAATGTTTCCTGGCAATTTAAGCCTTAAAGCCTCCGAAGCATGGTGTTAAGGGTAATTGCCAGTCGTCTAAACCAGGGATTAAAGTCTTGTAATAGGACTTTTAATAGGCTTTTGCATATAAGTAAACCTACTATGAAAAGACTTTTAGGGGGCTTAGAGATTCTAATTAAAATGCTAATGAGTAAGAGGTATTTAAAGGTTTTAAAAGGCTTAACGATCTTACGTAATTAACTGGTGTAAAACGCCGATATCAATTCTTTTTGTTTACGTAAGCAACCGCTACTACAAATGCTTTACCGCTACTAAAAGCGTACTCCACGTTTCTGCGTAAAGGTACTAGACTACCAAACAGGTTAACGGGTTTCTCATTATTACCGCGTAAAAAGGCTTAACTTAACCAAGTATAAATAAAAAGTTCTTTAAAATGCGTATAAAGGCGTTAGGGTTCCTTAATATCCTTTGCTTTAAAGCGTAAATTTTAAAGGCATTTCTTAAGTTAAGCTGAAACGTAAAGGGTTTCTACTAACTTGGTAGTTTTTTTTCCTGATATGTAAATACCTCTTTGCTAAAGTTACTCTTTTAGCCTTAACTTAACACCTTTTTTCATCCTTTTCTATATATTAATATTCTAATCGTTATAAAACTTATAATATTTATAAAAGGCATAGTTATCGTAGTTAAGGTCTTCGCCTTCTCCGTGGTCGATAATATATAAGCTAACAAAAGTAATTAGGTACCTTTACATTAAGTTTTCGTCAACGTCATAGCCCTAAAGCTTTTCATCGAAATACTTGATAAATTAGAGTTTATAGGTTTTAATTACCTCTATTTACTTTTGATTAAATACTGTTTTAGGGTTTTGGCTTAGGTAAAACTTGGTGGTCGTATAAGGCGAGGGACTTAGCGATCTTAAGCATATAGACTTAGTGTTTTAGCGTAAAGTTGCGTAAGAACTTCGAAACTTGACGTTGAGTCGCGCGGCGTGGCTTTCTTGGCGCGACTTGATGTTATTCGCTTAAGGCAACGATCTTAACAACTGAATTGACGTGAAAGAAGCAAAAAAAAAAAAAAAAAAATTAGGAGTAAATTAGGGGCAAAGATTTAGTGTGAAGGGTAAAGCTAGAGGTCGGTTATTGTTATTGGTAAAAGGCGAAGATTGTTTATTATCTTAGCCATGACTTAATCATGTAGTAACATCCGAAATAGTACTAACCTGGTCGTTTTCTAACTTGAAGATTTAAGATTTTTAGCGGTTAATCTCAACGCTTTTTAAAAAGGACCCGTAAATATTTCTTAGTATTTTCAATAATAATACCGTCGCTTACTTTTAAATTGCCGTTATGAACTGGTGTAACCTAAAAATCTTCTCTGTTTTCCTGCCATTTTTAATTGGCGCAATACTAATATAGGCCCTTTGCAAGAATATTTTCTCTACCTTAGCCGCCGTTTTTAATGTAGAGCGTAACCGGAAAGTATTTTTTTTTTCTACTTAGCTTATATATGCTTTACTCAATAAGCACCGATCGGTATTGGTAGACTTTACCTATCAATAAGCCCTTAGATGTTACAACGTTGTCGATTCGATTAGTCTAAGTAACAGTAGTATTGCAGTGGTCAAGTGGTGGATGTATTGTTCTAGGTTTGGCAGACCGCCAGCCAGTCTGCACAGTAATTTGTATGGACAATTGCTTGGTCCGTGCCTTAGTGTGAAGCATGGAATATTGTACTCGACTTACACAAAATACAGTAAGCCCACACAAAACAATACAATCAACTTGCAGTTAGTATAGTAAACTTTACTTATAGTAAAGTTGACCTACTGCACTACAAATACTACTATTCCAACAGTACTAGATGTAGTATATTACTATTTTGTTATTTAGCCTTGTGAGGGGGTAACAAGTTGATCAATAACCAGACTTACTACATATTTAACATCTCCTACCACTATTACTATGATAATGCTTACGATTAATAGGTCCGCTTAAATCTTAGCGCCAACGTAGGTATTGTCTCCAGTCTGTAGTCGATAAGCCAAACATTAGGCGTTAAGGATGCCGGTAACTATACTTGCAGTCAACTTAATTAACTACGGTAAGTTTTTCTTTATTTTCATTAGGAAATTTACCTATCTAGATGTATATATCAAGTGAATTTGGTATAAGTATTATTATAGTTGTAAGTAAAAAGCGTAACTAGCTAAAAAAAACCTTCACAGGTGGTATCTAAACATTATAAGGCGTATTTAAACTCACTAACACTATTAATGGATTACTGTATCTATTAGCAAAGTGTAGCTTAGTTAACGTATGTTTTTTTTTATTACTTATCAATATAACATCAACTAGTTAAACATTTTGTTATATACATTTATTGGTGTTTTTCCCTCCTTCTCTTTGGTTATCATTGTAATTTACCTCGTGATAATCCAATCTATATAGTATTAGGAAAAATGGACGTCGCATTCGAAATGACTTTTTATGCTATCGTAACCTTAGCGAAAAGTAACGAATTGGGTTATAAAAGTTAGGTAATAATCTCTAACGTACCCTATAAAGATTCCGGAAAACAATAAGTAAAAAACAGAAGGAGAAACCTCTCTATATACAGCTAGTTAAAAAAAGTATTATTTTCGTATCAAAAAGGTTATAAGGCTTCCTATTATACTTTTCACGTCGTTTCAGATATTAGGGAAACCCGTAAAAATTTTATAATTGATATTTCCTATTTTAATAAGTCTTAGAGGTAAGTCGTAATAGTTATCCAAATATTTATTAGTAATATTTCCTATTATTTCTGGTTTTTGAGTCTCTAAAACATGGTGTCAAAGGTAATTAATAGTCGCCTAACTCGAGGGGTAAAGTCCTATGGTAAAACCTCTGGTAAACTCGCGTATATTAGCAAACCTACCGTGAAAATATTCTCAGGAAACTGAACGATTAAAGTGATATAGTGTAATAGGGGCTGAAAGTTTCTGAAGGACTTAATGATCTTACTTAATTAATTAATGTAAAGCGCCGACGTTAATTCCTGTAGCGGTATTTGCTGCTACTACTTTATGTGCTCTTTCACTGATAAGGGTATATTCCGCACTATCACGTAAAAGGGCTAAGATACCGAATAGGTTAACAGATTCCTTATCATTAACACGTAAAAAGGCTTAACCCAACTAAGGGTAAAGGGGTGGCCCCCTAAATAGTATATAAAGGCATTAGGGGTTTTCAATACCTTTTCCCTTAGAGCGTCGATCTTAAGGGCATTTCTTAAGTTAAACTAAGTCGAAAGAAGTTTTCGGCAACTTAGTAAAGCTTTTTTTGGATATGTAAATCATTCGGCGTTTAAATTTAACCTTTAATTTGAATTTAACACCTCTTTAAGTATTTTTCCACATATCAATAGTCTAATCGTCGAAAACCTCACGATATTTGTGAAAGACAGAGCTACTGCGGTCAAGGTCTTCGCCTCCATCGTGGTCGATAATCTAAAAGTCAACGAAGTTAACCAAATGCCTTTTCGTTAAGTCTTCCTCGATATCGCACCTATAAAGCTCTTCATCAAAATACTCAATAAAGTGAAATCCAAAGGTTTTAATTACCTTTATTCGCTTTTAACTAAACGTCATCTTAAAGTTATGAATAATATAATATTTAATAAGCAAAGTACTTGGTAATTTTTAGGCGTAAGAACTTAGTGTTGTAGCGTAAAGTCGCGTGAAAACCGGGCGATCCAGTGTAAAGTCGCGTAACGTGGCTTTTTCGACCCGACTTAGCAATTCTTAATCTTTTTGTTTGAAACAGCGATCTTAACTATTAAATTAGTGTATAGCAAGTAAAAAGAGTAAAGTAAATATTAAGGTTTAATATAAAAGGTAATGTCAAAGGTCGTTATTAGTGAAAGTAAATGTCAAAGGTTGTTTGTTGTGTTGGCCGTAAGACTTAGTCGTTTTTACAATTGTAACACTCGTAGTAGTACTAACTTAGCTATTTACCAACTTGTAGATTAAAAACTTTTAACGGTTAATATTAACGCTCTTTAGAAAGGATCTAGTAAAGATTTCTTAGTGTTTTCAAATAATGATACCGTCGCTTACTTGTAAATTGCTATTATGAACTGGCACAACCTAAAAATAATTTTTATTTTCATACCGTTGTGAACTAGCGTCATACTAATAAAAGCTTTTCGCAAAACAATTCCTCTACTTTTGCCGCTGTTATTAACGTAATGTATAACTAGAAAAAACTTCTTTTTCTCATTGACTTATTTATGCTTAACCCAATAAGTACTGATTAGTGTTGGTAGGGGTTTAGACATTACAATGTTATCAATCGGACTAGTCCAAGTAATAGTAGTATTGCGTGGTCAAGTGGCGGATGTATTGTTCTAGGTTTGGCAGGCCGCTAGCCGATTTATATAGTAATTTGTATGGCCAATCGCTTGGACTGTACCCTAGTGTAAAGTGGGGCTATACTGCATTTAACTGAACGTTAAATGCAGTAAGCCTATACAAAACAATACACTCAACTTGTAGTTTAGTATAATCAACTTTACTATAAGTAAAGTTGACTTACTGCAATATGAATACTACTATTCGAACACCCTTATTATTTTAAGATTTAATGTACGAGCTATCCCGCATACAAAAATTCCCCCACAATGTGTTTTAACAACAATAGGCCCCGAATAACGTGTATATATTCCTGTATATGTATGTACACAGGCCTTTACTCGCCCTTCCACGTTTTACTTTCACCTATTATTATACGGGCTTTTCTTTCATTACCAAATATTTATAAAACTTTATTTCCAAAAGTCTACATAATCATATCCCTGGCGGTATTAAACGCTAAACGAGAACTAAAACGTCAACGTTACGTTGCTAAACCAAAGCTAAATTCTACATGTCTATGGATCTCTGAATTGCGAAATACTCTAAAGTTTTGATTAAAAGGATAACATAGGGTTCTATGGGCTCGTACGGGCCTCAATGGAGCCCGCATCACGATCCCTCCTACCGGTATCTACAGGAATATTTTGTAGCAGCTAGTAACGACTCTGGCAGTCGACACTATCCAGTGATGGTAAAAAAGAAGATGGGTTAAGAACTTAGTTAGGGTAATGATAAAAAATTACGCCACTTATATGATATAAAAAGACGTAGTTAACTAATTACTAGGTCATGTCAAAGGTAACAAAATTATATCACATAACTTTCTTAGGGATATCATTATCGTTAACATCCTCTTTACCTTAGTAATCTACAACATAATCTAAATAATCTTACTAGGAAGCAATATGATATTACGTATAATATACCACCTATTATTTATAATGCTTAGTTGAAGGGTAATAAGTTAATCAATAACTGGACTTGTTACAAATTCAACATCTTTTACTATTATTACAACGATGATTTTTGTAATTAATGATTTCTAATCCAAATACCTCAAACCAGATTTTAAACGTTAAAACCGCTCATACTTGCGACCGATATAATATACTATCGCGTGATTATCTTCATCTGTATCGCAAAAGTTATCAATTTAAGAATATATACCGAACGAATTTAGTATACATACCATTACTATTATAAACGAAAACCTTAATTTAAAGTATTAAAAGTGGCATTTAAATGTTATGAAACGTATTTAAACTCGCTTACATCTGTAGCCACTGCCTATAATTACTTATGAAGCGTAGCCTTACTAACATGAGCCTTTCCTATCACTTATCAGCATAGTATCAACTTGTTAAGCATTTAATTAAGGATATCTACCAGGGTTTCCTCCCTTTTTATTCTTAATTATTATTGTTGTTCACCTCGTAGTAACTCAGTCCATATAATATTACGTAAAGTAGACGTTGTATTCGAAGTGTTTTTTTATATTATGATAAAATTCGCAACATATTTTTATTTACGTTAACAAAGTTAGGCAACAGTTTTTAGCGTAGCTTTTAAGGATTACAGGAAACAGTTAATGAAAACTTTACAAAGGGACCTCCATTTACTTACAGATGTTGAAAAAGTGAATTATCTTCATATTAAAAAGATTATATGGTTTCCCGTCATACTTCACTATGTTATTTTAAATATTCGTGAAATCCGTGAAAAGTTTATAGTTAATATTAATTATTTAAATAGATTTGGAGGAAAGGTTGCAATAATCATTATAGTTATCGATAATGTTTTCATCTAATTTAAGGTTTAAACATTTAGAGTTACAATGCTAAGAGTAATTGCTAGTTACCTACCTTAAAAGGTAAAATCCTATAATAAGACCTGTAATAGGCTTATGCATGTAAGTGTACCTACCGTAAGAAGCTTTTCTTTAAAGAACGTAACTATTTTAATAAAAACCTTAACAATTTTTAAAGATAATCAAAGGGTAAAAGAGACTTAGTCATAAGGAAAGGTTTAATAGATCTAACGATTTTAATGAATAGCCAGATAATGCCAACTTTATTTCCTTTTACCTTATTAACAACTATTACTTTACAAACTCTACCATGGCTAAAAAAACACACCATGCGTTATTATATAAAAATGTTAAGCTATTGAATAAATAAATTAATTACTTATCATCGATATAGAATGAACTACTATAAATAGGAAGGTTCAAAGTTTAATTTAACTTAAGATTAAGGGAAGGTCTACTTAAACCTCTATAAAAGCAGTAAAAGTTTGTAACGCCTTTTCCTTTATTTCAATGGGTTGAACAATAAAAATTTCATATATATTTTTGAAATTACGTTCAGTTGAAAAGGATTTACGTTAGTTCAATAATGGTTTTTTATAACACGCAAAGCTCTTGTCGTTTAAACTACAATTTTAATTTTAATTCAACGTTCTTTTAAATCGCTTTTTACATATTAATTATCCTATAGTTAAAAAATTTACGATACTTATGCAAAACGTAAACGGTATGATCTAACTTTTTGTCGTTATCTTATTTAAAAATATTATGATTACCAAAATTAATTAATTACTTATTAGTTAAGTTGTTATTAACATTGATTCCCTACAAGTAGTCGTTATATCTGTAGTGAAATTATATCCGAGAGCTTTAAGTAACTCCTTCCTAACAATGTAGATAATAACTTCAAAGTGAGTGTTTGCGATAGCTATTTTGCCCTTTTAGTTGGTGTAGTATATAGGAATTAATGTTTTAAACGATTCAAAAGCGTAAGAACTTATCGATTTAATATGAAATCGCACGATATGACTATTTTAACGCGATTTGGCTATTTCGTTCGGTGTAACAATTTTGACAATTAAAGTAGTATATGAGAAAAGAAAAAGAGAAAAGTAGAGGAAAAACTTAGTATTAAAAGTAAAACTTAGTATAAGAGGTAAAAATAAAAGTCGTTTATTATTAGTGATTAAATAACATAGATTTTCATCGTTTTTATAAAAGTAGTATTTATTGTATCATTAACTTAGTTATTTGCGAACTTAACGATTTTTAATATTTGAAATAGTTAATTTAAACGCTTTTCCTTACAAAAAAATCGTAAAGATTTTTTGGTGTTTTTCGAATAACGATATTATCGTTTACTTACGAATTGCCATTGTAGACTGACGTAAGTCAAAAGTCCTTTTTACTTCCTGCTATTATAGACTGACGCAGTACTAATAAAGGCCCTTCGTAAGAATCTTTTCTCTACCCTACTATTTGACGTGGAGCGTAACCAAAAAGTAACTTCTTCTTTTATTTAACTTATATTTGTTTAACCTAAGAAACACTGATCAGTGTTGGTAGGGCTTTAGACGTTGCAACGTTGTCGATTTGATTGGTTGAAATAACAGCAGTATTACGTGGTCAAATGGTGGATGTATTGTTTTAGGTTTGGCAGACCGCTAGCCGGTCTGCACACTAATTTGTATGGCCAATTGCTTGGCCCGTGCCCTAGTGTGAAGTGGGCGCATACTGTACTTGACTTGCAGTCAATACAGTAGACCCACAAAACAATACACTCAACTTGCAGTCAGTATATTCAACTTTACTGTAAGTAAAGTTGACCTACTGCACTGCAATTACTACTGTTCCAACACTTTTCACCAAAAGGATATACATGTCTGACAAAATCAAAAGCGCAGGATGTGATTCGATGGGCTGGCCACTTGCCCTGGCTTGGGCCACTGTTGATACATGAGCCTACAGTGTGGTAGACCTTATATGGAGTCCGATCGGTCGGGAAAAAAGCCATTACCAAGTGTCTTGCGGCCGTAGCGTAACTTGTCCCACAATGGACACGAAATCGACCACCTCTGATCGGCTGTCTGAGGTGCAATTCCCGCCCAGCTACACCTAGTACCGAAACGCCGTTCGATGACGGGGATCTTGCATGCAGAGCTTCGTCATAATTACATTTGTGTAGATGAACAACACTGCATTCACGTTGGATTGCTCTCGCACTTTGCCCGTTCTCGTAGTGGCGGAATCGCGAGTGGGGCAAGATTGGGCTCCCTCTGATCCTGGCCTTTGGCCCGCAGATCCGTGGCACCGAGATTGAACTTTCTGTGACATCCGTCTGATTTATGTCTACAAGTCATCAGTCACCAGGCTGCATCTCGCACGGTGAGGATTG